>OZ022241.1:33339516-33427016 GCA_963978895.1 Erpobdella octoculata
CCTCCACCTGAGGCTCAGGCTCCAGCGGTGTCATTTCAACATTTGTTTGAGTCTTCAAATATAACTATAAGACGTCGGCGTTAATTGAATCATCTATATGTATCCCATTTGCACAGTCATTCGTTTATTTTAATTTTTCATATAAGTTTACTTTTATTTTAATTCATCACATGGTTTTATTTAAATTTTTCACCTTTTATTATTTTATTTCATACTTTTTTATTTCAATATACTGTCACTAGATACCTATAGTTTAAGTTCATTAATCTTCTAATAATTTTAAGTGTTTTAATTTCTATTATTAGTATTATAGACTTCATTCAATTCGTCCTATCTATTTATATTTATTTATTTTATTTTATTAATAATAATTATTATTTAATTTATCTTTATACTTCTTTTCATTTATCAATTTTATAAGCTCTCGTAATTTACTTATATCGTCATACTCTGGTTTTAAATACTTTAATTTAAATATTTATTTAATATAGGCACAACACTATTTCTATGTCGATGTTTACTATATATTCTTTAGCTGTTTACGTAATACGACATTTTAGGTTACGGACTCTGAAGATGACTGTAGTCGAAACTGGCCAGTCAGTCCTAATTATTATTATTTGTATTATATAAAATTTTTAAAATGGACTCTAGTTTACGTCGTAAAATTAAATATTTTGAACAGTTTATTAAAAAAGTCATTAATGCAAAGTGGTCGTTTGTTTTTAACGGAGTGTGTTTACGAGAAGGGATTTTGCCAAAGTATATTACTCATATATATATATATATATATATATATATATATATATATATATATATATATATTTATATATATATATATATATATATATATATATATATTCAAGCTGCTAATTATGCTATGATGACAGTTTTCAATTTCAATCTTGCAAGTTGTATTGGCGATTATCTTTTTGATAAAATTTAAGTAACTTGGTGATATGAACAAACTTCATATGACGATGACGAGAATAATAATAATAATGGTGATGATGTAATTTGATGAGAGATGCCAGGTAAACCTAGTAAAACGGAATTGACAAATAATAGTGATGATTTTAAAAGATATTATCTCACAACCACTTCCACCTCACAACCACTTCCACCTCACAACCACTTCCACCTCACAACCACTTCCACCTCACAACCACTTCCACCTCACAACCACTTCCACCTCACAACCATTTCCACCTCACAACCACTTCCACCTAACAACCACTTCCACCTAACAACCACTTCCATCCAGTTCAGGACAATCTTAATTATGGACTTCTTAACACGACCTTATTATCGTTCCATAACTCACTGTCTTTCAGTTATGACAACTTCCAATATAATTTAACTGCTTGAGAGGTAAATGGTTGCGAACAGACTGTTATGAAACATCATCACCAATCAGTTCATCAACCACATTCCTCTCTTTTCCATCTTCTCTCTTTACCTCCTCCAGAAGCATAACAAGGGACAAGGTAACACACATCACCGGGTGCCACTAAATGCTTGAAATGCCTAGAAAATAACCTTCAACGTTCCGATCATCGACTACTTTAATAATTTAATCCGTAAAACTTCCTCAGTACGCCAGAGTTGAAAAAGACGACAATTGTGATTGAGATGATTTTATAGCTACAAACTTTATGTGGGTCACGTGACGGAGACGCCTGTTCATCACTTGTTCACTTTATTATTAATTATTATAATAATTAATAATAAAGTTAACCATATCATTTTATATAATTACCGATGTTTTGCAAGACGGCATACAAACGGAAGTAAACTCGCTTGGTTTCGTTTTCGATTTACTTTTTTTCCATGTATGTGAGATGTAAATACTAAATAAAAAAATTGAAAAAATTGCAGCGACAGCTAACAGCGTCACTCGAAGTTCTAACATACATCATACATACATACATACATACATACATACATACATACATACATACATACATACATACATACATACATACATACATACATACATACATACATGCATACATGCATACATGCATACATGCATACATGCATACATGCATACATGCATACATGCATACATGCATACATACATACATACATACATACATACATGCATACATACATACATACATACATACATACATACATACATGATGATGAGATGATGACCATGACGATGACGATGATGATGATGATGGTTGTGGTGGTGGTGACGGTGATGGGGATGAAGATGACGGCTACGACGACGACGACGATGATGATGATGATGATGATGAAAATAACGATTTATTTTTTCTTGTAATGAGTTGAAGCGTAAACAATATCGAACAATTACTTAATTATTACGCTAACAAGAATTTGAAGAAAGAAAAACAAACGAACCCAAAAACAGAAGAACGAACAATAAAACGAACGAACGAACGATAAAAAGAGGAGATGGAGTGTGAGAGAATAATATTGGTTGTTCATACGTATCGAGTTTTCAAGGGAACACAACATCTGTTTGGTCTACCATTTATTTTCCTAATTATTAAAATAAGTCTTTTTTACTTTTTTTCTTTCTTTTATTCGTTCCTTCCTTCCCTTCATCGCCTCCGTTTTCTTATTGATATTTTTAAACAATTTTCTAAACGAAATCTTATTATAATACATTTAAATTGAAACGTTTTATGGACATGGATGATTTGAAACGCTGAGATAATAACATGAAAAGGTAAATTATAGACCAAAAGTTCGGGGAGGGGGGCGCCGGGACCGACCCCCTCTGCCGGAAGTTCGTCTGCCCCTTGAAAAATTTGAATATTGTATTTTTCAAGTAAACATTATTTTGTGGCGCGTTTATAAAATTTTCAACCCCCTCGTCGGTCTGTGATTTTTCTCTGTAGAAAGGTGACCTTGCCCTCTGACCCCTTCGAAAAAATAAAACTCAACGCCTATGGTGGAAATTATGACGAGGTAGGTGGTGGCTCGTAGTAAATGTGAAATTATTGAAGGTGATTGTGATGGTGGTAAAGGTGATATTGAAAGTGAGAATGATAACGTTGCCTAACGTGGATGAGGATGGGCAGCATCCTGTTAAGTTCTGCCTCAATAATTAAACACGGTTGACAAATATTTTCTTTCTGTCTATCTCACAGTCTCTTTTTTATTTATTTATTTTCTCTCTCTCTCTCTCTCTCTCTCTCTCTCTCTCTCTCTCTCATTCCCTTTCACTTTGTCTGTGTCTGTGTCTGTCTCTCAATCTTCTACTAGGCTGTTTTTTCATCACCAGTTTCTTTAATATCGTTAATTTATTAGTTTATAACCTAAAGTGATGACGATGATGATGATGATGATGACGATGACGACGATGATGATGATGATGATGACGATGACGACGATGACGATGATGATGATGATGGGCAGTGGCACGCCTAACAGGGGGTTCTGGGGTTAGAGCCCCACAAAAATTTAAACATGAAAATATATTAACAATTAAACTGGTTTTAGTGTTGATAGAAACACAAATTTGGTAGTCTATCCCTAATATTGTTTGCATAAAAAATACTAGTGGTTTTCACATATAAAGTATCCAAGAAGAGAATTTGGTGTTTATTATTAGCAAGTTTATAAAAAATTGTAGTTTATAATTTTTCACAAATGAATGTTTTAGCCTAAATAATTTGTCTAAATTATCGACCGAAACCAATAATAAATCATTAAAATAAAGGCAATACACGAATGCTTTGGTGTGATTTTCAAAAACATGTGCTTCCAAATCGATGTTTAATGGAACTCGTATTTAGAAATAAATTGTTATTAAACAAGCTTAGAGTTTTGGAAAAATTACAAAACTAATGTTTGCCAAAACAGCAATATTGTTTAATCAAGTTTGTAAAAATATATACCTCTATACCTATAAATGTTCTTTATACCCGGCTAAAGAGTTTAGAAGCAAGGCGAAAGGTCCAAAAGAAAGGTGAGGTTTATGGGAGTGACATAAGCTTTTTAGAATTAAAAAATGTCCATTATTGATTATTAACAGAAATAAATGAATTTGAATCATCATTTAGCCCAGGGACGTAAATCCAACATTCTCTAGAGGGGGAGCAAAAATTTGCCAGTAAAGAGTTGAATAATTTTCTTCTTAATGGAGACTGCTACCCTACCGTGTTGCTTAGATTGCTCGTGCAGTTCGGATAAAGGAAAACACATTACTTGTTTTTATATACATACTAGCTTTTTAGAGGTTTTTCTATCGTTTTTCTCTCACACTCCCGTTTCCTTTCCCGCTTGCACTCACGCTCCCGGTCGCTTTCCCACTTATCGACCACCAAGAGCTCTAAAACTTTCAGGAAAGCTTTATTCTGGATGACAATACATGAGTTTAATGTTTCCGACATGAATTAGGCCTCAAATCAATTAAAATTAATCAAATCAAATTAATCAGACAGTTCAAGTTACTCTTTTATAGGAAACAGATAATATATATATATATATATATATATATATATATATATATATATATATATATATATATATATATATATATATATATATATATATATATATATATATATATATATATATATTCCTACAAAAATTGAAAAAGTCTTAAAGAAAGAATGGCATTTTTCTTTCCAGCAACTAATATTATTAATTACTATTACTGCATTGACGTTCAAAATTATTTGCATCTTCATATTGGTATGAAATTGTCAGTAGATCACCGAGTCGTTGGTCTCCACATCTGCTTCTGAGGTTTTAACTAGCTTCATGCAGCTAACAATTATTTTTTAACTAATTATTTTATAACTAATATAAATATATTATAAATATAACTATTTTTTAACTAATTGTTTTATAACTAGCTTCATGCAGCTAACAATTATTTGTTCCAACTGAAGTCACCGGAAATGCATGAGCTATGAGGAAATTACTAAATCTGATTACTTAGTGTCTTGTAATATCCTGAATAGTAATCAAAGTCTAACCTCTCTCTAGCAATTGTAAAAAAAAACTATGCTGTAGACAATTGTGAGAGAATCAACAATGCATGGGTGGCACAAAAATTAGCTGAACTTTGGACCATCACTGATATCAATTATGTAGCAATATTTTGCAGTTATTGGTAAATCTAGCATCGAGATCAAAGACGTAGCAAATGATCGCTAGTTTTAAAAATGATAAAATTAGCTCTATGATAAAAATTTCAAATAAAAAAGGAACACGTGAGGTCAAAATTTATTTCTCTGGCATCGGCTATTTTAGATGGTCTATAGTGTTAAAATTTTAGAATTTAAACAATATTTATTATTGAAAACTGTTTTACTATAATTATTAAAAATTGTTATAGGTTTATATGTTTACGTGTTTTGTCTAATTTTAATATTTCTGACGCATAAAGTGAAAAGCACAAAACTCAGGTTTAATGTTTTTGGCTAAATCGGATTAAATAAAAATTTTGTTATAAAAATACAAGTCCAAAGCCGTAAAAAACAGGGTTTTTAACAAATCCCCTATATTTCTGAATATGCTGGCTTTTCATTTATTGCAAAATATTTCTCTTAAATGACATTTTTTTGAATTTATAAATGTAAAAACTATTTAATTATATTTAATTTGTTTTTGTTTTAAAACATAGATAATTTTTATTTTTAATAAAAAATTTTTTATTTTTTTTTTAAATAATTAAAATGCATTGTCATGTTTTTACGTAAGCCTATATTTAATCAGTTAATTTTAATCTAAATAAAAGTTAGTAAAAAAGAGAGATGAAAGGAGAGAGAAAAAGATAAAAAGAGATAGAAAGATAGGTAAAGAGAAAAAAAAAGAAAGAAAAAGTGAAAGAGATAGAAAGAGAGTGAAAGAGAAAGATATAAAGAGAAAAGCAACATAAGAAAAATAATTTTTTAGAGAATTTTGAAAAACCAGCAATTGACATGGGAAAATTATATGAATATATAAATTCCAACTTAAAACGCAGCGTTAAAGTTTACATGTTAAACAAGTTGCTTTCTATGAATTTTATTGAACGAATAAAAACAACTTATTTTATAATTTCTTTGACTAAATTAATATGTCAGCCAACTTAACGCCCTGCACCTATTTTAAGTTTCTGGACGCCCGCTATGACTAGCTCAAGAGCTACTGGGTTTGTTAAATAAACTTCGATGGATTCAGAAATTTCGTTAGGGGGTCCGATTTTTTTTGTAGTTTTTTAATATTTTATTTACTATCGTTATGCAGCCCGTTCTAAAATACCTTGAATTTCTTTTATTCAGTGAAACCAAACAAAAAAATTGACATTAAACTTTTTATTTACTCTCTTTTTCGTCCATCTTTTTCTTCTTTTTCTTTTTTCTGTATTTTTTCTCTCTGGAGCAATGTCAACATAAACACCTTTTTGTTTCCATCATGCTGCTAATTTGGTTCATCAGAGTCACCCTGAACTCTTACCAAAGTTTTGAACTCTCTGGTTATATGTAACTTTAAAGTCTAGTCTGACTTATCCAGGCTTTTCGGTACTTATCACTACATAAAAGCCTGAAAGTTTTGCAACGCTACGATCTTTAGATTTTGAAAACATGAGAAGAAATTCTTCTTTCAACTCAACCAGTTGGTCACCTTTTCTAAATAAGAGGTGACTCACTTTTTCAATTCTTTCATCTAAATTTTCGCTAAAAATAACTTAAAAATGAAAAATAGTATACCATACACACTGACCAATTACTGGTCACCTATTAGTCCATAATGTACCATTTACTGGCCTTGGCCATTGGCCAGTATATGGTACATTATGGGCAGTATATGGTACATTATGGCCAGTATATGGTACATTATGGCCAGTATATGGTACATTATGGGCAGTATATGGTACATTATGGCCAGTGTATGGTACATTATGGCCAGTATATGGTACATTATGGCCAGTGATACTCCGGATTGTCGGATCATCACAGTTCCTGATACCAGCCAAGTTTAAGTGGTAGTTGAATCAGATTATTGAATAAATCAGATAATTACTGATGATTACTTTACACCCATTGAACCTGTCCATTATAGTAGTAGCACTCTAATAAATACTTCGGTTATCAGCAATAATAATCAATGGTTAGACAAACACACCCAAAAAGCCAGTCAACAAACAGTTCGTTAAATCTGCGGGACGGCAAAAAATCAGCAATACTTTCATTTTTGTTTTAGCTTTCATTAAAATTACAAATGATTACTGTTGTAAGAACTTGCTGCTAAATCATCTGAGTTTACTTAGACAAAGTAAAGTGACATTTTCAACTTTTTTTTGCTGGACCTGCCGGTGGAGGTCTAAATGTTTTTTTAAAGATATTATTTGAATTATATTGTGCATTGAAGTGGCTTAAAAAAGCCCAACATTTTTTAAATATCTGCTAGGAACTATTGATAGTAAAGAGGAGAATTTACTTAAGATAACTCCTCAGGCTATATATCAACAGAATTAAGCAACCTAATTAAAAAAATAAGGTTCAATTTTTTTTCAAAACTTTCAAGGGGGCCCGGACCCATACCCCCTGGATCTGCGGCTGTCTGGAAGGTTTCGCGAGCTGTTTCTTCAGTGAAGCAGAACTGAATAAATTCCTATATATTTATTATTTATATTGATTTATTCTTCAAATTTTCAACAAGCATTAAAAAGAAATTTAAAAACAGTTAGTAAATACGTCACACGGTATTGTAATGTTTTTGTGGGAAATAAAAAAGTGAATATTGTACTAAACGCGGGAAGGCTAGGATAGAATAAAAAGAAGAGAAGGAGAGAGAGAGAGAAAGAGAGAGAGAGAGAGAGAGAGAGAGAGAGAGAGAGAGAGAGAGAAAGAGAGAGAGAGAGAGAGAGAGAGAGAGAGAGAGAGAGAGAGAGAGAGAGAGAGAGAGAAAGAGAGAGAGAGACCACTCTGGAAGAGACCGATTATAGAAGTCATCTTTGGGAACATTACATGGAAACCTTTATCCAGCTACCAATGCTACTTCTGCTCTCTTGGAGATAACACGCCTGTCCACGTCTGGCACAAGAGCACAAGAGCACATTTGCACATGCGCATCTATGAAGGAGTAGAATAAGGAGAATGGAAAGAAGACATTGAAAGAAAAGTGAAGAAGAGAGAGAGAGAGAGAGAGAGAGAGAGAGAGAGAGAGAGAGAGAGAGAGAGAGAAAGAAGAGAGATGGAAAAAAGAAAAAGTTGAGAGAGGACCTGAAAGGGGAGAGAGGGGAAGAGAAGAAGAGAGAGAATGGGAAAAAATTGCAAAAAAGAGATTGAATGAAGTTCTGAAGAAGAAAAAGGTTGACCATAGGAGTCAGCATCGTGAAAAATGAGACATATTGAAAGAAATAAAGACACAGAGAGAACAAGACAGAAAGAACGACAGAGAAGAAGAAAGACACGTGACTTATCTTACTATTTTTCTTTGAAGCACGTCCATGCGCACGCGCACAGGAAGAGGCACGGACATTTGCCCCGTGACGTCACACATACGTCACAGGACGACCAGATGTTACGCGCCTTCCAGAGACGATAAGGTAAACCCTAAATGACGTAAGCAAATCACGTGGTTTTAAGAAGTAAAAATAGCTGCTCTGTGTGTGTTTGCTTGTGTGCGTGTAGTGTATGTGCACTTGTGTGTAGGCTTGTGTGTGTATATATATAGCACGGTGTTCATGTGTCGATTAGTAGTTTAAAGTATTGAATAATTTAAGTTTGAATCAATTATTATTATTAAATTAATGGAATATTTATTTGGATTTGAACAGAAATTCACGCTCCACATACGTCGTCATCGTACTGCTTGCGTGTGACTGCATGTGACTACATGTGACTGCATGTGACTGCATGTGACTGCATGTGACTACATGTGACTGCATGTGACTACATCTGACTGCATGTGATTGTTGCAGAACTGCTTTCTGATTTTGGTGGGAAAGAGGAAAAGGAAATGTAAGGCGTCTATGTAACCCTGGTAACTTCAGATGCGGCGATGATAATAGTTACTTACCGCATCCATAACATCCATGATGATGACGTTTAGCTCAAAGTTATGAAGAAGACGACAACGAAGATAACGGTGGTCATGATGATGATGACGGTGGTGGTGATGGTTATGATGGCGGTTTGAAGAATCTTTTACAATCAAATCAGTCAGTCACTCGCAGCTGTGTCTTAAAAACGCGGACCATTTGCTATACACGTACACGTACACGTACACGACCGTAGAAGAACATCTGTGACCGTTGCCACGGCTGTGTACGTGTGAGCGTGCGTTCGTTCGTTTGTACGTGTGCACGTTCGTACGTTAGTATGTGTTTGTATGTGTGCGTCTGTTTGTGTATCTTTGCATCTTTAGTTTTTGTTTATATTTGTTAATTCTTTTCCATGTCGCCTTCTACGTCTCAGTTCATCCGCCTGATTGTTGGCGCCAGTACGGTCGCACTTGGGATGCATAACATACGGACATATGTTCGACACTCTCGCTCTGGGAACTAAGCTTCATTGTTTATTAATTGCTTGCACATGAAGCTCCGCGTTTCTCTGCTTTTCTCTCTCTTTCTCTCGCTCTCTCTCTCTCTCTTTCTCTCTCTCTCCCTCCTTCTCTTTCCCTCCCTCTCTCTCCCTCCCTCTCTCTCTCCCTCTCTCTCTCTCTCCCTCTCTCTCTCTACTTCCCTCTTGCTTCTTCTATCATCTTCCGTGCCTTGCTACGTGTCGTGTATGCAAACTAAACAAATTAGAAAACATTGATATACCGAGACATTAAGTTAGAAAGAAGAAGAAAGAGTGGAAGAGAGAAAGATACTGAGAAGGAGAAAGAGAAAAAGAGAGAAAAAGAAAGAGAGAGAGGTACACAGATGAGATATATAGAAGATGGGAGATGGTAGTATAAGGAGAAGAGAAGTGAGGTGGATCGTGTGTTTCCAATTGCATTTGAGGTCGTCATGTATGGAATGTTGAGCATTTTAAGATAATGGGTTCCAAAGCGAATCAATGGTCTCTCTCTCTCTCTTTTTCTCTCACTCTCTCTCTCTCATTCTCTTTCTTTCTTTCTCTCACTCTCTCTCTTTTTTTCTCTACCCCCGCTTTTCCTGGGTTAATTTTTTTCCTGTTATTTTCCATATTTCTTCGCATGACTGATAGTTTTCCAGCTATGTTTTGTTTTAACTGTTAATGCGTTCTTGCCGTTGAGTGTGTTTGCGTGAGTCTCTCTCTTATGTACGTGTGTGCGTGTGTATATCTTATGTACGTGTGTGCGTGTGTATATATATCGGCTGTGAACACGTGTGAACCCGAAACATCTGCCCAGTCTTCTGCTCAATTGACAACAGATGAGCGAGTTTATTACGTTCGCCATGTTTGCATACGTAGCAAGATGGATGGATGTTCTGCTGTCTACCTCTGCACGCCAGCCCTTGTACGTTTGTCTGTACGTCTGCTTGTATGTGTTACAACTTACCTCTAGTTTTCCTCTATATCTCATCCACTATCTCCTCCTCCCCCTCCCCCTACACAACCGGTTTCGGTCACGTGCAACTATATTCGGTAGATTCAATCCCTCGACAGTAAATTGATTATCAGTTGACAATCAATGGTCAGCCGATCGCTGAAGATTTCATTCGTTCGCTAACCGATTCGTTCAATGTTGCATGCATTTCGACATTCGCTACTCGCTACACTCAACTAACCTAATCCGGAGAGTTGAATTTTCAGCCGAGTTGATTACGTGCCCAAATCGCAAACCGGTGGTTGTCGGTTCGAATGCAGCACACGTCCAACATGCCATAGACTTAACCCTAGGATTAGCGTACCCCTGTGGTCGGGGTACGGAGTCGAAACTCTCTCTAAACCTTATCTCCTATTAGGACTAGCTCCTTCCCAAATTCTGTTTTTATTGCTCTGGCGGTTCGGATGTGATTAGTGAACAAACATACATGCATACACACACAAGCACACATTGCCTCATATATATATAAATTATAATATTTGTGAAAAATATATCATTATTATAAATTAAACACAAACGTTGATGAGTGACCAAGCAAGGGCGGATAGAAAAAAATAAGAAAGTTCAAAGATGGTGGTCCAGGGGGCAAGTCAGACAAAAATAAAGCTCAAAAATGCAAAATTCTTTTTTAAAATATTATTGGAACATTGGAATCACTGTTGAAAAAAAGACTGATTTATAGTGCTAAAAATACATAAAATTAAGATTGAAGGATGTAAAATATTGATTATTTTTACCAAACAGTGGGAAAGAATTATTAGAAAGAAATATTGGAATTTTACCCCAAAGCATCTACAAATTCCACAAGTCTTGAATGGCTGCCTGCGAAATAATCATCAATGATTTTGTCTTATTTCAACTTGAAGTCAGCAAGTCATTCAATCTTTCTTCGTCCAAACTCATTGTGGTTTCCATGTAAGTTTTGAAGCGCCTCAATGAAATCCACTGATTGTACTTTCGTATTTAAGTATTTACACGACGTAATTAATATGCAATGAAGATAATGAATGTTAGAGAAGAAACGTACGAGACTGCTTATATCGGAGTAAATGTTGTCGAAATAACTGTTGTAAATAAACAAAACAAATACAAGTTTTATTTTTAAATGTTTTTTTTTTAAATAAACCAATATTTTTGCTCTCAAGCTCTCTTAGGGTACAAACCCGATCAAAAACATTTTTTTCTGAAATCCTTTAGTTTTGAAATTTTAGATTTTTAAGAGTAATTTTTTTGATGAAGAATTGCGAACTATGTTCCATATGATATGAGGTTTTAGTACTTATTTATTAATTTATACCTCGACTATGTTTAACTAAGCAGTTAATAACTATCAACAAATTCCAGATATCCATGACAAACACCTACTAGATAGATAAGCATAAAGCATACTGATTCGATAAGCAGTGTAGTCGTGTAGTGCTCGATTGTGTGACGGATCTGACGTTGAGTGAGTCGAACTGGACTGTCTGCTCTTGACCATTCGACGTTGCGAGACGAACGAGATCATGAATGAGCATGCCTTTTCATCTCGGAGCAGGAATCGGTTCGTGGAGCGGTCAACGAGGGGTTGATGGGGTGATGTCTTTGACGTCCCTCCCTCCCATCAGAATTGCTTACTTTAATCATCTATATGTGCTATCATAACCGCCGTCGTTATTGGCAACGTCGGATTCCCCACAGGCGGGTACTATCATAACCACTTACCTGCAACATCGTTATCATCACCAATATCATCATCATCATCACCGCATATATTATCATCACCACCGCATATATCATCAACATCACCGCAAATATCATCATCATCACCACCGCATATATCATCATCACCACCGCAAATATCATCACCATCATCATCACCATCCTTGCAACGACTGTCTTCATTACTAAATATACCCAACAGATGCTACAACGAGATTCATTATGGCCATAGACACCTGCCTCCTTCGTTGAAGGATATACAGTAATATACAGTAATATACAGTAATATACAGTAATATACAGTAATATACAGTAATATACAGTAATATACAGTAATATATAGTAATATACAGTAATATACAATAATATACAGTAATATATAGTAATATACAGTAATATACAGTAATATACAGTAATATATAGTAATATACAGTAATATACAGTAATATACAGTAATATATAGTAATATACAGTAATATATAGTAATATACAGTAATATACAGTAATACACACGCATACTCAGACAGACCTAGAAATACGCGCTGTTACCGCCAGAAATAAAGAGAAGATGTTAGAAAAGAGAGAGGTATGAATAGAATAGCAAGAGATATTTTACTGTTAAAACTTATTGAGGCACAAAATTAAGTAGAATAATAACAACGTGACTAATAATAATAATAATGATGATGATGATTAAAAATTAAATTTGAAGAAATATTTTACAGTTGAAATATTGAGCTACGAAGTAGAGCGGACACATACATAGGAAGGAACAAACAGGTAACGAAATTTGAAGAGAGAAATATTATTTTGAGCGGGAATAATCCAACTGAAACACAAGAAGAGCGCGAGCAAGACATTGAAAGAAAGAAAAAGAGAGAGAAGGAGAGATAGAAAGAAAGAAAGAGAGAAAGAGAGAGAGATAAAAATATAGAGAGAAAGAAAGAAGCGAGTGCACAGATGGATCCGATATATGACAAGCAAAACATATATATATATATATATATATATATATATACACACACATTGGAACAGCCGCCATATAAACTTCCCCCTCTTGTGCGCGTCTGCAAAGTTAAACGATAGGTGTCGGCGTCGCTGTAACTGCTAGCTTAGCGAACTTTCCAACTCGACTTTCTCAGTTAACTTTCGTGAACTTTTGTCGCTTGAAACTGTGAAGTTGTGATGACAAATTAATAATTAACATCAACGACGTAACTCAGTATACAAATGTAAATATGACAAATGGAGTTACTGACGTATCATCGCGAGAAATAAATTTGCATTTTTAAGTTGCTTGCGGATCCGAGAAGACAGCCACCGATTGTATCAATATTAAACTTATTACATTTTAAAATTATTAAAGGACACCTTGCTTCTTGTCGGAGAAGAAAAGTGAGTGAATGGCCAATGGTGAGATACACCTGGAGTGATTGGAATACCTGTTGTTAGTTTATATAATCAAAATACGTGTGTGATACTGCTTAGCAGAAATATTTAATATTAATGTACATATTGATTGACAGCACTTTCATTACTGAATAAACTGATTGATTGATCTGCAGGCAACCACAAGAATGCCTCTAAACAGTGCGCCTAAGTTCGTTAACTCGGGAAGTCACTCGTACAACAGCAGCAACTCTAACAACAACAACAACAACAACAATGGTGGTAAACTGCTCATTTGTCTAAGGGATTTATCTAGTAAGTGCTTAGATATTTATTTGTCTTGATTTCTAATCATTTATTGATTATATTGGTCAGCATTATTTCATTCAACCGAATTGTATAAATCCGTCCGTCAATGCATGTATCCGTGCATTATTATAATTCATTATCCGTATCCGTGCATTATTATAATTCATTATCCGTATCCGTGCATTATTATAATTCATTATCCGTATCCGTGCATGCATTATTGGATAAGTACAACAATCAATAAATCACTTCAACCGTCCATCCGTCCGTCCGTCGTAAAAATATTTGTTTACTTTCACTACCTTACAGATGTCTTTCAACAAAACTTTCCCTCATTCAGCATGCAATGATGTTGCTGCACACTTCAACAAAATGACCAGTTCAACATATTTCCATCAAATCATTTTGTTTCTCTTCCTCTCTTCCTCCACTTGTGTCATTTTTTTTTAAATTTAATAATTTCTCTGTGCTGTGACTCACCTGTCGCCTGTCTGCCTTTCACTCCTTGTCCCACACTCATTTGCACTCCTGAAGTTCACTTTTAAACATTCCGTCGACGACAATTAACCTTGCTTTTCATCTCGTTGATTTACGCGGCCGCCTTTTCTCACGGTTTCCTCACCTGTTCGGCACACCTGTTGATTGCCTTCACCCCCTCTTACTCTTACTTACCACGATGATGATGATGATGATGATGATGATGATGATGATGATGATGATTACTAAGAAAGATGAAGAAGACGATGATGATGATGTTATAATATATAACAACAACGATGATGATGAAACCAAGTAGGTGACATTATGATTTCGGATGTAAAGGATATAAATAACAAGAAGGAAAAAACAGGTGACGATCGTATGCTAATGAGAAACGGGAAGTAGATGACTTAATAGTTGATGATGATGACGACGATGAGGATGATGATGATGATGATGATGATGATGATGATGATGATGATGATAATGATGATGATGCAGAGGGAATTGGAGAATACGTGTTCGGGTGGAGATCGATGACTTTATATCAACATCGTGTGTTACCGCACCACGTGTCTCCACAAAAAACATATTCACACGTACACACGCACACACACGTACACGCACACACACACACACACACACAGGATTGTAACTTGTTACCTGCTTGCTCGTCACGATGAGTTATCGAGTTCGACGGCAGTTCATAAAGCTAACACTTCTTTATTCTGTTTGTATGTAAGTAAGCAGTAAGCAGGACTTTCTTCACGTTTTGTTCTTTTTCGTCACCTCTCTCGCCTTCTCTCTCCCTTTTTCTCTCTCTCACCTTCCCTTCATCTCCTCCGTCCCTCTCTCTCTCTTTCTTTTCATCTGTTTCTGTCTATAAGTGTTCTGTTCGTCTTCAGCTTGGAAAAGTTACAGGTCACTCAAGATTGTTTCTTAGATCACATCCACAACAATTCATCTGCTGTTATTTCTTCAACGAATTAACTGAAATCTAAATAATCTAGAAGGTACGTCACACACACACACACACACACACACACACACACACACACACACACACACACACACACACACACACACACACACACACACACACACATACTATCGTTCCCATTGGTCAACAGTGGTCGAGGGTCTAAGGACATGATATTTGATCAGTTTTGTTCTTTTTTGAATTAGCTGATTGAAAAATACCAGAAATTATTTGATTGATGTGTGTATCTGTGAGTGACGTATTTTTTAACAATTTTTCTGCTTTTATATAATTCTTTCTTTCTTTATCCCTCCCTCCTCTCTCTCTCTCTCTCTCTCTCTCTCTCTCTCTCTCTGTCTATCTCTATTTCTATGTCCGATTCTCTTTCTATATTACTCTTATTTTCTTCTTTCTTAAAGTGGCATCTGAGTCAAGTAGTTTTTTCCCTAGAGAACTACAACTAATAAAAAATTAAATGTATGAAAAAAAACAAAACTGATTTTGAAGAAAGAGAGAGACAGTGAATGAGTGAGTGAGAAGGAGAGTGCGAAAGAGAGAGAGAGAGAGAGACAGACAGAGAGAGAGGGGTTTATTTATGGCCGCGGTGCTAAAGGTGATGAGGTTATCACGACATGAAATAGCATCGACCTATCATATTAAGGAGCTTTCATCTTGTATCCAGGCAGTTTATCTCGATCCGTATCCGTATGTGTATATGTGTGTATGTGTGTATGTGTGTGTGGCCTTTGAAGACTGTCGTCGGCAAAGGCGAGATATCGGCCATCTTCTGTGTTCCAAACGATAATAAATAAACGGTTAGGAGAGAGAAAGAGAAAGAGAGAGATTGTATTGTACCTGGTGGTGTATTTGTCGGCTGGTTCTGATGGATGGTGAGGGAGTTAAGTTCAGTTTTAAGTTTAAAATGGTGATGACTGGCCATTTTGAGATCATCGCAATCGTCATCATCATCATCATCATCATCATCATCATCAACATCATCATCATCAACATCATCATCAACATCATCATCATCATCATCAACACAATCAGTTTTTTTTCTTTTTATTTTGCTCCGCTTGAAAGTTATTTAATTTGTTTACTTTTGAACTTCCACCGTATTTATTGTTATCATTATTTCATTATTATCATTCAAACTTAATGTTAACAATCACTGTCTTTAATCATCCTCTTCTTCGTCATAATCATCGTCATCCTCATCACCTCCATCATCTACATTATCATTATCATCATCATTTTCATCATCATCATCATCATCATCATCATCATCATCATCATCATCATCATAACTCATTACTCATTTAGGTAATAAGATGACATAAAGAGAGAAGGAAAAAAAGGAAAGCGATGAATTGATTGGTGATGATACTGATGATGTTTCATAACAGTCTGTTCGCAACCATTTACCTCTCAAGCAGTTAAATTATATTGGAAGTTGTCATAACTGAAAGACAGTGAGTTATGGAACGATAATAAGGTCGTGTTAAGAAGTCCATAATTAAGATTGTCCTGAACTGGAAAAAGTGGTTGTTAGGTGGAAATGGTTGTGAGGTGGAAGTGGTTGTGAGGTGGAAGTGGTTGTGAGGTGGAAATGGTTGTGAGGTGGAAGTGGTTGTTAGGTGGAAGTGGTTGTGAGGTGGAAGTGGTTGTTAGGTGGAAGTGGTTGTGAGGTGGAAGTGGTTGTTAGGTGGAAATGGTTGTGAGGTGGAAGTGGTTGTTAGGTGGAAGTGGTTGTTAGGTGGAAGTGGTTGTTAGGTGGAAATGGTTGTTAGGTGGAAGTGGTTGTGAGGTGGAAGTGAGAGAATTTCTGTTAAACTGTTAAGTTGTTTCCAATGCAACTGCTGTCTGTTATCGTCATCACATCTTACATTTATTTTACCCCTGCCAAACAAATTGTGACCTTTTAAGTCCATACGACCTTTGAACTACGAAAGTTCTCTTTTCAAAACGTATTTAAGTATTTACATATTTTCACAGGTGTAGTCGACGTCTATGTTCTTCTATTTTGCTGCAATCTCTCCCTTTCTCTTTCTCTCTCTTTCCTTCTTTCCCCCCTCCAGCCTATATTTTCAGCCCTTTATTATTGTAGTATCTTTTTGACAATCTCCTTCTTTGTTCGTTTTCAGCATCACTCGACACTATGTCTTAGCGTTATCGTCAAACCGAATGCGGATTACATATTTACATTTACTTTCATCGGGTAAACTTCCGGCTCATGGTAAGAAGAAGACTTGATGCTGAGGGAATGTTTACTAACTCACTGCACCTTGTGTCTCATTCATTTCATTTAACAACGTAAGATTCTCAACTGGATTGTAAATGTAACTTTAGGTGTTTTTACATATGAACTTTACTTTAAAATTATTTTATATTTAAATTTTACTTGACATCTGTTTAAATATAAGCGCATTTTTATGCTTTTACATGAAAATGTAGCTTTACACCTGCTTAAATATAAATGTAAATTAACACACGTTTACTGTTGTTTACACATCAACCTAATTTATGACGGTTTACATCTACCTGTAATTTCGCACCTTTACACATTTATGTACCTGTACATTCTTTTTTACATAGACATACATTTCTTGTACAAATGTAACTTTAAACATTTTCATAATTACATTTATATGTTCCTTGTAAATTTCGTATGCAAATGTAACTGTACATTTTTTTTATATATTGATGCAACTTTTCACCTTATTATGTGGATTAATGAATACTTTCTTATTAAAATTATTTTTTTTATTATTATTTACTAATATTTACTTTCTATGTTATTTTTATTCTAATTTTACTGGCAACGCGCATGTCATTCGACCTATTACAAGGAACAGGAAGTAATAATATTTACAAGGGACGTACGGATAGGATGAAGAGGAAAGAGTTATGTTAAGTGTCTTATTGACGCCTATGTTAAGGACCAAGTCGGGTCCTGCTCACGGGACGAATGCCAGATCAAACATCTGGTATTCTGTCTGCACAAGATGGGTCAGATGAGCGGGTCGGCCAACGTATATAATATATATATATATATATATATATATATATATATATATATAAGCAGATGGACGGGCACGAACGAACGAACGATCAAAATAATCGAACGATTGAATGAACGAACAGATGAATGAAAGGATTGGCTGGATGATGAGACAGATGGAGATATGGTAGCTGGAGCGGCGGCAGAAAATGGAAAAATAACGAAATGAACAAACAGTAGCATAGCGACCGCCATCTGTCGGTGGAATTCAAACTGGACCGTTGCGACCAGCGACACGAACTTTTCCCTATCGGCACATCACATGACTTATCCATCTGCTTACATTCGATATTAAATAAATATTCATTACATTAACAGATTCATCTGCTTACATTCGATATTAAATTAATATTCATTAAATTATTAGTTTCGTCTGCTTACATTCGATATTAAATAAATATTCATTTCATTAATAGTTCCATCTGCTTACATTCGATATTAAATAAATATGCATTAATTCATTACATTATCAGTTTCATCTGCTTACATTCGATATTAAATGAATATTCATTACATTATCAGTTTCATCTGCTTACATTTGATATTAAATAAAATTTATTATATTATCAGATCAATCTGCTATATGTATTAACACGTTTTTAATTTATTCCATCAGAAATTAAATAGTTTCATATGAGTGATTTTTTTTTATTGATGGTTGATTTATTACTAACTGATGTATTCATTCATTCATTGGTAAACTTATTGAATAAATAGATGATTGTATCATGCGAAATGAGTATTCCGTATTTGGCTTTTTGTGATCAGATGACCTGCATATGTTTAAGTAATAAATAACTGAGAAAGTGGATTATTACTTGTAAATAATGTAATTGTTATAACGAAAATTTGAAGATTTCAAATTGCGCGTCACATGGTAGCCAATTTAAAATTGCTTTACATTATTTACAAGTAATCCACTTCCTCAGTTATTAGTTGTAATAAGATGACATAAAAAAAGATGTGTTTTGCTTGTAAATCAAATATGTGTTACGCGTAAATCAAATATTTAAAATATCTAATGTTCTAACATATATGATAAATTAATCACTTAATAATAATTGCTTGTAAATGACAATGAATGACTTTCTATTGTAGGGCAAAACATACTTATTATCATTTAATTGTTCCGCCCCACACAATCGGGTTTTTAGAGACGAAAAAAGGTGTAGCGTGAAATAGCTGGTTATTCTCAAATATTCTTTTAACTTTTTTATTTAAAAGAATATTATTAATAAAATGTGTTGAATAAAAATTAGACAAAATGGTTTTAAAAATACAAAAGAACGAAGTGAGATAGTAAGAAATAGAGAGGAGATGAGAGAGAGAGAAGGAAAGTGAGAGAATGCTCTTCTTCGTCTGTTGCTCTCTTGATAAAAAACAGACCTTACAGATCAGCATCAGATCTGATAGCATCATCCCTGTACTTCTTTCTATCTCTGTATGCTTCTCTGTATTCTTAAGTGCTTCTTTGTATTTCTATGTGCTTCTCTTTATCTCTGTGTAATCCTCTATCCCTGTCTGGTCCTCTATGTTCTCCTGTATTCTTATTGATTTCTCGACATTTGTGTGCTTCTTTTTTTTATCAATGTTTGTTTTCCTATTATTGAGTAATTCTCTGTAACTCTCTGTAATTCTCTGTAGCTCTCTGTAATTCTATGTAGCTCTCTGTAATTTTCTGTAACTCTCTTTAATTCTCTGTAACTCTACGTGTTTTTTCTTCCGTTTTGGAGTGGCTTCGTATTTGTCCGCTTGTTGGTCCATGAAACTGATGTGGTAATAAAACGAGAAGATATTGAAGAAGAAATATAATCAGAAGCTGTGAAAAACGAAAGAAAAAGTAGAGAGAGAGAAAGAAAGAGAGAGAGAGAGAGAGAGAGTAGTGGGCAAAACAGAAAAAGCAGAGAGCCAAGCAGAAGTAAGGAGAAGCACAAAGAGCAGTACACGTGAATTTCTAAATAACATCGTCTGCATCTCCTGGTGGTGATGGAAGAAGCGACTGTCAACCATGCAGCAGATGAGACCTGAAAAAGATGTTGATAATTATAAGGAGGGGGAACGAAGTGGTTGATACGGTGTAGGTATGGACGGGTGGCAGGGGGAGGGTGGGTGGATTGATAGTCCTCAGACGCTGGTGGCGGTTCAGTGGGCGATGGTTACAGTGGTTGATTACAATCCGATGAATTCACTGGTCGATGAGAATGGGACAAACAAACAACAAATCTCAACGCCTAGGTGATAAACAGAACTGATGAAAAATTGGTGCAAGACTCAGAGAGTTTTTTCAGGCGTTTCGCTACGTTAAAGGACAGCTTTGTACGGTAAAAAGTTAAATGAGGTTGTTCTTAGAAAATTAAATTTTAAGTAAATAATAAAAATAAATGGTCGAAAATAAAAAACAATGAAAAGTAGAAGTAGAGTCTTATCTAACCATCCCCTCTCTTTCTCCCTTTCTCTCCCCTCTCTCTTCTATTTCTCTCCTTGTTCTTCCCCACTTAACAACTTGAAGTGTCTCTCTTGGTTGTCTTTGTCGAGTGAGACGGATCGATTCCGAGACATCAAGGCTCTGTTCCGCTAATTGGGGGAGTGATAATAATAACAAGAAAGAGAATGGTGGTTAGTGGTTATGATGATGATGACGATGCTGGATGGATCGTGGTGAAGATGATGATGACGATGCTGGATGGACATTGGTGATGATGATGATGTTGAATGGACATTGGTGGTGATGATGATGATGTTATAAGTGACAACGACCTAAAAACATCAGTGGTAACGGCGACGACTACGACTAATAATAACGATGATGATGTGATTTGATGACTATAATGATGGTGATGATGTGATTTGATGACTATAATGATGGTGATGATGTGATTTGATGACTATAATGATGGTGATGATAGTGATGATGACTACTGCAACAACGAAGATTGCATTACTTTTATAATTACTTGGCTCTCGTTGAAAGTGCATTAGGTGAAAGTTCCTGAAAATCAAACTCCAAATTATGGCTCCCAGACTATGATGCTGTTGGTGATGATGATGATGATGATGATGATGACGACGATGATCATGATGGCTAGGGTACTGATAACGTTTCTGATGATAGTGATACTGATTATTATTTTGGTGATAACGGCGAGTGTGTAGAGCGACGATGTTTTTTTATCAATCACGTGATCTTGATGGACATACATCTGTATCATCATTATCATCATCATTTTCATCATCATCATCATCATCATCATCATCACCATCATCACAGGTGTACGTGGCATGGCGGAATGCCAGGTATACAATAATGGTTTCAAATTACGTCTCCCGCTGGCTCGGATGAAAATGAAAGAAAACAATTTGGGAGAAAAACAAGTCCGAGAAGAAGTTTCAAGCAAACCCGACAGATCATTACAGGAATTGGACAGGTGAAAAAAAAGAAACAGATACTACGACAGGAAGTGCGTCATGGAAGAATACAGGTGAAGAGACGGAGAGGAATTTCTAGAAGGAAAAATAATTTTATAGCGCTAGAAAAATTCCTTTTTCTCTCTGATGCTATCAAGAACAGCTGGCCGCCATCTGTAGCACCTGCTCGTTGCCATGGAGACAGGGAAAAACGAACGTCATTGAAATGAGGAAAATTAAAAGTATGAATATATGAATGTGTGAACGTGTCTGTGTATATAGGAATGAATATATGAATGTGTGAACGTGTCTGTGTATATAGGAATGAATCTGTGTGGTTTTTTTTGTACGGGTGCAAAGTTGTGTGTGTGAGTTTGTTAAGACTTTATCGACCCGGGTTCTTTCTCAACAGTAACCATAACTCAAAAGGGAAAGAGAGAGAGACAGAGAGAGAGAGACAGAGACAGAGAGAGAGAGAGAGAAAGAGAGAGAGAGAGAGAGAGAGAGAGAGAGAGAGAGAGAGAGAGAGAGAGAGAGAGAGAGAGAGAGAATAAATGAGCTGAGAGAAAGAGACAATCATCAATATAAGTAGCATGTTATATTTCAGCTTATTTAGATCGAACGAATTCAACACTATATGAGCATGTTTTATATCCATCGACAGTGGATTGTTTGGTTTCTTCAAACAACGCCGCATTGTTTATTCTTTCTTTCTTTTTATATTTATCTTTCTCTCTTGGTACCTCTTTTTCTTTATTTTTTATACACTTTTTTCTGTTTATACCTCAATCTCCTTCTCTGTTTTTCTCTTTCTAGTTTCCTCTCTCTTCCTCTTTCTGCTTCTGTCTCTTTCTCTCACTCTCTCTTTCTCTTACTCTCTCTCTTTCTCTCACTCTCTCTTTCTCTCACTGCCTGTCTTTCTGAGTATTCATTTGTAATTTAGTAATTTCCACTTGTTCTTCTTGTCTTAGTTGTAGACTCTCAAATAATGGACTAACTCAGAAACGGCATTTACATAAAAACGAAAGAAGGAAAGCGCGGGAAATCACGAATGCATAAATATGAAAATGAGACGTTTTGAACTTGGTTATAAATTTGTCTGCGGCGTTGTGTGATGGATATCAAAAAAGTGTATGTGTGTGCGTCATTAATTGGAAACATTCCCAATATATTATGCACACACACACACACACTTATGTAAGTATATGTATGTATGTATGTCTGTCTGTCTGTCTGTATGATACATTAGTGGAGATGCAAACATATTTATCTCACTCCCTTCATCTCTCATATTCTCCTTGCTTCCTGTTACAGATGATGTCGCTTGGATGCATAGTTTCTTCAACCCTACCCCGACGTATTATTATTATTATTGAATTTAGATGTTTCTATTATTATTATTATTATTTGTTTACTTTCTTCAACGCCCACTCCTTTACCCTTCCTCTCCTCCTCCACCCTTCTATTTATTTCTCCGTATTTCTTCCTCTCCTTCTCAGTATGTGCGCACGACTCCCGTGGTGGTTATCAATCAGTTTAATCTGCCTCGTCATCTTTAAATTCACTGCAGCACGTGTTTTCTCTGCACACGTGTGAATGTGTGTGTGTTCGTGTACGTGTGTGTGCGTGTACGTGTAGACGTGCTTCTGAGTTTACGGGGTAGGGTTTCTAAGGGATGTGGTGAAGGGGTGGTGGTTTTTTTAGAATATAAATTTATGCATCTCAATGTCGTCGACTACATCCTCATTAATTTCATCACTGGAGTATCCAATAACACGCATCTTCGTGCAAATCACAATTATGAGTAACACTTTCAACGGATGACGTCATCATCGCATTACTATTATTACCGTCATCATTATCACCACCATCACAAGCATCATCATTGTCATAACCATCACAAGCATCATCATTATCATCACAAGCATCATCATTATCATCACAAGCATCATCATTATCATCGCCTCCAAAAGCATCACCATTACTATCTACATTATCATCATAACCATCCATCACCATTCATCACCATCACAAGCATCATCATCATCATTTATATCGTCATCATAAATGTTATCGCCATCATCCCATCAATCGTCATCATTCCTGTAATCGTCACCGAATGCTTTTCTCCTCCTCATCATTTGTTGTTATTAAAAAATGCCAATGATGAGCTACCTTTATCACTACACACAAAATATGAGAAGAGAAACACCTGCTATCCTTTTCCTTCCTGTTCTCTTTCTCTCTATTCCTTTCTTTCCATCTTCTTCTCTCTCTTTCTCTTATTCTCCCTCTCTCCGCGTATGTGTGAAAGTTTGCTGCGTGTAACAGCTGTATCTCGTTTTCAACGGGCTCCTTGGAGTCTCACATCCAGACATAATCCAACGCCGATGCCACCTTTCGGATTCCCAAAAAAGCGTAAACAAATTAAAATGTTCTGTCTATTTTTTATGCTCAATTTTTTTTATACCTTTCTTCGCTTCTTTTGCGAACCGCTTTCTTATTTTTCATTGTATATTAATATATTATTTGGTATTAATCAGCTCTTTCCGATCCGCTCACGACTCAACCTTCTTTGTTCTCGGATTTTTGATGAAAATTAAATTCATCTAGTTCATTAGTTTAATAAGCGAGCGATAATTTCTGTAATAGCGCATCTTCTGATGTTATCTAATCGCAAGGGCAAGTAAGTTTTTTTTTGCTCCCTGGCTGTTAGTCATTCCTTCTTATCTTACAACAACCTTTACACTGCATGGTTAATTAAGATTAATCTTTTCTTTCTACATGTGTTCTCTTTTAATTTATTTTTTTTATCTCCATAAGGCATTATTTGTTCAGTTTGTGTTTAAATATCCTTATTATTTACTCGTCGGGTTTAAAGAGTTGATGCAAAAGCTGGTGTTTTCAAATGATTCGGCTGTGTTTTGCATTAGCTAGGCTTGAGCTCGCCTTCTGTTTCCAATTTCAGAAACCCTGAACAAAAACATTGGTACTCGAGAATTATTAATTTGTCCTGTTCACACCGAAAAGTACTTAAAGACGTCTGCACGAGTAGCAGTCGATATTTTTAATTGGCATTTAGTTTCTCCATCTTGCTAAAAGAAGAAATGGCAGCCATTTTGCGGTGCCGGCGCCTGCTTTGATTTCAAAATTGAATGTTTTGCCGCCCCTTAAAATATTTTGAATTTGCTATGATTTTTGAATGTAAACCTTCTTCTCTTTTTTTCAAATCAGAAATTCGAGATCAAACGCTCAAGTCTCCAAACAACGGCGGACCGCTGCCAGAACTCGGCAGAAACAAAAGCTCTCCGAGTTTCAGGAATTCGACAGGTGGTGCTACTTATTTTCATAAAACTTTTTCATGGCTGCCAGTAAACGCCAAGAAAGTTGTTGAGATGTGTTTATTTACTAGTGAACGGTGCGACCCAACAAACCAAAGCAATTGTTTGTATGTGTGTTTGTGTGGGTCTATTTGTATATGTTGTACTGAACGCTTCTCTACAACTCTAATGCCTTTTCATGTTTCCTTTTGAAGTTTTACGCTGAGTTTCTCATCGAAATGAAGCTATTGTCAAAACAGTCCAATTAAAAATAAAACTTTAAAACTGTGATATGGTTTCCATAGAACATAGGTCCATATGGAATATGGAATGAAGAAATATAAAATGTCGGTCGAATTTAGAAATGAATCTTGTTATCTATTTTGTGTAATGTGATACTGTGATAAAGTACCAAAAAGGCATCCGTGGGAAGACATGATTCAGCAATAGCAAGCGAGATGGAAGCATTCAAGAGGATGATGATGATGTAATATGTTTTCAGTGTTTTCACCATGGCACTGCTCCTTTAGTTTCTATTAGCGAGGCCGAAAACGATTTTAAAAAGGATTTTGCAATACATTATTTTTTTTCATTGTCACACTAATCTTTATAAAAAAAAAACAAAACGATTTGATCATGTTATTATCATTATCATCATCATCACTGCATTTATCATTCCAACAATATCAGCTGTTTGTCTTGTTCGGCACCCCGCTTTGTTCTCTAAGGCCAACTTTTTAGTCTAAAAATAATGTTTCGATCATTTCCTATCTGACAGTAAAATATAATCTATCTTTGTTCCCAATAAGAAGAAAACCCTTTTTTTCTCCAAATCATCAATCAGTGTGGATATTCATTGAGTCCTGTGCTGTGGATCTGGTCTTTTATTTATGTTAACTATTTTGCTAACAATGACCTTGCGATGACATAAGCAGCATCTTGATGACATAGGTAACTTTTTGATGACATAGGCAACTTGTTGATGACAGAAGCAACTTGTTGATGACAGAAGCAATTTGTTGATGGCATAGGCAACTTCTTGATGACATTGGCAACTTCTTGATGACATAGGCAACTTGTTAATGACAAGACTTCAATAGATTTCATTCAGGCCTAGAGAAGTCAACTTTATTAACTCTGCTTTAATGATTAACTAAAAAAGTACCCAATCACTACCTTTTTTCTTACATTTAGTTCGGATCAATAAGAGCTTTAGAACATTTCCAGAAGACTAATGGAATACTCTTTTTTATAGTTTTTTTTTGCAAAATATTTTGAACCAACTTTTTTGGTTTATATAGAGATAGACTCATCAAAGATTTATCAGTCATCTAAATCTGGTCTGACTGTAACCAGGAAGTAGTAAACCTCTATTCTAAATTTATACAATTTATTTAGCTGTTCAAATTTTTCTGGCTATTTAAGTTTTGTAACTTTCAAGATTATAAAAATGTTGAAGATTACACAATTTGTAATGAAATTCAGATCAATATGGTCCTCCCAAACTGTCCCCCGATTCAAAGCCTCTCTCAACAATCATCAAAATAGAAGACTTTGGCCACCATAACAGCAGACCAGAAACGAATGTCCACCACGATTCAGATGGAAAGCAACATCATATTTCCAGTTCCAACGAAGAGCACAACTCACCGGGTAGGCCCGATCCTCCGCTTGAAGTCGTCGTTACAGATAGAAAATCATCCGATTCGCCAAAGAATGAAAGCGCTGAAGACCTAAGAAGAAGAGAAGAATCAGGAAGGGACCGATCCCCCGGTGGTGGAGTTGGAGGAGGAGGAGGGGAAGACAGTGGAAAAGATGGAGACCCTGTAAAACAGCTGAACAAACTGAAGAGGTTTCTGAGCACTCTACAGCAGTTTGCCAATGACATCTCGAAAGAGATTGGCGAATGCGTTCAGACGCTCATCTACCTGCTCGTGGTTTGATATTAAATTGTTTTATTTTTTAATATTTCATTCAGCTCAAGACATTTTCTTAATTGATTCTAAAATTAAAAAGCCAGCTTTCAAATATTTTCTTAAAAATAATAAACCAAACATACCAGTTGGAATGCACAAAATTAGTTAATTTCGGATTTTCTTGTATATTTCTTAATTTGTAGAACTGACATGAGGTTAATATACCAGTGTAATTATTTTGAAAATATGTTTTACTACCATGTATTGATAAATTTTTAATTTTAGTAATTTGTTTGGTATTTTCAAAATTGTTCTATTGGTGTCATGTGTAAATGTGCATGTGGTCTATGAGACTGTCATGGACTGTAAAATTGGACCATGATAAAGTACAATAAATTGTCATTTTTTGATTTCAGCAGCTTAAACCCAAGAAAATGTACATATGCAAAGTTCATGTTACGATGTCATTAATAAAAATGCACTAAGCAATAATCATTATATTATTTTGGCACAAAGTTCTAAAAACCTTAGCAAATTTGGAATTTTTTTATATAATAAATATTAAATCCCATCATAAGAAGTTTTTAGGTTTTTAACATTTTTTATTAATATAAACATTAATATAATAAATAAAAGCATATCTTATTAATATTCAATACTTGGGAAAAATAATATTCTACTAATACATTACAACCTAGAGTAAGTTGAAATCCAATTAATAAGTCTTCGGACATCTGCCCTATAATATTCCTTGCTCGTTTTTTACTTTTTTTTTTAATCCACAGTTGAATCCTGGCTGGTAAGTAAGTTAACCCAAAACTTTGCTTGTGGAAAGTACTCTCCAAATTAGAATATTGTTAACGATTATCCAAATTTCAAGTAATCAATGATCCATCCATAATATGTATTAGCATTCAGAGACAATTTATTCGTGATATTTCTTCCATATTTTTATATTTCAACAAATATTTAATTGAATTTATGCTGTTTGACTATTCAAGTAAACTTTCCGATTGATTTTTATTCTTTTTTTTCTGATTTAAAAATAGTTTATTATTTTGAAAATAAAATGTTTGTTATTATGATGAAATTATTAACAATCCATATTGTTGTTATTCTTGTTATTCATAATGAATATCTCACATAACTGCCACAGCACGCAAAGATATCCGTAGAGGACTTCCACCACAGACTTCAGCAAGCAACCAACTTCCCTCTTCGACCGTTTGTCGTGCCGTTCCTCAAGGTTGGTCATTCTTTTCTGGCAACCTTGAAGTAGTTTTGTTGGTTTTGTTCATAAGTAGAAATGATGCTGTTGTATTTTTATGCTAAATCACACTTTGGGACTGAGTCAGGTGTGTGTGTGTGTGCGTTGATGGCCAGATGGTTTTGTAATACTTTTCTGTTTGCCTCATCGAACGTGTGCACTGCTTGCTCGCTTTGCCGATATGTCGATGTTGATGACTGGTGGCAGGTGGCAATTGCATTTGATTTAAAATGGCTTATTAGGATGATGTAATGGAAGTTTTTTTTTTATTAATGCTGATTTGGGCATTTTTCATTTCGAATTTCAGGCCAGTCTACCACTTTTACAAATGGAACTCATCCAGCACAGTCGCTACTCGCCCAGTGCTTTCCAGTCCTCTTTTGTGAAGCCATCGAAGAGCGGGGTCGGCAATATGGGAACCTCTTACCCTGCCCACTCCCACTTTCTACCGCCACAGCTACCCGATCTTCCCCCTCTTCTGATTCCATTCACCGGCGCTTTAAACCTGAGCAATGGGTCGCTCGGCAACGGTTTCCATAGCGACAGCAGCCTACCTCGGGACATGGACTTGGGCCTATGTTTTACCAGAGGGGAATTGAATTTAAATGGCAAGAGAACCAGTCCTGATTTGAGGTTTGTTTTCAATGTTGAAGTTAAGATTTCTTTTATTTGTACTAGGCAGGGTTACCCGGTGTTGCCCGGGGTTTTTAGAGGTTTTTTTCATGGCTTCTCTCTCTTGTATTTTCTCTTTTTCTTGTTTTCTCTATCTCTTTCTATATATATCTCCCTCACTTTTTCTTTTTTTCTTTTTATCTCCTGTCCCTCTCTCCCCTTTTCTCTCTTTTTTCTCTTTTTTTGCCCCTCTCTCCGTTATTTTGCTGGCCTTGGGCAGCTGCAACCTACGCTATGCCACTGGATGTTTTGCCCATGAAACATAACATAAAGAGCAAACTTCTTAAAAACTACTTTAAAACCCTCTTTAAACTTTGTTATGCAAATTAAATTTCAAATAACCTTCAATGTTCATATATAGGCAGTTGGCCTGGGATAAGTTTTTTGGCCATAAAAAGTAAAACCAAAAAACAATGTTTTTAACCTCTTCTATCATTTTTCTTTTTGAGAAGTACCTACCTCCATGCAAAATTTCATTCAAATTGGTCCAGCGGTTCGGATTTGTATAAAAGACAGACAGACACACAGACAGATTTTAGTTGTTTACTTAGTTGTTTATTATGATACTAACTAGCTTGAGCAATGTTTTTCAGTTGCGCTCTATCGTTGTCAACAAGTTCATCATCATCATCATCATCATCGAGACCTCCAATTAAAAAACGCCGATCATCGAGTCCCCGCCCATTTGTGATGACATCATCATCGCTGGACACTACCCCCATCTCTCTGAGAAGTGATCTCTTCAAGTCCCAGAAGCCTCTGGAATTAGTGCCAGATTGTAGAAGCGATGTGGAAAAGAAACTTCTTGATAGTAAGCTAGATGAATTGATGATTTCATTTTGTTCTTGGATTATGACGATGATTATGGTTTTAGTGGTATAGATGATGATGATTATGGTGATGAGGATGATGATACTAGTCATGGTTGTGTTGGAGAGGGGAGATGTAAGTTAATGCATCTGTTTTAAATTGATAAAGTGATTTCTGAAATGTTGTTTCAGTTTGAGGCTAAAGATTTATGTTGTATGGAAATAGAATTGACAATGAGATATGGCAGATCTCTTTGATAATGTTGCAAGTTATGGAACGAATAATAAGACTTTCTCATGTGTTATTGATCTAAATAGAATTTATTTTGGAGATCAAATTTAATTGGTGTGCACATAATTTATATTTGATACAAATTTAATTGTTGTGCACATAAGTTATATTGGAAATCAAATTTAATTGGTGTGCACCTAATTTATATTGGAAATCAAATTTAATTGGTGTGCACCTAATTTATATTGGAAATTAAATTTAATTGGTGTGCACCTAATTTATATTGGAAATCATATTTAATTGGTGTGCACATAATTTATAATGGAAATCGTATTTAATTGGTGTGCACATAATTTTTTAGGTTTTTCGAGGTGGTTTAAAAAACATGAAATAATGGAAAGATTGATGGAATAGATGATAGAAACATAAAAATATTTTGTCTGTATGATTGAAATCGTGCATGTTTATGACATGGTTGGCTGTTCCATGTTCCACCTTCCACCTGTATATTTATAGCCTCTTCAAGTTCGGACTAGATATAATTTTTCTTTCTCCTATCTTATCTTATGGCCTTCCATCATTAGAATCAGTTGAGAATTTAAACTGGTATTTATCTCTGTAATATTGGCTCTTCTTTGCTTATTTTGTCTTTTTTTGTTTCATATTCTCCAAGAGAGAGAAAGTTGCACCAATGAAACGATCAATGTTTGTTCCTATTGGTTGATCATTTAATAGAGAGATAATGGAATTTCTTTGTAATTGGTTTGATTTTTACACAATTTTCTTTAACTTCACATGTGTGGTAATGTCTGAAACAAAGTTTGTAATCACATTTTGTCCCACTTCACATTATGTTTTCAATCTGAAATTTTGAATAAAGTCATATTCTGGATACCTTAAAAATATTAATATAAAAAATTTGTAAATACACTTTAAATTAGCATACGTTATATAAATCCTTGGCTAAGGTTTCTTTTATAATCGCTAGGTGGCACTTAAAAAAACTAAAGAGTAGAAAATAAATATTAATTGAAAAAATTAAAAACACTTTTTAATAAATTGCATTAAAAAGTACAAATATTGTAAACATAAATGTGTGGGGCACTTCCCTTTGTTGCCATATGATCACAAATGATTGTTTACAACTTATTTTGCACTTTTTAAAGCAATTTATTATAGCGTGTTTTTTGTATTATATAAGTTTATTCATTATTTTATTTATTCAGATTCCAGTATAAACGCAATGTTGAATAGTGCATGGGAACGATTTGAAGAGAGATCTGCTCAGGTGGAGAATGTAAGTCAATCGTATGATGACGACGATGATGGTAATGCCGATTATGACGATGATGATGGCGATGATGGGTTTCTCTTCGTTTAGAATATATCTTCAACGACTCAAAAATAATTTGGAATAAATAAGTAACTAAGCCTTACAAAATTCTGTAGTTTAAAAAGTTTTTAAATTAAATTTTTTTCTAAAAAAAAGCTTTGAATAAAATATGGAATAAATAATTGAGTCAGTGTTTTTAAATAATTTAATTCATTATGAATTTAATTACAAATTAATTTGCAAAAAAATTGGTGTTTTTCTCTACTGATGGCTAATCATGGTGTATCTACCGAATAGCAAGTTTAAGCAATGATTAATAGCTTTTTTTGAACAATGCAATATAATTTAAAAAAATAAATATTTATATTACACATGTAAAAATAAGATATCAATTCATTTGTATTGTATAAATAAAATTATTAATAACTCTGAGAAGCTCCCACTTCATAGTTCATAGCATACAGGACCTACGTCCTACATGCTACTGATTAATGTTGAATAATGATAGGTATTGAATTGAAGCAGAATTCTGATGCCATCTTACGAATGAAACAAAATAATTAGTGCTTCATAATTATTTGGCCTTTAATTTGTACATGTTGTTTACTTTTACAATTTTTCTTTAGCTCACCGTTTTTAGTTACTGGAAAAACAATTTATTATTAAGTATTAAAATTGTGTAAATGTTTTTATTTAATCTAAAATAATTACACAATTATTGGTCAAAATCAAATCCAATAAACAAGTGCAGAAACAAAAGCTTAAACAGCAAAAAAAGAGGAATTAAGCAAATTACTCAAACTTGATTTGTTTATTAGAAAAAGCACTAGTTTTTTCAGGTTGTGGGGCTGAAGGAACCCATTGATCATTTCTGCATAAGGGCCTTCAAATCCTAGCTATGCCACTTTGGCTAAATAAGGTTTCCATTACATTCACTAGGTGTTTGTTGTTCTTCAACAATAAGTAACAGATGGTTTTTTCCATTGTAATTAATTTAATTAAACAACATTATTAGTGGGACAAATTGATGTTAGATTTTATAATTTTCTTTCTGTTAATTATTTAAAATTTTATTATTTTTAAGAAAAATTAAAAATATTCAACAAAAAGCTTAAATTTAAAAAAATTATATAAATGAATACGATATAGAACATAATAATTTATGTCTTAAAGATTTATAAATAAATAAAACCAAAATTTCATATGGGACATGTGTTGTGTTTGAACATATATAACCCTCTAGGTCACCAGTCAGGCGCTAGTTAGTGACGATTAGGTATATATATATATATATATGAGATGTTTTTTAAAATCTCTAGTTGCTGTTGACTCTTCTGAACATGGCTGACAAGTGCAGTCAGAAAATGTCAGCCATAAAGACACAGACAAGAATGGATTTTGAGAAGATTTCATCTTACGTCCTCAACAACGAGTCGAACGACAGAGGAACGAATCCGGATGAGTACCTTCAGAAATTGGATGCCAGAATGAAGACAGGTTTGTTCTTTAAAACAAACATGCAAGTACAAGTCACATGATATAATTGCATTTACTGCCCTTGTAAAAAAAAAGTTTTTTTGTGAAAAAAGAGTTTCAGCTTTAGCTGAGTATTCATAAGGTGGAGCTTATGGAAAACGTTTGGGTGCCAAGTAACTCCGTGTTATCCGAGCGTGTTGTTTCCTGGTGCTTCTGAAGCTATTAAACTGTTACTATTATTATTATAGTCGAAGTAGGCTGAAATAGGTGCATTGATGAGTGCTACCATATATGTCAACCATTGGTTATTCTATCTATTTTTAGCTGCAATACAAATAAAAAGTTATATCTATATCATATGAATACAATTTGGCTGCAGTAGACTCAATTTTTTTTGTCATTTAGAGGCATGTTTCCTAAGAAGTCCTAGTTTGAATCGAAGTTTGTGTAGAAGTTTCACGTTGGATTCATCATTTTTCATGATCAGAATTTAAAGTTACAACATGTTATCATTATGATGACCAGTAATTTAAGTCGTTATTTTAGTTTATTTTTCAAGGGAATTTATTTATCACCAACAGAAAAAGTAGTGAATGAGGTGAAGCAGCAAGCCATGGTTGAACTTCAGAGGGCAGTTGCAGCTGCCGAGGCCAAAGCTACACTGGTTGTTGCAAGTGAACGGATGAGGCTGGAAAGGGTAGTTGAAGATGCTAGGAAGCAAGCAAAACAGGAGATATTAGACATTCTCAATAAGCAAGAAGAATCGAATGAAGTTTGTTGTTCAAAATTTCATTAGAGAGTTTTCTCTTTTTAATGCTGCTTGATAAATTGTTTCAATAATTACTGAAATCTTCATTTTTCATTTTAAATTTTATAGCTAATAATGATATACTTTTAAGAACTGCTGGAATTGTGGCCGACTTGCGAGCGAGACTTGCAGCGGATGCAACGAAGCAAGATACTGCGGACCTTTCTGTCAGCACAAAGACTGGGAATCCCACCACAAGGTTTGTCGCCACGCTCAGGAGAGATCCGTTGACCAGTTGCAGCACATTCCGGCACCCCCTCGTTCTCTATTGGTTCCGATGGAAGGCATTTCTCCGTGGTCTGTCGTACCGAATTTTCTGATCAGTCGAAATTACTTCTCTTCGAGTAGAAATCATAAACTAGACAAAGATGCTTTTAATGATTTGAGAAGATTAACACCTCCCATCAAGACAGAGCAGCGAGACACTCCTCCCACCACTGATGTAAACTCTAATGTGATTGGCTCAGCTATATATAGAGAAAAAAGCCAGATCTCCGATTCGTCAGACGTGACCAATCACAGTCGACACGTGGATGGCCCGGAAGGAGGAGTAGAAAAGAAGAAAGACCAGCCAATGGGAGAGGACAAGGTTGACTGATCAGTCACTTGATTTGTTAATGAATTTAAAAGTCTCAACCAATAGAAAAGATCTGTATGTTTTCCTGTCATTGTTTTCTTTCATGTGCGGTGAAATAGTAATAGGACGATCTTACAAGGTCATACTCGATCTTGGATCGTCAACCAAAACGTGAACATAATCAGTATTAAAGGCATCGGGTATTTAAATATGTAGTATTTATTTCATTCAACTAGTCATTCAGTCAAATGTGCTCTCATTCACGTGCCCCCTCGTATGTTCTCATATCTCCACTCTTTTCCCGCTTCCTGATGGTGATTTGGAACTTGAACTTTTGAATTTGCCCTAAATTTTCTTTTGTAATATTTGAAATTAAAGTGCTGCGTCGATATATTTGAGATATATATATATATATAACTCACCAACATCATCATCATCATCACTGTGCATAATAACAATCCCAGGGCAACATCTCCAGTGAATCTATCTAATTTATCGTTCTATAATTATTAATTTTTATTATTATTATATTTTTTATTTACGGTAGAAATTGTTACTTCTCGGGCATTGCCAACTCGTTGCCAGTAAGTCAACCAAATCGTTTCGATGTCCCAATTTTGTAGTCTTACAAGTGCTTGTGTCGAGTTTTGTTTGCACGAGTCCTTCTGTATGTGTTCTGTGCGTGTGTATACGTATGTGGAAGATTTTCCGTGTGCCGGTTTGTTGATTTTGTGTTTTACAGTGCAACTATGTTTTCTATTTGTAATTATTATCATCATAATTAATGTTAATGTTTTTCTTCCTTTCTCAAATCACTCTTCTCTTTCATGATGTCGTATTGTAAATTTGTTCGGAAGTTGTTTTTTTTGTCTGTTGGGTTTGTTTGATCCAATTGAAAGAAAATAAATTTTTGCAAATAATTATTAACATATTGTTGTGAGAATCAAGATATATATTCTGGATATAAAGTTCTCGAAGCGGAAGCAAGTCGATACAAAGAAGCATATTAATGAGATGAATGTTCTTGAAAAATTAAGCAACCAAACGATTCGTTGTTTGGACATCATTCTAGAAATATAAATAAAATTAAAGAAAATTATTGAAAAATAAAAAAAATTATATCATAACAAAATGTCTTCTGCGGTTTCATCGACCGGCACCTTCGGCCAGTTCGTCATGTATGTTCTGCCACAGACTTTTGGCTGCCAGATCAAGGACTTCCACTGTGCTGGCAGCTTTGCCCAGCAGTTCCATGTTTGACTTGAACTTCATCAGGGCAAGTGCCTCCTGTTCCTTGCTCAGACCAGCTTTAGAAATGCTTGATGTCAGATCGCTGGATGGAGGGCAAACAGCTGAAGAACTACCCGATGGTACTTCATCTCCGTTGACATTTTGTGAAAGTGGATCAGTGGGTACCAACGAAGCATTTTCAAGACCTAATGCTTCGATGGCAGGTTCTGCTTCTACTACAGAATCAGACTCTCTTGAGGTTTTCTTTGGAGAAACGTTTTCGAACCTGAAATTGTCAAATTTATATCAAGCTAATCAGTGTGATTTCAGAACAGTGCTTCTTCAAGATTGAAAAAGCTTATACAGATTCACTTATCTGACGTATTGCTGTTATAACTTTCTTTGACTAGGACTGCGCAAGACAATGGCAGAAAAACTTCTATATTAACTTTATTAACACAACTGACCTGACTCCGCCAGCAACAGATTTCAGAAGCCTTGCAAGAGATGGCCCTCTTTCCAGAAATTCTCTCAGTGATTTTGTTAGCTACAAATAAAATGAAAATAAACAGTGACAAGAAATATCTTAAACTAGAATGTGTATATGTGACTTGAATAAAATATAGTAGAGGCTTTATACACTTTATAAAAATGTAAATAAAAAAGTTACTTGATTGAAAGCAGATATTGCAGCACTTTCGGGGGTCGCTTCTTCGCTTACTGCTTTATAGCTAATAACCAAGCAGTATTCTGACACAACACTTATATTTAGATCACCATTGTTTTGCTTGATGTCGTCTGCATATGAAATTACAGTAAAACAACCTAATTAGTACTAATTACTAAACTCTTGTATGTTAATGTATTGAATATTAACTAGTACTTATTACTTAGCATCTATATGCTATAGTATATTTAATAGTAGTAGTAAGGCCATTTGACGGCTCAAAATCCTTAATTTCTATCCTAATCATCATGCTCTTCATCGTCATCATCATCATCGTCATCATCATCATCTCACCACAAGTTTTATGGAGGGAGCTGAGAGAGTTCCTAAACGTCACAACTCTCCCTCTTCCAATTATTCCAGGCTGCTTTTTAAAATCGTTCAGTTGTTCTTTCAAGTTCTTCCATCTTTCGAGGTGGTCGTTGTACAGAGTGGCATAACCCTAAGTTCACGAATTAAATATTTTTCAAAAGAATTAAACACTCAGCTCCGACACATCTCGTCATCATCATCATCACCACCACTTCATCACACATAATCATCATCATCTCTATCATCACCTTAACAATCACCACCTTCATCCTCACCCCCAGATGACTTACGGATAGCTCAGCATCGACATTCCCAACACCAACTGGTGGAAGTAAGATAGTGACGTCACGAACATCTTCTTTGACTTCATCAAAATCTTCAAACAGCAAAACGCATAAATCAATTAAAATCAAGACAGAGATGCATGATAAATGTGACTGACAATTTTATAGCTAATAATGAGCTTTAATAATATATTGGCCCATTAATGTACAATGTACGATACATCAGCTGCATGGTCAGGTCATGAACTATGAACATACATGGAGAGAAGTTGGAAGCAAAACGTTTATAATGATTTAATAATTTAAGAAATTTCGGAAAAAATAAAATGTAGGTTTAATTGTGTTTTTATTTATTCTACTTTCAATGTTCTTTATCTTGCTAAGTGGTTAAATAACTTTTTTTTATAATAGTTCATAGTCTTTTACCCCAGGTGTTTTAAGACTTTAATTGCGGTAATGTAGGAAATACATAATTTGATCCTTTTTCTCTTCCCTCCTTCTTTATCTGAGCTTTGGACTGGCTCGCACAAAACGAGTCTGAGTTGTTTGGTTAAATAAATTTTTATTTCAGATTAATTTAAACGACATACTTGCGAGAGTGGTGTATTTTACAACGTTTTTATTAGGTCACAAAGTTGTTTGTGTGTTTGAGATCTTTGGCAAACCATACTCAAAAAATATCCAAAAATATAACAAAAATATCCAAAAAATATATCCAAAAATCATAACTGAGAGAAGTTATTCATAGTTTTATTATGTAAAATCATAACTGACTACTCGCTTTCTCCTTTTCCCTCTCTCACTCTTTCTCTTGCATGGATGCCATGAGCGAGAGTGAGAGAGTGAGAGAAAGAGGAAGACGAAACAACGCGATGATGAGTCTGAGCATGGATATCTAGATATCCATGGTCTGAGGAACTTCGATAAGCATGCATGCTGTAACGACGAATAATCATGAATATGAATGAACTTGAATGAATATGCGACAGGAGGAAGAGGATTAGTAGGAGAAAGTTCGATGCAGTGATTAATTCGTTTCAGAAATAAATTTAGTTTCAGTTTCAGTTTAGTTTTGGCATCATGAATTATTATTACAGTTTCGTTTTAGTTTTGAATTTTTCAATAATTTTAATTTCAGTTTAGTTTTGAATTAGTAATTATCAGTAATTATTATTACCGTTTCGTTTTCGTTTTGAATTTTTCAATAATTTTAATTTCAGTTTAGTTTTGCATCAGGAATTATTATTACCGTTTCGTTATAGTTTTGAATTTTTCAATAATTTTAATTTCAGTTTAGTTTTGCATCAGTAATTATTATTACCGTTTCGTTTTGAATTTATAATAGTTTTAGTTTTAATTTCAGTTTCGTTTGTAACCTCTCTATTTTGCAGTTGTAACTAAACACAAGTCAATTGAGAAACTGTTTATTCAATTTTAAAAAAACTCTCATTTCTAAGTTTTTTTTCGGTCTATGTCTCTTCCCTCCGCTCAAAAGGCCACATAATGAAAAAATCCTCTCCACATATGCCTATGAAGAAGGTGCTGCCAGTATGTCCAAAGCCAAGAGGAAAAGTTGCTGATATATAGACTGTCGAGCAATCCAAAACTGTATCACATCTTCTGCCAAGTCTTCCATATCCTAACTAACCTTTAGGTTCGTTGGATTTTTACCGGCCAGTTGAAAACCGCACTGGTTTATAGCACCATCGACGTTACTATCTTTTTTTGCTAGACAAACACTTTTATTCGTAGTGACATCATATTTAAAATAATTCCAAACTAAACTTTCGCGATTACGACCAGCAGACATTTTCGACAAACCAACGCTAGCTTTCGACATTTCTGACTCAATAAATAACGACAAACCAAAACAAGAATACAATAGAAAAGGAATAAACAATCTCGTAGCGACAAAGGCATGTTAAAAGGAAGTACCATAGAAGCGAAATTAATTTTTATTTTGTTTTTAATATTTTTTGTTTTTATTTCGTTTTAACAAATTATTTTTTATTTCTATTTCTATTTCGTTTCTAAAAAAAAAATAATTTTTATTTCTATTTCTATTTCGTTTCAAAAAAAAAATTAATTTTTATTTTTATTTCTATTTCGTTTCGAAAAAAAAAATAATTTTTATTTCTATTTCGTTCTAACTAACTAATTTTTATTTTTATTTCAGTTTCGTTTTGACTTTCTATTCTAGTTTTCGTTTCAGTTGTCGTTAACAAGAATTAATAATTATCGTTTTAATTTCTATTACCGTTAACGAAATAATCACTGGTTCGATGAGCCTGCATGCTGTAAATAATCATGAATATGAATGAACTTGTCGCACAGTGTGTAATCCGCGGATGGAGATGTGCGGCTTTCCACCAAAACATATAAATAGGAGATCGAAATTCGGACTTTCTCCTATTTCCCTTTGTGAGGTGAGTGATGCTTTCGTTTGCACGTAACTTATTTATTAGTTGGCGCCGGATTCTCAGACTTGGTTTATAAGCTATTATATTCTATAAACATTAATCTATAACATATCTATATTGAATATCCATGTATATTGAATACATTTATTCTAAAAGCTCAAATTCATCTAAAATTTCACCCATAAAAAACAAAAAAGTAGAAAATAATTAATTAATACAAAATATATTTTTTTAAAAACAACGTTTTTCTTGCGCCCTAAAAAGTATAAAATAATATTCCTATAATTCATATATACAAATACAACGGAAAACGTTGCAGGCACATCATAGGCTACGGCTACAACATCAACAACTTTAATAAAACAAATGGTTATAAAAAATAATGCGCCCGCAAGGTTTTTCGTTGTATATGAATTATATGAATTATATTTTATACTTTTTAGGGCACAAGAAAAACGTTGTTTTTCAAAAAATGTGATGATCACAATTGAGAGAAATAAGAATAAAAATACCTTTCAAAGAATTTTCTAGAACTATTTTTCTAAATTTTTGAAAGTTTTCTCTTAATTTATCAGCAGATCCTTGTCTTTTGATGAGGGGCTCTCTCTCCGCCACGGTCTGTGGTGTTGATGATGATAATTATTAGAACGATCTGATGATGATGATGATGGTGGTGATGATGATGATGATGATGGTGATTCAATTAGTTCAATTAGTAGCGGTGATTATGATGATAGGATGCGGGTGGTTATGATAATAGTGTTTAAATAATTACATAATGAAAATGAAAGAAGAACCATGGTAACGATATCAGTTTTTAACTTATTTTACGGGTTGTAGTAACTAGCGGTCAAATGCTAATTACGTTTAGAAAAGATAATTGACTCTTTAACGCGCTAGAGAATTGAAAATGAATAAACATTTTTACGCCAACAAAACTTTTTACTACTGGAGCTACTGCTTATATAAAGTTTCAAGAAGGTCAAACCGCTTAACACAACCGTTCATCGAAACTTGATGTACAGACTGCTGTGTCCAGTGCAGACTGTCCCGGAGGCAATGACTGGGAACTGAGTGAAGTAGTGAACCTTTAGAATATGGACAATATGGTAGTTCGGAATTTGGTAATATCTTGCGTGTTTAGGGGTACCTGAGATGGCAGCCGTATTTGGATCGTCAGGAAGAGAAAACGATACCCGATAACGTGATGGATGACCCAGGTCAGCTGTGGAAATGAGTACATATCCAGGTGTGACAGAATTGCTGCACATTTTTGCAACATAGCCGGCCACTACCGCACATAGCAAAAGATGATTTAATGCCTTGAAATATTTGAAAAGTTACTTTAGATCGACAATGAGCAACAAGGGTGGATCCAGCGGGGCAGTCATATTTTGCTAATAGACTTTTGCCCCCCTCGTCAAAATCAAATTTAAAAATTAAAAAGTTCAGTTAATGATATCTAAGTTAGTACAAACATTTGTTAAATTTGCTAATGTTTTATTATTTTATTGCTGTTTTATATCATTGCTAATGTTAAATTTGCTTATGTTTTATAATTGACTAGCGGGGGCACCCGGCGTTGCCCGGGGTTTTTAGAGATTTTTCTAATGTTTGTCTCTCTCGCTCCCGTTTCCTTCTCCGCTTTCCCGTTCCCGTCGCGTTCCCGGTCGCTTTTCCGCTCTTGTTCGTTTTCAAGCTCCCGGTCGCTTTCCCGCTCCCGGTTGCTTTCCCGTTCTCGGTCGCTTTCCCTTTCCCGCTCTATCTTTCGCTCTCAGCTGGCTTCCCGTTCCTGTTTTTGCTCATTTATGTATGTATATGTATGTGTATATATATATGCATATAGTTCCCGCTCACTCACCCGCTCCGCTCCGCTCATTTTGTGACGGATTTCAATTTTTTTCACTATATTTGATTCCCCTTGACTCTCAAGGTTGTGTGAAAATTTCATTACGATCGGATGAATGGTGTAGCAATGCATAAAGGATATACATATATACATACAAACATTCATTTATATATATATATATAGAATAGCTGTTTTTTCGTCTTAACTAGTTGAGTTCTAGCTAGCCACCATAGTATTTTTTGTTAATAAATTCGTGATATAGGGTAAACTGAACACTACTGGCCACAAGTTTTTTGCAAGTCACGTAGGTTTTCACTCCATAGGACCACACACGTTTTATTTAGATGAACATTGTGCAGTTTCAAAATCTCTATCAAATACAAATTATGGTTTTTTCCTGCAAAAACTTTAAATAAATTTTTGGAGCCATTTTTTGAGAAAGCTCAATTTGTACCAATTAATGGCCATGGAGTACCATTTACTGGCCACCCGGAATTTGAGAAGCAGGATAAGACAAAATATCAGAACCAGTTTCATCCATATTCCAGTTTTGTTCTGGATTTGTTTGTAGATGTTCCGAAATCATCAGCTCTCCTAAAGCTTAAAAATACTTAGTAATTGGTCAGTGGCCAGCATTTGGTCAGTTTACCCTAATTATTTATTTGTGTATTTATCCATAAAACTCATGTTTTCTCAAAAATACGACTTCTGAAAGCCGATAGATATTAAGATGAAATTAAATGAATTAAGTGAAACGGTTAAAAAAAATAAAGCAAGCGGAGTTACAATTAGGATTCGCATATCAAGACTGGTGTTCAAAGGCAGAAGGTTCTTAACTCCGACCATCTTCTGCGATACAAGTGGCTTGCTTTTTCAAAATGTCTTGATAAAGCTGGAGCCTGGTGCGCTGTTTGTGTACTACTATTTTTTGTGTCCAATTTGTGCCATTGTCTACGAATGGGCAAACTTGTAACCCGTCCCCAACAAATTTTTCAGATTTGACTGGCAAGAATGGTGTACTGGATCTTCCCGAACAGTCTAGTTTTCATGCTGCAAATGCAGCCAGAGCACTTGAATAATCAGTTTCTCGAGCTAAAGACCCTACAACAAATGTTGATGCTCAAGTTAGCGCAAGTGTTGCAGAACAGGAAAGCTCTTGTATTCATTTTCGAGACAATTAAATTTGCCGCAATTCAGAATTGTAAATTTATTTTTTTAGATATCACATGAGAAAATTGTTGAAAGATATTGCTGATTTTTAACTAAATAAAATAATTTCAAACATGTAAATGCTAATTTACAGTCAACGGAAAAAATTTTTGGAGTCAAGTTGGCACCCCTTCTAAAAAAGGTTCTAGATCCGCCAGTGAAGAGCAAAGACAGACTAAATGGTCTTAGTCTTTTATTTATCAATAAAGATATTGGTTTGGATCACAGCAAAGTTATTGATGAGTTGGAAAAGTATTATAGACGATTATCAATTAAATTAGATTTTAATTGATGAAACACTCTCTTAATCAATTAGTGCATGAGATCTTGGATTTCTTTTAAATTTTGTGATATTATGTCGTTTTTGTGCTCCAAATAAGTAACCTCAATTTACAAAATTGATTGTCGTTAGTGAGGTTATGACTTAGGTCGTGTTGAATATGTTGGATCATCCCTAAGTACCAGTTTTGCGGCTTTTGGTAATAAGGTTAATTATATCCTGATTTCAAATACACTAGCGGCTAGCAAGTGGCGCCATTTAACTTTACTTCTATGTAGTTATACACAAGTATCTAGAAATACATGAATCAGCACTTTTGTAGAACACCTTGATGTACTGACTTATTACGAACTACGAAAAATATTATTTAAAATTGCTCTACATTTTGGACAAAACTTCAGAGCTACTGAACTATAAAAGTAATAATAAAAAGATTTGGTGAAAAGAAAATATTTAAGCAAGCTGCGAAACTCCATCTCGGACGATGCCGCTTTCACCGTAGACGAAAGGTTATTTCAGATCTTGGGCCCGATGACGCTGAAACCTCTATCAGAGGCCAGTATCAGGAGATCTTTCGTGGATGAAGATCTGAGTCTCTGGACTCCTTCAATAGCGCTGATCAGTTGTAGACATCGGATCAGGTACGACGGGAAATTTCCTTGCAAGCACTTAAACACGAGCAGCGCCACCTTGAACTCTATTCTTTCTGAAAGTGGATTTCTCAAAAAAGAGGTGTTACATGGTCAAAAGTTTTGCTGCTGAAAATTATTTTTGGCGGCGGTGCTGATGATGGACTAAATTTGGGAAAGATGTTTTTTTGGCAAACCAGCGAGATTGGAATTGTCATAATCAGTCCTTGACATGATGAGAACGTTCACAAGATCTTTTCTGCCAACCGCTGGCAGAGCACCACCCACGCTTCGAATCTGCCGGAGCATAGTGATGTGATGCATATCATTAATAGACTAAGAAATAACTGAATAAAACTGAATAAATATAAAAGAATGTACAAATGATGTTGTTGATCTGCGACCGCATCAACAAATCGGAATCAATGTAAATTGAAAATTCCTAGGGTTTTTTTAATTGTTGAATTTGGTTTTTATGTAATTATTAAAGACCCTGACAGCATGAGCCACACTGGCTTTGGTACCGCTCTGGCCCTCCTCAGTCTCCTTTGCCAAGTAAAAACAGTGTTCCCATATGTAGGTACGAGCCGTTCCTGGAGCTGTTGAGGTGTACAAGAGTGGTGCCATTTACCTTTACCTCTATGTTGTTACACATAGGTATCTAGAACTACATGGGTCAGCTCTTATGTTATAGACCTTGATGTAACTGACTTTGGTCGTTATCACCCGGAGAAATTCCATCAAGGAGATATTTCAAGAGAGAAATATATAGACATAGAAATTAAAATAATATCAAATATAGGTTCTTCGAAAGGCTTATGCATAGAAGATCACTAAGTTTTATTTTTGTCAACTACAGTACCTACACTGTCTTCGAAATCAGAATTTGGGCGAAAACTAACAGAATTCACATTTTATCGGTCCAAGAAAAGATTTGAAGATGACCAGCATTTAGGTAATATTTGGTAAATATTGCTGAAAACTCGAACGACCATGAAGCGAAATAGAGACTAGTTATACAAAACTTTGTAGGAGGTGCTCTATAAACATCAACAATAATTACCACTAATTATATCATCATCACCGCCACTCCCAACATCATTATCATATCAACATCAAAAAACAAAATGCCTGGTCTTACCCCCCGCTTGTTCTTAAAGAGGCAAGGACAGCAACATCCAAAAAATGGCATTTTCGACGTCTGATTGACCGGTATGTAGCTCCGAGGTGTATTCAACTTTTTGACGATTCCTTGTTATTTACTGCTAAAATTTACGAACAGTTTCGGATTAAATGATGTTTCAATAAATCATTGCTTTATAATTAAAAGTTATTCACAGATTAGAGGTATCCAAATAAGGTGCAATTTTTAATTTTACTCAAATTTAAAAATTCGTTATTTGTAGTTTCTTATTTGTTATAATGTGTAATAAAATAATCTAGAAGTATTTGAAATAATTTGAAAAATAAATATTGGCGATAAAAATGCAAAATATTATCAACTGATTCAAACCTGAACATTTAAAATCGCATCTCAAACGCACATCACTTTTCACTTTCTATAATTCAAAAAATCACATGGCAATAAACAAATTACCTTCAATCAGCTGAGAGATACGACAACTTTTTCTTCTTCTTGCAACACCTGCACGAACACCTGACAAGCAGAGTTACGAACCGAGAAGAAACCAACTACAGTCACCACAACTTCTCTTCGGCCAACAAGTAACCTGACAAACTCGGGACTGCGACGCCATGAAGTTTTAAACAGAAGAGTGCGAAGGTTTTTACCACCCGCCTATCAATTTACATTATTCACGTGCTTCTGAACAAGCCGCGACTCTATTTTACGATCTCTCTCTCCCTCTCTCTCTCTCTCCCTTCCTCTCTATTTTCTCTCTAGGTTCTACCTTTCTCACTTAACTTATTTTCAACGTCTTATGTCCTGCCTACTTGCCTAATCAGTTCCGTTTTCCCCTTTATTATTCAGTTTTGATTATTTTCTACGAATATGGCTCTATTATTATTTGACTAAATGACATCAATATTCTTTTCACTGCCATAGCAAGTTTGCTACCTCTCTTTCTTTCTTTCTCTCCTCATGATTTTCTTTTTTTTCTTTCTTCGATTCTCTCCAGTTCCTGCCCAGAAGTCTTAAGCCAAAGTTCACAGTTCTTCTGTGTTTTTGTGCACTCGAATGTAGCGAAAACAAGTTGACAGAAACGTAATAAGTTGTACAGTAGTTGTACTCAAGTGTACAGTTGTACAGTGCACAGTGAACATTCATGTGTGATGAATACTTTATAGAAAACCACCAAGAAAGCATTAAAAAAGTAAACAAAACGCTAACATCTATAAATAACTTTTCTAGGCCAAAAGTAATGTAATTAAAAGACTGTCCCATCTTCTCCCTCTCTCTCTCACTCTCTCTCTTTTTCCCTCTATCTCTTTCGCTCTCTTCTCGTTCTCTCTCTCTTTCTGCCCGTGTATCTTCTCTGCCCTACAATAATTTTCCTGGCGAAAAACAGAAAATCGTTTTTGTTTCAACTTGATCGCTAGGTGTAACAAACAGACGAAGATTTCCGCCTCGTAGAATTATGTTGTGCTGCAAAGCTAGAAAAACTGGTTCGAACCGAATAGAAAAGCAAGAAAATTCAATTATATATATATATATATATATATATATATATATATATATATATATATATATATATATATATATATATATATATATATATATATATATATATATATATATATATATATATATATATATATATATATATATATATATATATATATATATATATATATATATATATATACTAGGTAGTTTTTTCGTAGCAATCCTCACATGCGTCAGTCAGTAATTTGAGTTACTAATATTAGTATAATATGAATATGTTTTAAAATTAATTTATAAATACATCAATTTGCATTTGTTTAATTTATTTGCAAAACTTTTCCCGTCTTTAAACTTTTGTGATGATAAAAAGAAACCAACGTTGATGAATCATCCATAGATCTGGCATCCGTCAGAAATTGCTAACAAAAAAATGTTTTTTCACATTCAATGAATTCATTCCATTTCATTGAAAACCCCGAATTATAATGTAAAGATGTATAAATGTTCACTGAATAATCAATATTATAATTCTTAATGTTATAATTCACACAAAAACTTTCCAAAAAGAAAGTAATTGTAACCAGTGGTTGAAAGAAATGCAACGAGGAAGAAGGAATGAAAAAACTTCCACGACGGAAGATCTTTTAGTTCTTATTCTCCTTCTTTATTTTCCATAACTCCTTAGTGTTTTTATTTCTCAATTTAATTTTTTCTTCTTTTTTATCATCTACGTTCTACTTCTTGTATTTCTTTACTTTTTTAATTTCTATTTTCATCTTTCATTCTCCTTTTCCGTCTCTTTCTTCTCCGTCTATTTCTTCTCCTTCTCCTTCTCCTTCTCCTTCTCCTTCTCCTTCTCCTTCTCCTTCTCCTTCTCCTTCTCCTTCTCCTTCTCCTTCTCCTTCTCCTTCTCCTTCTCCTTCTCCTTCTCCTTCTCCTTCTCCTTCTCCTTCTCCTTCTCCTTCTCCTTCTCCTTCTCCTTCTCCTTCTCCTTCTCCTTCTCCTTCTCCTTCTCCTTCTCCTTCTCCTTCTCCTTCTCCTTCTCCTTCTCCTTCTCCTTCTCCTTCTCCTTCTCCTTCTCCTTCTCCTTCTCCTTCTCCTTCTCCTTCTCCTTCTCCTTCTCCTTCTCCTTCTCCTTCTCCTTCTCCTTCTCCTTCTCCTTCTCCTTCTCCTTCTCCTTCTCCTTCTCCTTCTCCTTCTCCTTCTCCTTCTCCTTCTCCTTCTCCTTCTCCTTCTCCTTCTCCTTCTCCTTCTCCTTCTCCTTCTCCTTCTCCTTCTCCTTCTCCTTCTCCTTCTCCTTCTCCTTCTCCTTCTCCTTCTCCTTCTCCTTCTCCTTCTCCTTCTCCTTCTCCTTCTCCTTCTCCTTCTCCTTCTCCTTCTCCTTCTCCTTCTCCTTCTCCTTCTCCTTCTCCTTCTCCTTCTCCTTCTCCTTCTCCTTCTCCTTCTCCTTCTCCTTCTCCTTCTCCTTCTCCTTCTCCTTCTCCTTCTCCTTCTCCTTCTCCTTTTCCTTCTCCTTCTCCTTCTCCTTCTCCTTCTCCTTCTCCTTCTCCTTCTCCTTCTCCTTCTCCTTCTCCTTCTCCTTCTCCTTCTCCTTCTCCTTCTCCTTCTCCTTCTCCTTCTCCTTCTCCTTCTCCTTCTCCTTCTCCTTCTCCTTCTCCTTCTCCTCCTCCTTTTCTTTTTTACTATTTTCTCACTTTTCTTCCTCCCTCATCTTATTACAAGATCGAATTAAGTAGCAAATGATAAAACTTGAGTTTGCGCTATGCGTACTAAAATTCATTAATCACAATCACCACCACAATCACCTCCACATCTATCATCATCCTCCTCCTCCTCGTCGTCGTCATCATCATCACCATCATCATCATCATCATCACCTATACAAAATATAGTGAGGTGCCACTGTGATGACGTGACAATGGGACAATGCAAATAATGTTTGTTTCCATGGTGACGTGTTGATTATGCAAAGGTTTGCATAGGAGTGCCAATGACCTCTTCTTTGAATGAAGTGAAGAACACATCGATCATTATATTATTGATGATTATCGTAGTCATAGTAACAGCAGTGGTGATGGTTATTGTGGTCAAACCATCATAGATTTATAAACGTTTTAATAATTTCATTATCATTATCATTATCGTCATCATCATCATCATCATCATCATCGTCATCATCATCATCGTCGCCATTACCGTTACCATTACCATTACCATTACCATTACCACCACCACCACCGCTTTAACCATCATCATCATCATCACCACCTTCATCGTCGTCATAACATCACTTGTTGCTGTAATCCCTGAAATGAAATGAATCGATATTTGGAGACTCGAAGTCTCGTGTCAACTCCTGTCACAAATGCTCCAAGTACTCCTCGCAGGTGCCAACACAACTACTACAACGAATATGGTCGTTGTCATTGACAACAACTATCGTCATCATCATCATTATTATCCTGGTTTTTTCCATAATCACAATCATTGTTCTTATTCACAATCTTCATCTTCATCATTCTTCTCCCCTTCATAATCATTAATCATCATAGTCATCATCATCGTCATCGTCATCATCATCATCATCATCATCATCATCATCATCATCATCATCATCATCATCATCATCATCATCATCATCGTCGTCATCATCATCATAGTCATCGTCATCATAGTCATCGTCATAATTATCATCATCACCATTTTAATAATCATTACTACCACAACCACCTATTATAAGGTTGAAATCGTACCCAGCCAATGAAAAATATTGACAGTTATTGTGATCATCACCATCAACACCGCCACACGATTATTTGCATTTATTTACGATTAGATGTTGAATAAAATACGGGTTGGTCGAGGAAAGGTGGGGTGAGAGGAGGGGAGGAGGGGGGGTTGAAGAAACAGGTACAACTTGTGGTTGGGTGATTTAGTGCTTGTTTTATAGGGGATCATCATCACCAGGTCGCTGTGGAGGTGTGCACGTGTTTGAAATCATGTCATACGTCATCAGGCATTTGATTAATTTTTGTCAAATCACCGTATCAATATCTCACCTCCATCATCATCATCATCTTCACCACCACCATCATTATCACCACCACAACCATCATCATTATCACCACCACCACCATCATTATCATAACCTCCCATTATCATTTTCTTCGCGGTGGCGACATTTTAAAGATATCTTTAAAGAGTCGTCGCCAATGGCAACACAAGACAACAACAGTTAGAAGTGAGAGGAAGAAGAAAAGAGTGAAAGAGAGAGAAGAAGAGAAGTGGAGAGTAGAAAAAGAGAAAGAGAGAGAGAGATAGCAGGCAATATCAATTATTTTCAAATTTATTTGTCCTTTGATATTTTTGAAACGGTAAAAGTTTCTTTAAAATATTTAAACTGAAATTTATCTATATAAAACTGGAAAAACATTATTCTAATATTTTCTTACATGCCAATTCAATTTGTTTGGATTTAAAGAATATTTTAGAAACAAGAAAAGAAGAATGAAATATTTTTTTGATCAAAAAGCATCTTTGGTAAGTTACGATTGGATGGCATAAAGTTAGTTGTAATTAATAAAAAACTTCCAACTTCCGAGTGGATCGTGCAACGGGCTTTCCATTACGCAGGCGCTGAGTTCGATTTCCGCACAGAAATGAATTTATCTATTTATCTGATATTATGCTTCATTTGAAAAGAAAGAATTTTAGAACTAATATTCAGCTTTGTAACCATTTCTGTTTTCCTCCATAAACAAGGTGTCAATGACGTCAGTGATGACGATGATGATGATGGTCCTGATGTCTCGGGTGAACGGGTTGGGTAAGTATTTAGACTGATGATGATAATGTTTTCGATCATGTTTATAATAATGACTATTTTGGTGGTAATAATGAAGACAATAGTAGTTGTGATGATGATGATGATGATGATGATGATGATGATGATGATGATGATGATGATGATGATGATGATGATGGAGATGATGATGACTCAACATTGATGAAAAAGAATTTGGTGACGATGGAGGTGATTTAAGAATGATAATTGTGATGATGATGATGATGATGATGATGATGATGATGATGATGATGATGATGATGATGATGATGATGATGATGATGATGATTATGATGATGATGATGATGCTGTTGATGCTTGCGACGGTGAAGAATGAAAGTGAGAATGGAAAGATATAATCTGTATAATATAGTTACTTGTTAGTGAACACTTACTTCAAACAGCTGTTCCACGAACATACAGTAGCAGTCGCTTCAATGAAAACACTCCGGATCTGGCACTGGATAGCGATATACGCTCCTGTTTCAAATCCGGATACGGCTTCCGGGAGTGGTTCCTCTATGATTTCGGAGTCCAGAGAAGCATCAAGGGAATCACTTTTAACGGTTTGTTGACTCCGTAAAATTTTTTTTTTTTGAGAATTAAGGATGTACCGCAGGGTTAGTGAAAGTGGGGTGGGGGTCACAAAACGGATTGAGATGGAAAAGTTTTTTTTCAAATTTAATGTTAGATTTACAGACTTTAACATGTACTTTTCGTCGAGATTTATTAATTCCAAAAATGAATTTCTGTTACAGTTTTTAGCAAACTAGTAGAGTTAGTTAAATTTAATGATCCTTGTTGAAGTGAAATACAAGATATACCATAACGAAGGCATGATCAGCTGGAGATCCAATCATGGTGTGCCTCAATGGGACTAAAACTCAACCCGTCAAAAAACAGAGCTCGTCAGGTTCTATCGAAGTAGCTGTTTTTCTTATCCTCTGAGTGGTTGCAGTCTTCAACTCGACCTACCAGGTTGAACTATCATCCCAACTGAGACGGGTCGGGATCTCGCTGTTATCCTTGATTAATATGAACGCCCATTCGTGACCATGTTTCTTTCGCCTACTGCTAAGTTTGGACGTTTGGAGCATTCAACTGCCCGTAAAGTGCTAAATGCCATGAAAGGAGGGAGTCCGGACCCCCAGGACCCCCTGTACCCACCCCTGATTTACCGGATAGCAAATTTTACCGGATTTCGAATAAGGATAGCTGATATCCAATCAAATACCGGATTCTAACAGATATCCGGTAGATTCATGTTTATAATATAACAAGAATCCGGAAAAGAGGATTTTGAACTTGAATTAGAATAAATTAGAATTTATTGCTTAAAAACCGACGTTCCTTCGCTTTTCTTTCCATCTACGTCCAAATGCTAACGACCATTCAAGTCTGGAGTATTCCAGATTGAATGATTGGACTCTCCTGAATAGTTATTGTGCCGATTAACTTCGAACGAATCGGCGAATAAATGAGCTTCTGTGAGGACCGAGTAAGATGGTCGTTGTGACATCGAGCTGGTTGGACATGAAAAGATTGATTTGATTGATGGAGAAATTTTTAGAGGTTGAAGATGTTTGAGTATTCGTTTGTCCTATAGGTTTTTTGTGTGATGCTATTTCTATGTCCGTATCTTTTTTAAAACTTTGTTTAAATCTATCTAACGACTTGTGCTTCATTAGCTATAGAGAATTACAAATAAGCTTTTATTTACAGATGATGCATTTAATCAATTTTGATGTCAAATTTAAAAAAAAAATGATTTTTCTTATTTGTTGGAAAAATAATTTCTTTTTTTTATTTTAGCGTGCAAATGTATTATTTTTCTCTTATTTTCAGTTATTTTTTAAACAAAAGTACATCGGTTTTTGATAATGGAGATTCAAACATGTATCGAATTTTGTTTGATGAGAAGACAGAAATAAAAATTTTTAAGAAGGAGAAACATTATCACCACCACCACCATCATCGGCATCATCATCATCGGCATTATCATCGTCGTCGTCGTCATCAACATCATCATCATCATCCTCACCATCACCATCATCATCATCATCATCATCACCACCACAATCATCATCATCACCATCATCATCATCACCACCACCATCATCATCATCATCATCATCACCACCACCACCATCATCATCATCATCATCATCATCATCATCATCATCATCATCATCATCACCACCATCATCATCATCGTCATCATCATCATCATCATTCCACTCAGGTATGATACACACCTCTAACATCAGATTGGGAAACTTCTTCGAAGACCTTGGCAATAGTACCAGTTTCGTGGACAACCCTCTTTGCTACTTCACTGAGAACTCTTACAGAGCTTTCTCCACGGTAAACAATCTTTATGACGTCACAGTTAGTCACGTGATCGCAGTAATAAGGAAGGGGGAGTGCGGTCAAGAGGTCACAAGAACCCCGCTCTCGTTTGTGTGAAAGATCAAACAAATTGGCGCCTGATAACATGTACATATTATTAACTTCAAACAGATAATGATGGAAAATAAATAATATTTTATTTCAATCACTAGATGGGAGACAAAGTGATCACCTGCCTGCAGATTCCACAGACCGGAAGATACCTGAGCATTCAAATGGTTGACCCCGTCCTCACTGAACAGATGGTGATCTGCGACCTCCAGATCATTCCAGCTTGATCGGCCGCTAAACATTGGGTACCAATAAACCATATTACCATCACTAATAGTTCACGTTGTGCTTATTTTAGCATTAGGAGGTCGATGAAGAGATATGACGATGAAGAAGATGAAGACGACGCTTGTATTTGTTGTAGTTCGTTCTTTTTAGATTCTGCTTTTTTGTTTTAAAGATTCAGCTGCAGTCTAATGTAACTTTATTACATTAATTATTTATAATTATTTGTAATTACTTTAAAAAATTATAATTATTTTATAAGCGGTAATAATGGTGTTTAATTACATTGCATATGAAAGTCGTTTGGAATATAAAAAAAAGACAGTCCATAAATCATAATTTAATTACACGACGTTATATTAATATTTACAGTTTCATAATCATCGTTATCATCATCATTATTGTTATCAGCATCATCACCATCATCGCATCATCGTCATCATCGTCATCGTAATCATCATAATCGTCATCGTCATCATCATCATCATCCTCACCACCACCGTCACCACTATCGCTACCACCACCACCACCACCATTATCATCATTACCATCACCATTACTATTACCACTGTCACCATCACCACTACCATTACCATCACCACATCGCTACCACCACCATCATCATCACTACGACACCCACCATTACCATTACCATCACCATCAGCACTACCACCACCACCATCATCATAATAATCATCATCATCATCATCGTTATTGTTATTGTAATTACTTTGATTTCAGATGCATTCAAATATTCGTCTCTTTTTAATCAACAAAAACTACTTTTTCCACCAATAAATTGTTCTCTTTATTTTCTCCGAAACCTGGGAAATTGTTACATGTTCTTTCACTCTTGTTTGCAAATAGCATGCATGTGTGTGTGCGTGTGTGTGTGTGTGTGTGTGTATGTGCGTGTGCATGCATGCGTGTGTGTGTGTATGTATGTGTGTGTGTGTATAGATGTGTATGTCTACATCTGTATGCAGTTATGAGAATTCTAGAACACAATGGACGAGGATTCTGCACGGCTGTGTCGGGTCTGTAATTTAGGTTTTCAAACGGGTTGAGGCAGGACCGAACAGAGATTTTTCTGCCAAGTATAGGAATTTTAGCTTGTAAAAATCGGGCCGGAACGGGCCTGGAGTTTTGGTATCTGAAACGGGGGTATCCGCCAAATTCATCGTGAAACGATTCATCGTGAAACAATTAATCGTGGACAATTCATCGTGAGACAATTCATCGTGAACAACAAATTTTTTATTTCATTTTCTAAGCTACAAAACTAAAAAAATAATAATGATAACGACTAATTTTCTCATCTTTGTTTGGAATTGTTTAGGTTATTGCTATTTGTAAAAAATGACAAGAAGTTAACGTTTAAACAGTTTATTTATAAGAAAAACCACTAATTTTAACACGGAAAACATATTTAAAATTAAAAATTGTGAACTAAGCTTTGAAGATAATCTAATCTGTCCCTATTATTATAATTTTGAACAATCCGAATGAATTGAATGCGAAGAGCAGCGTCACGGTAGCATTTCTTTGGAGGAGGAGGCGGGCACTGTGGCAAGGTCATAGATATCTATGGACAAGGCTAATTAAACCATTAAGTTGATAAGAGCAAGTTAATGCTCACTTGCCTCAGCTGTTGTTTTTTCAGACAAACGTATAAAGCGTTTGTTAACTAATTAAACTAAGAATCGATAATGCGAATCAAAGGCTTTGTGTCAAATTAAAGCATTTATAACTCCTTTGTAATTTTAACTAATTTTACAAGAAATCATGGTTTTTAGACTCACATTCACTCATGTCCACAATTATGGATTTTTTTTAAATATGAAGGTTTCACATTAAGAAGTCTATATACACAGGTGTTCCTGTCGCCATGATACTGGACACTTTTATGACGTCTATACAAGATCACGATTTCAGAACCACACTCATTTTTCTCCACACCAAGTTTTCTCATTAGTTTAAAGTTACAAAGATAACGCTAAAGAAAATCTACATTTAATAAATAAACAAATAATTATATTATTGACACAAACGAATAAGTGCAAAAGTATCCAAGAAATTCTTTTAATTCATTGGAAAAATTTTTCATTGTATTTATTTCCAAGAACACTAAACATTCAACCAATATCTATGCATTCAGCGGTTTAAAGGAAAATTTTATTATGCAAATTAATTTTCCATTGTGAAAAATTATCTACGATGAATGTTTCCAACATTGATATATCTATATATTTATATATATATATATATATATATATATATATATATATATATATATATATAAGGAAGTCGGGTTTGTGTTACGACACTTATAACTCAAGAACGGCTGAACCGATTTTAGAGATTTTTGATTTATTGGATTTCTCTCAGCTCCTATTAACAGAATAACTAAAAAATTGACATTGAACCATGGAGTGGTTCATGGGGACCGCAGTATGTACCCCGGTAGCTATACGACCTTAACAGTGCATCCTAGAAAAAAACTTCAAATGGCAAAGTTGTAGAGTACCCTCTATTTGGTCTTACGAAAAAATAAATTTTCAAATTGGAGTTTGGGTTATCGAGATATACAGATGTTTAATTTAACGCGACATGACATTTATGCGCAAATGGGGTAGAGCGCATGCTATTAAATTTTCTGACTATTTCATTGTTTACAATTGAAAATCTCACAGAAAAAATTAAGTAAGTATCTTTTTCAATTAAAATATAAAATAAAATAATTGTTTATGAGCCATAAAAATATAAAAGATATTTTTAGCATAGATATATGATTTTTAGTTTCGCATTTTCCGTTTTCCATTTGGCATTAACAAAGTGTCAATGCTGTTCTGTCAATATTATATTTTCGTTCGTTGGAATTAATTTGCGAGTTTTAAAGTTTTATTACTTTTAACAAAAACGTTATTAATAACAATGCCGCGACCCAGAAGATCTAATCTTTCCCAAAATAGCCGTCAGGCAATTAGGCATCGGAACAATGTTAACCAATCCACCGCGGAAGAACTGGATCTCCCGATGATAACGGTCGAACTGTCACAAAGAAAGTGAAAGGAAACGATTTCGTGGTTGACAACAGTTGGATTGTTCCATATTCGCCACTTCTTTCCAAGACATTCAAGACACATTGGAATGTTGAGTATTGCAATTCTGTAAAGTCAATTAAGTACATCTGCAAATATGTAACGAAAGGCAGCGATATGGCAGTTTTTGGCATTCAAAGCTCAGATAATGACGAGATTAGACGCTATCAAATTGGTAGATATGTGAACTGCAATGAGGCAATTTGGCGTATATTCTCATTCTCTATTCACAAACGTCATCCCACTGTTGTCCATTTGGCTGTGCATCTGGAGAATGGTCAACGAGTTTATTTTAACGCGTCGAATATTATTCAACGTGCTGAAACACCTCCAGCAACAACATTAACGAGTTTTTTTGCGATTTGCCAAAGCGATCCATTTGCACAAACGTTGATTTACTTGGAGATGCCACGTTATTACACTTGGAAAGCTTCATCAAAGAAATTTCAACGTCGGAAGCAAGGCAGTGCGGTTCCTGGACATCCGGGTGTGTATTCTACTGATGCTCTTGGTCGTATTTATACAGTTCACCCAAAAAACGATGAATGCTTCTATTTGAGGTTGTTGTTGGTCAATGTTTGTGGCCCAACATCTTTTGGATCACTACGAACTATCAATGGTATAGTGTGCCCAACTTGGATAATGCATGTTTTTCTCATGGTCAATTGTATGTGGCGTGTTCACGTGTCGGCAGACCATCAGATTTATTTGTTTTTTCGCCCGATAATAAAACAAAAAACATACACTCTTTAAGGTGAAACGAAGTTCGCCGGGTCCGCTAGTACTAGTATATATCAATGGTTTCCACGATGAATTGTCTTCACGATGAATTGTCTCACGATGAATTGTCCACGATGAACTTTTCACGATGAATTGTCCCACGATGAATTGTTTCACGATGAATTTGCCGTAAACCGAAACGGGGCCGGGTCGTAAAAATCGGCCCGTGCAGTACTCTGCTATGACATTGCGATGTGGATATCCCTGTATGCGTTTCTGTAAATCTGTGTTTTTGTTTGTTTACGTGCTTGAATATATTCATGTAATATCGCTGATTTTACGATCAGTTTCCCATTGATAGAGATTAATAGGATTTATTAAGCTTTATTTTATTAATTTTCCAATAAACTACAAAAACCATTCTATTGAGCCCGGTATACGATGTGGTGATATCGTAACATTGGTGATCAGAAGTGGGATACAAGAATGGTTTTGAAAGCATTGGATGAACTTTCGATACTCGAATTGAGGCGGGAACTTAGAAAACGAGAGCTCAGTGATAAAGGAAGAAAGTCTGAGCTCGTGGACCGCCTCCGGACGTCATTTTAGGACAATGGGTTTGATCCAGAAGAGTACGAATTCGAAACAGAAAATGAATTGATGAAGGCTCTGAACAAAATGGCGGAAGAAAACAGAGCAGCACAGGAGCAAAACAGAGCAGCACAGGAGGAAAACAGAGCAGCACAGCAGGAAAACAGAGCAGCACAGCAGGAAATGAAGAAATTTCTTGAACTCCTCAATGGTGACACAAACAATTGCGGAAACAAAAAAAATGGTCATGATGATGAGCCATGCAAAGATGTTCAAGATGAACCATGCAAGGATGTTCAAGATGAACCATGCAAAGATGGTCATGATGATGAGCCTTGCAAAGATGTTCAAGATGAACCATGCAAGGATGTTCAAGATGAACCATGCAAAGATGGTCATGATGATGAGCCATGCAAAGATGTTCAAGATGAACCATGCAAGGATGTTCAAGATGAACCATGCAAAGATTGTCATGATGATGAGCCTGTCAAAGACGGTCGTGATGATGTGCCTGTCAAAGACGGTCATGATAATGAACCTTGCAAAGATGTTCAAGATGAACCATGCAAAGATGGTGATGACGAGCCTGGCAAAGATGGTGACAATGATATAGTCGGTTTGGACGTCGACAACAAAACTAAAGAAGATGAAAAGAATGTTGAAAAGGAAATGCAAAACGATGAGGATGAAAGTGATGATGATGATTATAATAATGGCAATAACAGCGATGGCTTTTACCCATACAGCGACGGTTCTGAAACGGAAGCCTCCATAACAGACGACAGCACCGAATATTCAGGGTCAGATTTTAGTGACGAATCTGACTCGGATGAAGCAACCGAGGATTTAGAAACGGACGAAACTCCAATGGAGAAATACGTCGAAGCTAATTTGACAAAAAAAGAAGACACTGATTTGAGAGACGATGGCGATAATTTGAAGAAAGATCCGCTGGACGATACGAAAGTTGACACCGACGAAAGAGCCGAGTTGGAATGTGAAAAGAAAACGTTCGATTGTATCTTGGAAGAAAACAAACATGACGGCGATGAACTTCTCCAAAAACAACAATAGCAATGCAGCAAGCAAAAACTCTGAAAAAGATGAGCCAAGAACAGAGAACGGTACCGAGGGTTCTAAATCAGATGAATCCACAGAGGATTCTAGATCAGATAGACTAAAAGTCATTGTAAAATCAAATAACAGTTTGATGAAAGGATTTATTGAATTTATGGAACGACGTGTTTTCGAAAAACCTTTTGAAGAGTTTCTTGAGAAAGATCTAAAAGATGTGAAGGAAGAAGAAACAGCAGACAGTTCCGATAAACCGTGCAAAGATGTTCAGGACGAGGCATGCAAAAAGGGCTGTGATGAACCGTGCAGAAATGGCGACGATGAGGCAAAGAAAGACTCTGTTGATGAGCCAAAGAAGGACTGGAAGAAACTGCGTCAAACGGTCAAGAGACTTGACCATGTTGTTTGCGAATTGCGGTCAAAGCCACGAGTAAAGATCAAGGTATTTTGTGTTTGTGGCCGAGTCGCATTTCTCAAAAGCGACTATGCTGTTCGGGACGAACAGAATTAAGAAGGGGGTAATCATGTAATATTGCTGATTTTACGATCAGTTTCCCATTGATAGACGTTAAGGGATTTAGAACAATTATTATAGACAATTATTATCATATTAGAAGGTATAAATAGGATTTACTAAGCTTCATTTATTATCATCCAATAAACTACAAAACTATTCTATTGAGCCCGGTATACGATTTGGTGATATCGTAACAATATGTTATATTTCTTTGTAAATCTTTTTACACTTATGTTTGTATTTAAGTATATCCGTTCATATGGGTTTGTATGCGTAGATATGTGTTCCTATGCGTAGATGTGTTTTCATGCGTAGATATGTTTTCTCATGCCCGGCCCGTTTCATAAGCTTAAACTCCAGGCCCGGCCCATTTTACAGGCCTAAAATGGAAAAAATCTCGGCCCGGTCTGACCCGGCTCGGCTTGACTTCAGGTCCCCCCGGCCCGTGCAGTACTCTAATAGATATGTTCTCATACGTAGATATGTGTACGTATGCGTAGATGTGTGTTCATATGAGTAGATATGTGTGCCTTTCCAGCATTTCTATTAGTATGTTTTGTGGATAAAATATGAGTGTTGACTCCTGGTTTCTCGCACACGCACGTAAGAAGAACAGAAGAAATGACCGAAATGAGTACAGTGGTGCTGAGCAAAAACATTCTCCTTCATCGTACAAGTTATAAAAGAAGAAAAACAAATGAAGAAGCAACAAGAAGAAAGGACACGCAAGGGAATTCAAGATAAGGAAGAAATACATATCTGGCACATTCGTACATCTACACATACACGCAAACACACCCATCAATACACGCACGTGTGTGCATCTCCATATTATAAATATACAAACTCCCTTTGCGAACATTCTCAGAACAACGCAAGCCTGCCCGTCATAACAAAGATGCTCCAATTCGTACCAAAATAAATATTACATGAAGTAATTCAAATAAATTTGAAACCAAAAATCTTAAATGTATTTCATAATTTAGATAAAATAACGAAAGCGCTGTTTTTCAAATCTCTGCTTTATAACCCGTCTGGTTGCTAGTATTTGCCATGGAGATCGAAAACGGATTGATACCTTTGATCGCTGGTTGCCATGACCACTTTACAGCTTTTAAAAAGGTTGACTACTTTAAAATTTTTTATTATAATAAAGTTTTTAATGTTTGTTATACGAATTGAATTTGTTAGATTCGATCATTTTGAAAGTCGTGTCTGGTCTGACTAACCAAGCCTACATTAAAAAGATGAATTAGTTTTAGTAATTTTGGAAAGTCGAATAAAAAAGTTTAAAATCCAAACATTTGTAGTAACCCTTAAAGAAAATGATAGTAAATATTATTAGTATTACTGTTGTTAGTGGTTATTAAAATATATAAGGCTTTTGACTCTGTCTCTCATGTCAAACTTATTGCAAAGCTGGAGTAGTGTTCTCGGTCCGATACTCTTTCTTGGAATATATATAAATGACGTCACAAACAGTCCTGTGTTTAAATCTGTCTCAATAAGGCTCTTCGCAGATGACATTAAATGGTATACAACCTTTCAATCTGGAAACCCTGCAATGCAGCCAGCGATAAACAAATTGGTTTCCTGGAGTGACTTAGGCCAATTGAATCTGGCTCTGTCAAAATGCTTCATTTGCTCCATTTACGGCCGTGCAAGTAAATCGCTGTATGCACCTTCCTACTTCCTACCACATTGGCTGTCACCAGCTAATGACTGATGAACATACAAGAGATCTTGGCATGCTGATTGACAGTGGTCTCAAATTCAGGAAGCATATTTAAAGTACTGTTCATGCAGCATCTGTGCAATCACGGTTGATCAACTTAGCTTTTACAACCAAAGATCCCGACGTTCTGACAAGAGCATTTTCTAGATATGAACGCCCCTTACTAGAATATTCTTCTGCAGTGTGGAACCCCCATCATAAATACATGATTGATACACTTGGGCGTATTCAATGGAAACTCACTGAAAAGATTCCTGCTGTCTGTGATTTGTCTTATCCCACTCGTCTTGACATTCTTGGTCTTAAATCATTACAACATTGAAGACACATTATCGACCTCTGTTTCTGCTATAAATTTTTAAACGGCTTTACCGACTTAAACATAATTACAAAGCTCCAATTATCTAATTACCAGGCCACAATAAGAAGCCACCGCTACAAGTTAAAACCTGGAATACCTATACAAAATTTATGCAACCAGGTTCTATTTCATAACCGTATGGAATGCATTGCCTCACGATGTCGTTAACTCCAGTCGTTTCAAGTGCCTGATCAATCGGACTGACCTTTCAAAGTTTTTAACATATCAGTTAGAATTTCACGAAACAATTAAGTTTAACAACTTGCAAAAGAGGAGTTGTAGAAAAGTTTGAGTTGTGAGTGGGCGTTTTACGATCATTTTTCCTCTTTTTCATTTTTTTAAATGCTTTTATTTAACTTTACTCGTCTCTCTGTTTGTTTGTTTGTCTGTGGTGATCAAATCTTAGAAACAAAAATTCACCCACTTTTCGACCACCTAGAGCTCTAAAACGTTCAGGAAAGCTTTATTCTGGATGACAATACATGAATTTAATGTTTCCGACATGAATTAGGTCTTAAATCAAATAAATTAATCAAATTCGATTTTATATGAAAGTTAGTGTTGTTGTAATAAACAAAAATTTGAATTTAAAGTTGACCGTTACAGGTAAACGCAAATTCGACTAATATTCATCTACATACAGCTTTTAAACTTTCAGAATAGCTGTATTCTCGATAACAATATATAAATGAGTTAATTTTATGAATTCGATTTCACATGAAGAAATAAACAATGTACAAGATTGAGCGTAACGGTTGTTTTAGATTCAAAAATTTTAGTTCGTTGACTCAAATAAAGAAGCAAATAAAAGCTTTTTTAAAAGTTTTTTTTCTTTTTCTTTTTTCTTTTGTTCGAACGCATGATTGCTCTCTTTTCTTCTCGTTTTTTATCCAAATGGTGGAATTGGTTAGTTGGCTCTTCTGTTTGAGAAGGTTAATAAATAAATAAAAAATACTTAAGAATATTATTTGAGGCCCACTTCTCGTGTGTCAGAGGTAACCCAACTCATCCAACCCAAATACATCTCATGTTGAGCATAAAAGATATCGCCTAATCGTATATAAGGTTGTCTGGAATGGTTTTGCAGTTTATTTAAAGATAAAGAAATGAAATTTTGAACTGTGTCTTTTTCTATGTCAATATTTAGAAATAATTCTAGGGTTCTTAACAGACGAGAAAAGCCTAAGCCAATAGTATAGATTATAATAATACACCCTTTTTAATTCTGTTCGTCCCGAACAGCATAGTCGCCTCTGAAACATCTGACAAGGCCACGAACATAGAATATTTTCATTTTCACTCGTGGCCTTGATCGCAATTCACAAACGACATGGTCAATTCTTTTGACAGTTTGACGCAGTCTCTTTCAATCTCGCTGGACCCTGTGTGATCTTCCGATTTAGCGCCGTTGACCTGAACACCAAATCGCTACATCATAATATCTTAACACACGACTGTTGATCACAGCGGGCCCACATCAGGCCACCGACGGCTCCACGCAACCGAAGTCTCAACTGTAAGGCACAGTCAGCCTCCGAACTTCTACCGCCTGTCAAGCTTTCAAATACAAGACTATCGTCAATGCAGAACTGTCCGACCATCCCAAGCTCCAGTCACCAACAAAACACAAAATCCCTGGCCAAACCGCTCTGAGCCTCAGCCTGCAGGAGCATTTTCAAACATTCATTTCACTAACTACCTCTCCACATTTGTCTGCAGCATCCCAACAAACTTTTTTTACCCGTTCCGCAACATTCGGGGTATTGAACTCTTCAGCGACTCATCCATGACCGTAGCACTCACATAGGCGCTCCGATCACTTGACATTACTAGGAAGTCCGCTCCATCCTTTCCAACACCACTTTTCTTCAAGACCAACCCATCCACAATGTGCCGGAACAGACGACCACTCAACAAATCCGGTCCGCCATGCAAAAACCGTGAAACACCATGTGCAGAATCCGCTTCACAGGCGTCATCACCATACACCTTATTCAAGCCACCAAACACGAAATCTTTTCTGCAACAGGAACCTCTCTGGCAACCTCGATCAAGCAAACATCCGAAACCTCTCCAACGGATCCGACGACCTCCTCAAAATCCTTAAGAGTCCAACAACACTCAGCTACAGGTCCACCACAAAACTGGATCAATTCTCTCTTCTTTGTTTTCCTCGTGCCCCACCTGATCCGTGCAGTCTATTCGACCGTTATCTGTCACATGTTCTGAGACACAGCTGATACAGATTCCAGTTCAAACTGGGTTTTGCCGCAGCAACCCACATCATTTTTTCACCCGTAACACGCTGGTCCAGAACCGTGTCCACTACTGTCTTAGCCGTCTCTGCGACCAGACTCTCAACATTCTTACCATTCAGACCACACTCAGGCAAATCACTAGCAGAAAATTTCCCGTTTTTATCCGTTTTCATCCATTTGTTTGCTGTTCACTGGCACCATCCCCGTAGCAGCCGCTGCTGTTCCGTCTTCAGGGACCACCAATAAATAATTCTTCTCTCATCGTGTTCATAGCTGCTTTGTTCTCCCATTCCACTCTTTTCTGTGCTGCTTTATTTACTTCTCTCGTAATTTCTCTTATCAAGTTTGTCAGTTCCTCACTTGTATCAAACTCATATTCTTCTGGGTCAAACCAATTGTTTTCCTATGACGTCCGGAGGCAGTCCACAAGCTCGAGCTTAGATTCTTTAGCGTTCAGCCCCGTTTTCTTGGCTGCCGCATCAAATCAGTCATGGAAAGTTCTTTAAGTAACTGCAAAACCATGTCATTTTAGATCTCGCTTCTGACACCAATTGTTATAATATCGCCTAATCGTATACGGGACTGTTTCGAATGGTTTTGCAGTTTATTTAAAGATAAAGAAATGAAGCTTTGAACTGTGTCGTTTTCTATGTCAATATTTATAAATACTTCTAGGGTTATTAACAGACGAGAAAAGCTTAAGCCAATAGCATACATCCTCTTCCACACGATTTCATCTTTCCCATTTCTGCTCTTGAACGCTCAAAATTTGTTTTTCTTTAATCGTCCATTTTAAATGAGTTGGACGGTATACTATTAGGCTAAGCTTGCTTTTTTCTGTGATCCAAGCTAGCTCTCGATAGACTGACAATTCTAAAGAGTGGTACTAAACGAGTGAATTTTATGAGAGCAATTCAAAAAAGTGACAAGCAGGAGACAAGTGTTGTTTAAATACCTGTCAAAGAAACAATGATAATCATTTTTTTCTACTGGAGGACTAAAAATGGAAAAATACACAAACGTTTCCAACTTTAGAGCATTGAAAAGCAATTCTGCTATTACAAGCCAGGTTGAACAAAAACAGCCGACAGCTACCCAACTAACCAGATCTGCATCGGTGCTACCCAGGTAATCAGATCTACATTGGTCTACCCAGGTAATCAGATCTACATAGGTGCTACCCAGGTAACTAGATCTACATTGGTCTACCCAATTAGCCTGATCTAATAAAGCCTAAACTTGCAAGCTGCTTCTATGGAAATTAATTGTTGTGAAACCTTTAAAAACAGATGTATTTTCTTAGGGCTTTTTAATTTTGCTCAGCTTAAATATACAGAGTATATCGTGTATTGCATGACAATACCTTAGCTCAGATATTGAAATAACGATGCTGGTGAAGACGACAACGACGACACTGATTATTATTACGATGATGATGATGATGATGATGATGATGATGATGACGATGACGATCATCGATGATAATGATGATAATGAACTGAGATTTCAATGGTTACAGTAGCGCAACATCTGCGGATTTCTATCTTACCATCTTTATATAGCTTATTTTTTAGCATCTCAAATACTAAATGAACACCATTCATTACCGCTATCATTACCCCTACCCTATCATCATAATCATCATCATCACTACCCACCTCTATCATTATCGGTATATCATATTATTTCAGTTATCAATGTTTGGTTCTTCTCCATTTATTTAAAAAAGCATGTTCCTCGAGTTCTGAGATTTAGAGTAATTACTTATTACAACCGATTTCAGCATCCATCATCATCACTATAATTATTATTTTTCTTTGCTTTTATGTAGCCACAATCACATAAAACCAGTTCCATCATTATCAATTTTTTTTATCAAAATCATCGCCATCATCATCACTATCACCACCATCACCACCATCAACATCATCACCACCGTCGTCATCATCTTCAATACCGCCATTTTCTACATTGCATTGACTTAAGCAACCCGGCTCGACGGTACCATGGAAACATTTTCAAATATTATCTTCAACGCAAACCCAGTGACTCCACCTTTTTACTCACAAGTTTTTCTATTCCAATTTCATTTTTCTCTTAACGACCAGTAATTATTTCTGAACCCATCAGTTGTAATGCAATGCATATCTGTCTATAATCATAACAACAATCATCATCATCATCGTCGTCATCGCCATCATCATCATCATCATCATCATCATCATCATCATCATCATCATCATCATCATCATCATCATCATCATCATCATCATCATCATCATCATCATCATCATCATCATCATCATCATCATCATCATCATCATCATCATCATCATCATCATCATCATCATCATCATCATCATCATCATCATCATCATCATCTTCGTCGTCGTTTCGTTATCATTATAATCTTGACATATATATATATAGTTATTTCGTCATCGTTACAGCCACCGACCTTGTTGCCTGGCTTCCTTTGAGATGCTTTAAATCCAATGTTTTTGAAAGATTTTGAAGGAATTCCTTGACCTTTTTTGGATCCAAAGTCATGCTCACGTTAAACTAAAATATAAAAGAAATGGTGGTAAAGGATGTGTAACTTTATTTTCTAAGTAGTAGCTAAATATTTTTTACATCTGTAGTATTTTCAGTTTCTGAGTGGCAGTTATTTTAAAAAAACATATAACTCTATTTTCCATCCCACGTTTGAGGTCACGAAAACCGAATTTTCAAAAAATGGTGAAACAAGTATCTTTTTAATTAAAAATATAGATAATGAATTTTAACAGTTTGACATATTTAGGTTTTAAGTTTTTGAGCAAATAGTTTTTTTTTCACCCCACATTTGAGATCCCGGAAGCAAAATTATCAAAAAATAGTGAAACACGTTTATCTTTATTTTTCGAGTGAATGCCAAATACTAATTTGTACATCTGAAGCACTTAAGTTTTTGAGTAGCAGTTATTCCAAAATACAATTAACCCTATTTTCCACTCCATATTTGAAGTCCTAAAAACCAAATTTTCAGAAATTAATAAAATACGTATTTTGTTATTTTTTAAGAATAATTTCGGTTCTAAATTGCAAAACTTTCAGAGTTTTAGTTTTTAGAGTTTTTAAGCAAATAATCTTTTTTTGATCCTCTATTTGACGTCCTTGAAACCAAATTATCAAAAATTGATAAAACACGTATATTTTTATTTCTTGAGTAATTACTAAATAGTATTTAGTTAATACTAATTTTTTCACATCTGCAGCACCTACAGTTTTTGAGTATAATTACCCTATTTTCCACCCCACATTTGAGATCCCGGAAACCAAAATTTCAAGAAATAGTGAAACATATATCTTTTAATTTTTTAAGAAAAATCTAGAAACTATGCGTTGTTTTAGAAAAAAGTTTGTTTTCCTGTTTCATCTCCTCTAGAGCAAAATTTTCAAAAACCCTTTCTCAGTGGGCGCTTACGCTATAAAAATAATATAAGTTCCAAATTTCACGTTCCTAAGATAAGGCGTTTTAGCTCGGCGTTGATTATCAGTCAGTCAGGACATGTTCTTTTATATATATATATATATATATATATATATATATATATATATATATATATATATATATATATATATATATATATATATATATATATATATATATATATATATATATATATATATATATATATATATATATTGAAATATCATATGAAGCATCGCATTTTCTAATTTTGAAAATTTGTAACTTTAAATTATTTGATTATAAAAATGAAAGTTTTCGTATTTGTGGTATGGAAATTTCAGATGGAGGAAATTGTACAACTCATGCAAGGAGCATCAGATGGAGTTCCCATGAGAAGTGTCAAAAACTACAAAAACGCACTTCCAAATAGTTTTGCAGGTTAGCTGTGTCTTTAAACAACCAATTCTCTCTCTCTCTCTCTCGTTCTCTCTCTTTTGCTCTCTCTTCTTCGTTCTCTCTCTAATTTTTTCTCTAATATATTCTTCTACATACAACTTGAATTTTATTCTTCCTAATCGTTCTCTGTAACTTATTTACGTCTTTCAACCAAAATATTTTTTTTCTACTTATTTCTTTTCCCGCTCAAATTTAAATATTTTCTTTTAATTTCTCTTCTTTTTCCTTGTTTTTCCTTCCAAAGAATTCCTGAGTAATTTTTGTTGCTCGTTAGAAAGCTATAAAGATCTTTTTTCCCTTCTTTGACGATCAGCTGTCGTTGGAGTATTATTGCTCCTTCTTCTATTCCGATGGGTTTTATGTTTATGTTTAAGTTTATTTTTAAGTTCTGACTGTTGTCCTTTTGTTTATATTTTAAAATGATATTGTTACTTATTTTATAAAAATTATATTGTTATTTATTTTATAAAAATTATATTATTATTTATTTTCTTATAAGTTATCAACTCTTTATATTTTTAAATTTATATTATTATCTATTCTATGTAAATATATTAAATTGGATTGATAAAATGTTTTTTTGAACTTTTCCAGGCTAACATTATATGCGTTGAGATGCGGTACATACCTACATACAGACATATGAAATTATATGTTTTGATTTTAATTATTTGAAAAACCATTTTTTTAAATTATTTATATTTTAGTTTTTTTTTATAATCGAATATGTTCCTAATTTGTAATACAATAGCCTGAATTGCTGAATGACTTCTCTGGAACGCTTGCAAACAAGTTAGCCAATCATGCAAGTCACTTGGTTGTAACTTTCATCAACTTACATGCAATTAAACAAGAAGCCTACATGAAAGTAAACTATTCAAGTAACTTGCATAAAAACAAACCATTCAAGTAATTTCCATAAAGAGTAAACCTTCAAGTAACTTAAATTAAAGTAAACCATTCAAGTTACTAGCCAAAAACTTTTTCGCTAACTAATATAACGTTATAAACTTTCAAGAAATGTTGTTTAACCTTTATACAAAATACAATTATAATAATGGTAGATGTGGACTTTAGAAGATTTGTTCAAATTACGATTCAGTTACTTAGGATGAAAAAGATTGACTTGTCACCAAATGATACGCAAAGTTCCCAAAACAAAATATTTATTTGCGCTTTTACTATTTAGATTTATAGCAGGCATGTGTATTGAATGTTCATATCTGCTGCTCCTGGTTCGATACGTTTGAATGCCTTAAAACTTGATCGCATGCGAGAATTTATGCCCTTCTATCTGTTGCATCACTAAGGACATATCATAAACACATACTCAACATGACTATTTTCATCGTCATCGTCATCGTCATCATCTCCCTCATCATCACTATCATCATCATCATCATCATCATCATCATCATCATCATCATCATCATCATCATCATCATCATCACCACCACCACCACCACCATCATCATCATCATCATCATCATCATCATCATCATCATCATCATCATCATCATCATCATCATCATCATCATCATCATCATCATTGTCATCGTCATCGTCATCGTCATCGTCGTCATCGTCACCAACATCACCATCACCATCACCATCACCATCACCATCACCATCACCATCACCATCATCATCATCATCATCATATTGACATATATAGTTATTTCCGTCATTATTCCAGCCACCGACCTTGTTGCCTGGCTGGCTAATCGTGTGACAGAGCGTGACGTAGCGGAAGCGTCACACCTGGCTCGCTTGCTTAAGCGCTACAACTTCATCTACTCCGCCAACGAATTTGAAGCTGGAATACCGCAGTCGACCAACGTTGTGAGTACTTCCATGACCCATCAGGACACAATCTGCTATCGATTCCAAGTACTGGTTGCGTTTGTGATGGTTATACTGTTCATTATAATTATTATTATTATTATTATTATTATTATTATTATTATTATTATTATTATTATTATTATTATTATTATTATTATTATTATTATTATTATTATTATTATTATTATTATTATTATTATTATTATTATTATTATTATTATTATTATTATTATTATTATTATTATTATTATTATTATTATTATTATTATTATTATTATTATTATTATTATTATTATTATTATTATTATTATTATTATTATTATTATTATTATTATTATTATTATTATTATTATTATTATTATTATTATTATTATTATTATTATTACTGTAGACAATAGTGAAGATGGTGAAATGGTGAGAGTGACTGCGATGATGTCGATTATGATGATGATGATGAGAAAGACGATGACAATCGTGATCATGACGACGACGATGATGATTCTACTGTCCACTTCTATAAGGTCACACACGACTGAAGTTTCAATAATTTCCAGACGATGCTGCGATGAATGTATCATTTCGCATTTGGGGTGGACCTTGATAATGATACCAATAACGCTGATAACAGTCTTGATATTTGCACAGGCCCCTTACTATTGGCCCTCGATAAACAACAAACCCGATGATGCAGACTATGGTGAGTGAACTCAATGAGTTGAATCATCATTGTTGCTTTCCTCTCTATCTCTCACTGGCCCTTCATCGTGGTCATCATCATCATCACCACAGCGTACTGTCTTGACCGTGGCATCAGCTCAATTCTTATCGCAATCACCTTTATTTTTGTCATCATTATTACCATTATCACCATCAATATCACCACCATCCCAACTATCAATATCACCACCATCCCAACTATCAATATCATCACCATCCCAACTATCAATATCACCAACATCACCATCAATATTAACAGCATCACCACCACCTCTTCCGCCACCATGATCATTATCATCATCATAATCAACAATCAAAACACCACAAACTATCCTGCAGCCATCTACCTCATGAAAAAAGTATTTAAAAAATCACGCAAGGAAAGTACAGAAGAATATGAAAAGGTAACAAAACATTTTACCGCTTTAAACTTAAATTGTTGAACTTCAAAGCAAGGAAGTTAAACGTAATTTAACATCTGCTCAATGTTTTTGAATTAGTTTATCTTGTCATAGTTTTAGACCAGGGGTCTCCAAACTTTTCGGTCGGAGGGCCGCATTAACTGTCAACAGCAGTTTGGGGGGCCGACTACACACTTGTATTGACTAGAGGTCAATATAAGAAAGAATCAAAACATAGATGTTGTTTTTAATTATATATTCATTTCAACATGAATTAATATTGAAACTGTATCTTGCACACAATATGGCTCAAAAGATGCACACTGGCAAGTAATTATCACTAATTAAAATAGAGTGCTACACATTTCACAATTATATGACAGTACAAAATAATGGTAATCATGGAGAAAAGCGTAATAAATTATTTTCGTGTATTTTTCAAACATTTTTTATAAATTTTATACCGATGGAAATGAAAAAAAGTTACTAATTTGTTATCGAAAAAGAATCTCTATAAATTAAAAGAAATATCGAAATGTCTTGGAAAATACCGTCAGGCAGCGATAAAAACTCGAGTACGCAGGTTGACAACAACTAAAAGCGAAGTAGAATATGAAATAAAAATAAAAATTAAATTGTATGATTTGCTTAAGATAAATTGGAAAAATATAATATTTAAAAAAATTTAAACAAATAATTTTTTTAAATATAAAAAGTCTCCGCGGGCCGCATTTGGCCGCGGGCCGCAGTTTGGAGACCCCGTTTTAGACGATTAAATTAATTTTCAATCCATAAAACTGAAAGGCGGCCTTGGAGAAATTGAAGAAAACCCTCTGCGACCGTTGGGACTTCATTGTGGCTCAAAGTCAAGAACAATTAGGGTTCGTTTGATTTATTATTTTTATTGAGCCTTTTGAAAGGTTACGTTCTTTTGTATTTGTTTGGTTTCTATATCCATCATGGACTTCCAATATCTGTACAGCTGCTTCCGACTTACGAACATTCCAGTTTAAAACATTCAACTTGCGTCTCCAAAATATTTGCTTAATTACTTAAATAAGAAAAAAAATGTTTAATTAAAATTTATTTTTAAATTTCTTCGGCGCGTTTTAGTTAGTTTTCGCGCTTGTTGCAATACGGATCGTGGAAATGATTGAATTCATTGAATGCAACTCGTATGAAAGAGCTAAAAACGTTTTATATTCAGTGTACAAGATTTGCCTATGAATTAACAGGCTGTAGAATTTGATTTGGAAGTCAGAATTTGAAGGAAAATGCTATTGGAAGTTTATAGAAATAAAATAAAACAAAAAATACTGGAGAAAAACTGGCTGAACTGCCTGTTATTGTTACTGTTACAACAGGGCAGCAATTGCGGGAAAATGGGGAGACGGGGAGGATAAGTCCCCCCAAATAATTTGGTTTCGTGAACAGTATAGTAATAACAGTCCCAAAAAACTTAAAATTTTACATCTGAAAAATAAATAATTTAATAAAACTTTAGTGTTAATGAAACGAAGGTGTTCCGACAACGGCTTGCAGAAGGATTTGATACTGAATCGTCCGACATCAGTGCATACTTTAAATAAGAATCAACTTCACTTGACGGAGAAATATCACCTCGTGAGGAGCTCATAAGCAGCAAAGCAGCTATTCTGAACTGGACGTCAAGACTTTATCTATGCAGCTAGCAAGGTTTCACAGTCAGTGGAAGTATACAAACTTGAGCTGTGCAGTTGAAGTGATTCGAGCTATGTCTGAAGATGCGCGCCGACTGTTTCCACAAGTTGAGCAGTTTGTTAGGTTGATGTTCATATGTCCAATTAATTGTCCAGTATCATCATTCGAGACAGAACGTTCTTTCAGTATCAAAGCTAGATTGAAAACGTGGTTACGCAATAGCATGATACAGTCAAGAATGAGCGCAACTTCAATTTGTCAAATAATAGGAGGGCGGTGTTTGGACACGATGCTTTTATACGAACGTCACATTTCTTGGTTTTTCACGTTTTTATCTTTTTCCGCTTAATTTGTTTTCTCTCTCTCTCTTGTTTTCTCTTTTCTTTATCTCTCCGGAATTAGGTTATGTATTAAAATATAGCATACAAAGTCTTTGTTTCAAATGTTCTATATAAACGGGAAGGAAATAAAAAAAGAAAAGCAATGAGAAAGAAAGTTTGCCTTCCTACAAAAACACAAGCAAGTGGTGCCCGTGGTGGGAAACGTGGCTTTTTTATTTAAAAAATTATCTGAAACTCACCTACGGCAAGAAAAACTTAGAAAATATTCCGCAGATATTACCCCCTGACCCCCGCATAAAAGGAAAGAGAGGAAAAACAGAAAAATAGTTTCTCCCATTATTTAACATGAATCGCCGCGCCTGCATCAGTATCAAATATATGGGGATCTAGAACAACAGATGTTTCAATAAAAAAGAACTAAACCAAGAAATAAATGTTTCAACCATAAAAGAGGACCACAAGAGAAAACAATCAACACAATAATACTAAAAATAGAAAAGAACACCAAGGGTACAGACCAGTACGAAGTTAGAAGCAGAAAAGTTGTAATAATACAAGATGCATATGAAGATGATGAAAAAAGTTAATTAAAAAAAATGTTTTAAACATTTGAAGTGAAATGGGAAAGTAGAAACCAAAGTTGTCCACGGGTCTATTTTTTGTGTTCCAATCCAACTCAATTTGTTTCATACGTTTAGATTTAGGATTGTGAATATTGGCAATAGGTTAGACGATACCACGGTATCAAAGCTGTTTTCACTACAGCATCCATGCATGGGTACTATTTTTCAAATTTAAAACTTGAAATCGCTGTTTACAGGCGATGTTCTCTCAAACTATTATAAACTAAAGTCACTTTTGTTATGTTAATCTCAGCCTCGCGCCTGTATTCAACAAGAAGTGGTTGTTTTTATTTCAAGTCTTAAATATCCGGAATGAAACGCGTAAGCAGTTGTTTATATCTTCTATAACAAATTCTTACTTCATTGTGTTTGTTCAAGCTGAATGAACGGATGATTCACTTTGATTGACTACGGACAAAATCTTTTTGCGCACACAGTTTTTGAGTATGCAAGGTCTGAATATGTTAATAATAGTTCCATTGCACACAATAAATTATATGTAATGAAGAATTTTTTATGTGTGTTAAGTGTTAATGGTTGAAGTTAGAGATAAGAAAGAAAGAACTCAAAATATTTGCTTATCAATCAGTTCGGTTTCCTTGCAAAATGAATTCAGTTCGGACTCTTGCTATTTATAATGCAAAGTTCTAGTTGAATTTGAGTTCGCATTAAATCAAGGTTTTATTCTGCTCTGGTTTTACCAAAAATATATTTTTGGTGGTTCAAAAAGCTTGGATTTGGTTCGGTTCTTTCGATAAAACGAAGTTCGAATTTCCCATCTCTAGTAAAAAATAGTCATTTTGTCTGAAAATGTGCATGAAAAAGTTGGCAAACTATGAACCTTTGATGATAAAAATAAATTTGCGTTCAATTTGAATAAAAATAATTTGTCTAAAAATTCCCAATTATCGGAAATCATGTCCAGTTGTTTTATTTTTTTAATAAAAATAAGTAATATATTTGCATTAATCCGAGATAAAACAAACTACACTCAGAGACATAGGAGTATTCCGGGTTCCGCTTTAGGGGGCGCAAATAATACGGATTAAAAAATAAAGCAATTTTACCCCCTACTCCCGCATCGACTAGCATTTACCACCATTGTCATCAATTTTTTGTGGAATAAAGGTTGTGAATTTTTTAAAAAAGTACTTGACTAGCGTCAACTTCCCTCCTTATCTTCGATTTGTTTAGAGGCGCCATTTAGTACTTTAGTACATTGTCCCCGGACACCATACCTTCTTGGAACACCTCTGAATTCGTTTATAATATTAAATTACATTTGACAAATTACTTTGAGTACAACAAAAATGAAATTTCTTCGTTGACACTTCAAATCTAAATAAATGATTGTTGAGTGTGGATATAATTTTAAATCTGCAAATACTTTGTTGATATCAGTTGCTTCAAATAACCTGCTAGTCCAGCAGTCTCATTTACTATGATTATAACTTCTCCTGAAGCACCAACCTAACAAATATACATCCATCCCAACTATAATGCAGCTTGCTGAACGAATACAAAGAAGATGAAAGGCAAGTCATCAGTGGCCAGGAGAGGGCTTTTTGGAAAGTACACAGACCAGCGGTAGGTGATGATGATGATGATGATGACGATGATGATGATGATGATGATGACGATGATGATGATGATGATGATGATGATGATGATGATGATGATGATGATGATGATGATGATGATGATGGTGGTGGTGGTGGTGGTGGTGATGGTGATGGTGATGATGATGATGATGATGGTGCTGATGATGATGGTGATGATTATGATAATGGTTAATGGTTATGATGGTGATGGTGATGATGCTTGATGATGATGATGATGATGATGACGATGATAATGCTGATGATTATTGTGGTGGTGATGGCGATAGTGATAGCGATGATGATGATGATGATGATATTATGAAAAGGATAAAGTTTATAAAAATAGAAAAAACATTCTTGCTGTATGAAAAGTTTTAACAGCATCGCAAATAGCTGTTTAAATTTTTTCATCATCGTTACCACGGCAACCAGCCCAATGAAGTCAACGTCATGGAAACAAAACGCAGCCGATGCTCAGCAGTTCGGCTAACAACGAAGTTGACGGAGGAAGAAATTGCTAAAAAGGTTAAATAAGTTAGAAATATATTTAGAAGGAGATTTTAAAATTACAGGGGTGCTCCCCACGACCACGACTCCCCCCATTTACGACCCCTCTCTCACTCCCGACCGTTTTTTTGCTGACGTATTGGTACAAATATTAATTTGGTTGTCCCCTCCCCGTTTAAGACCCACCTTTTACGACCGGATTTGTTTGGGACATTTTCAAAGTACATAAGTAGTAATAGGAGAGTACCATTGTTATCGCCTAAAAGTTTATTTTTCTCAAACAGATAGACTTACTAAAAGAGATGCTAAACTTTCAACGGATGAAATTTTCAAAAGTTTTTGAAAGGTTACACCAATATATTTATTAATCTTTAATTTCGTTCATGTTTTACTAACTCACTTGTTTATTTGTTCATCAATCAATCAATTATTTACTTACTTACCATGCAACTTGATTTATTTTTTAAAATTGGTTCCACAATTGTGTGCCTAGATTTGAAATTATTGATCATGAAACTAAAGCGGATGAAAAGTGACAAGGAATAATTAAGTCGGAATGTGAAATAAATTCAAAAATTTGCAAAAACCTGACTTAGCAGGAAATAAAAATTATTAGACACACAAGGCCAACAAAGAAGCTACAATCAGACAATATGGCGGTGAAAATAAATGAATTCCATTGAATTGAAGAGAGCACGTGATCCTTTGATTTGAAATGAAATTTGAGGAGATTCTGATAAAACAACATTTATCATTCATAATAATACTAATTATTATTATTATTTTATTATTATATAAAATTATAAAACGAAAGTATGTCTTTATATATTAATTTTTGAATTGGCATCTTTGGTGATGACGATGTTGATGGTGATGATGCTGTTGATGGTAGCAGTGGCGGATCCGGTAATTTGGTAAGGGGAGCCCGAATTGTTTTTTAGGTTTTTTAAATTTTGATAACTGTCAATATGCAAACCATTGCAAGATATCAGTAAAACCAAACAGCTGGGTTACACTTTTTCTTTTTTTCTTCTTCTTTTCTCTCCCTTCTCTTTCATCTTCTTTCTGTATTTTTATTTTTCTCTGTAGCAATGTCAACACAAGACGTGCTGCGGAGTTAAGTCATCAGATTCTGTTTTTCCTCCAAGTCCTGGAGTTGTTGGTGTTTGCCGATTTTTATGTAATTTCTGATGTACTGATAACAATTTAATTGAATTTTTCACCCGCAATGCCTCTTTTGCTTCCAACGACCTTTGATACAGCCATCAACGGCGCTATGGGAGTTATGGCATCTTCCATATTTTGCGTGAAACCATACAGAAATCTACTGAGAAAAACGCTTTGGCCAGACAGTTTTTAGCTATTTGCAGAGACTTTGGAACCCGTAAAACTGAACTGTTACCAAAAACAATAGTGTTTGCTTTTTGTCATTCTTGATTCTAGCTCATGTCAAAAAGCGTTGTTTTGGTCTTAACTGAAAGCTGGTCAGGAAACACTAAAACTGATTCATAAAAACTCATCTATCTAGTGACAAAGTCATTTGGAGACGTTTATAGCGCCTTTCATCTCTTGTTTCGTGGCTGCGTCAGTGAACTTTTCAATCTTTTTGAGAAGAAATAGATAACATTACAAATTCCGTTCATAGTTCCTTATTGTCGGATCATCACAGCTCTTGGAGCCAACCAGGTTTAGGTGGTAGTTGAAGCAGATGATTGAATAAAGCAGTTAATACCTGATGATTGCTTTACACCTATTGAACCTGCCAATTGCAGCTGTTGCACTATTATACTTCGGTCATCATTAATAATCTAGACCCACACGTCCAAAAAAGCCAACAGGCAAATTTGTTTGTTACAGATTTCATTTATATTACAAATGATTACTGTTGTAAAAACTTGCTTTTATGTTGTATGAATCTATTTATAGAAAGGAAAGTCTCATGTATGAATCTATTTATAGAAAGGAAAATTCTCATTTTTAACTTTTTTTTGCTGAACCTGCCGGTGGAGGTCCAAATTTTTTGTTTAGATTTTATTTTTAATTTATTTTGTACCGAATTGGTTTAAGAAAGCCCAAAGTTTTAAAATATCAGAACTATTGATGGTCGAAAGGTTAGTTTATTAAAGATAAATCTTTAGGCTACAGACAAACAGAATGAAGTTGAAAGCTACGTGAAAAATTGAACTGCAATTTGTTTGTGAAAACTTCTAAGGAGGGGGGCCTGGTCCCCACTGGATGGTAGTGGTGTAGTGATACTGTTGATGGTGGTGGCGATGATGATGATGATGTGAAGAAATGTGATTGCTGGTGGCTCAGGCTTTAAAAATATGTAATTATTTTAAGAAAGACACTTTAAGGTGATGAGATGAAGCTGCTGTCTAATGAAAATTTCAAACGCACTCTGATGAGACTGGAAATCAAGAGAATATGAGCACTGGGAATGGAATAATAAGTCATGGTTGCATTGTGTCACGCACAGGTGTCGAGGCGTGATGCAAGAGAATGAAGAAAAAAGGAAGCGTGTGCCTGTGTGTGTGTGTTCATGGGTGCGTGTGTGTGTGTGTTCATGGGTGCGTGTGTGTGTGTGTGTTCATGGGTGCGTGTGTGTGTGTGTTCATGGGTGTGTGTGTGCTTATATGTTTGTACGCGTGTATGTGTGTTTTCCAGCAAGTTGCTTAGGTATCGGACAATGTTGAAAAAAGTCTGGAGAATTAAACTTACCGTAGTCCAACGAATCAGGCCGTGGCGCTCTTGCAGCTTTCCTTGCCCAAACTACGTCACGGTCTCGTTGCTCGGTCATGATAAATGAAAGAATTATTTGGAAACTTTTGGAATCGAAAAACAAAAGCAAAAAAACAGAGAGAGAAAGAAAGATATAAAGAGAGGGAGAGAGAGAGAGAGAGAGAGAGAGAGAGAGAGAGAGAGAGAGAGAGAGAGAGAGAGAGAAATAAAGAGAGAGAGAGAGAGAGAAATAAAGAGAGAATAAGAGAAATGAAGAGAAAAAAGATAGAGAGAATGACGTGAGAGAGAAAAAAGAAAAAATGTATCGAATGAATGAAACAAAATGTTTTTGCAAATGGACTCTTCGTCGGTGCTGGGAAATTGAAGAGAAAGAAGAGGCAGATTGAGCAGGGAAAGAAATAATATAATCCAGGTGTACATTACAGGTGTAATCATGAGCTAATGCACGGATATGTTGGGGAAGAAAGCAAGAAAGACAAAAAAAATGACAAAACTAAGAGTATATTGATAAGGTTGGACAAAAAATGTTAATAATGAGACAAGAATTGAAAGAAAAATCGATTGAAATAATAAAAATCAACGTTCAAAAAGAGCGAAAAAAATCGAAAATAAAATAACCTGGAAGAACCATTGAGGTCCCTGGGAACATCCTTAGTAATAATTTGCATACGGAAGAATTTTTGTTTTTATTATCATAAGATTTCTTTATTTTAAATTAAAATAATATTAATATTTATGCCATCGGCAAATTGGTAATGGTCATTCAAACATGTAAAACAGTTTGGTTCAGAGGGTACAAATCTACCAGGAGCACGACCCGCTTCTTGTCGACCCCCACCCTTCCAACCCCTGGTTGTCCGACGACACAACCATGTGGAATGATGACGATGGAAGGTGAGTGATGAAAATTATTTGAGAGTGCAAGGGATTATGGAAATTGAATAGTATTACATTAACATTGGTGTTGCTATAGAAAATTATCCCGAATGATGGTTGTCCCGTTGTCGGATAGAATGCCAGTTGATCAATTCGACCATTTCTACGTAGCTTAATACATAATTAACCACTCTACCGCTAAGATGTACACCAATAGATATTTGTGTTATATTTTAGGCCTGTAGAGGAGAGCCCGTGTTTTATGCTTTAAACTAAACACATAATGTACACATAGATCAAAGTCATGTTCTATTTTCTGCATACACAGTGTCAATATAGAGCAAAGCCGCGTACTACGTTGTATAATTATAGATTACTTCAAGGTAAAAACAGAAACATCGAAAAAGCTTATGATGTCTTAAAGAGGAAGAGAAGTTATTAAGTGGGAGCTTTCCTTACATTGTTAACAATTCATTGGTCAGTGATCCGTGATTCTCATCTTAGGCATTAACCCTTCATATAAGCCTATTGGAGCCTTTTTATAACACGCAAACCGAAAGTTGTTTACACACTCTTAAATTGGGCTTATCTCGAAAAATGTTGGAATCATCACTTCAAAAAAAAAGGAAAAAAAGAAATCTAAAACCTTTTGAAAGAATATCGCTGTAGTGTTTTACAGTTGATGATGGAATGAAATCACTATTCAGTGTGCGTACAGAGAGTCAACTTTTCCTCAGAGTTAAATAAATAAAAATCTGATTTTAAAAAGATTCTGCATTTTACAGGTATTGATAGCATCCCAAATGTTCTGCTCTGCAATTGCTAGTGCACTCTAGCGGTGTTATTTTATTATATCTTTGAAATCTGACGCTGGTGATAATTGTCCGATTGTCTAAGATCTAATATATCTAGTCTTATATTTAGGCTTGGGATTAACTGGTATTAAATGAGGTGGAATTTTACAAGTCTATTAATGAATTGATTATATTAGTAATATTTAGTCAGTTAATAACTCACACAAACTCATATGTATATGTTTATCCCTAAATGCGTAATATATATTAAACATACACAAAAAACATATGCATATGCGAGTGTGTGTGTGTGTGTGTATGTTTATTTACATGCCCATGTATATTAATTATGTGTATTTGTGTGCATAATACATTAGGGAGTATATCAAAACTGAACCCATATTTCAGACCGGAGCTGGTCAACGAAAGGCGACTCCGGAAGTGGGCCATAAGCATGCGCGAACTTATCAGGGATGTGCGTGGTCTGGTGGAATTCAGAAGTTTCTTAGAATCGGAATTCAGCTCGGAAAATATTGAATTCTTATTGGCAGTTAAAGATCTGAAGAAGCTGCCGTCATCCGGCATTTCCGAGACTGCTCGTGATATTTACAAGTAGTGTTTTTTGTTTTTATTTTTTATTAATTAATTTAAACTAATTATTATTTAAAAGCTAACGTTGGAAATGTTAAATAAGTTATTAAAGTAAAACAAAATCATATTTGTGTTTGATTGAAGTTAATAAGTTAACTTATACACTAAAAGCTTGGTTGAATTCTAGGCTCATATGTTACATTTAGAGTACATAATATACCTGCATAAACTCAAGTGGATTCTGTCGTTTAATACCTTGCTTTCTGTACTTTTTCTTTTATTTTTAAATGTTATTAATATACTCATTTATTATATCAAAACTAATACAAATTGGCAAATGTTAATGTTTCCTGTAAATCGCTTATAAATATTATGAACTTGATGTTGAGTTTGGGCGATGGCGCTAAACGTTGTGTTAAGCGTTCTGGAAAGCCTTGGTCTGATTTTATAGGATTCTACAACCTACATTAGGTGTACGTATAGTTGTAAGCTAATTGCACTGCTGTTTCCGCTGAAACTCACGTGACTGTAGCGAACACGTGCACGCCAAATCCGTCGAAGGATCAACTGTTATTTCCTTTACAAGTAATCTCACATTGTTCAAAAGAGTTACATTGTAACACAACTTTATTCGCCAGGTGTTTTCTCGATCCAGGCTCTCAAAAGGAGATTAATATTGACAGTAAAACAATGTCTCTGACTGTCAAACGACTGGAAAAACCAGCCAGGTATGTGTGATTTGTCTTATTCATCTAATCTCTACTCAACCAGTCTACTCAACTTTTCAGCTTAGTTTTCAACCAAACTTTTATCTCACATAACCTCTCAACTGTTCACTTTTCAATGACTTCCTCAATCTACCTTTCAACCCACCTATCTACTTACTTTTCAATTGAATCATTTACTCATCAACTTACATTCACTTACTTAGCTTTCAAAATGCTTATTAAACCACCACATCCATCGGTCAACAACGATTTAATAGATCTTCTTGTAACCTCTCAGGTCGATGTTCGACGAAGCAGAAGACCACATAAGCAGATTGATGGAGAAAGACTCCTACCCACGTTTTCTAAAATCTGACCAATACAAAAACCTCGTGGTAACCGCTCAGACCAAGATTGACCAAAAGAAGAAGTACGACATGAATGCTTGATAATTGTTGTTATTTAGTTGATTGATTCAATCGATCGATTGATTGATTCATTGATTGATTTATTGATTCATGCATTCCTTCATTCACCCAACTACAGCTAGCTGATCAATTAATGGAATGATGCAATCGGAAAGCATTTTTTCATAATATGATCGTAATTGTTTAATTTAAATAACTGTTGCGATTAAATATTGTGTTAGAAATCAATATTAGGAGAATTTATGTTATGTTGATCGAGGTTTAAAAAAATAGTCGCATAAGGTGAGTAGTTCTACTTCATCATGTCTACCAGAACCTTTGTCCTCGGTGTCTAATTGATGTTTCTAAAGTACTGTGACATGACAAATTAAGACAAATATTAACACCTGGTCTGATATATTAAAATTTACTGCAGAAAAGTATTTCAAATATCTCATCTTAAATAGTCTTTCAACAAATCGTCACAGGAAGTTTTCCTTCGGAATTAAAAAACGCCTGGCGGCGGTCACTCAGACCAAACCAACTGCAGCAACCGACCAGGAAGACTTGCGCGAAGAAATCAAAGTTTCCGCTGAAGTTTGCCGCGATGAGTGGCCTAGTTGCGCTTCTTCTATGACATCGTCGTCGACTACACTAGCGACATCCGGCGAGAGTCGCTGCAGCTGCAACGGCGACAGCCAAGAATGGTCGGCTGGCAGAAGTAAGCATTCCTACAGCACTGGAAACTTGAAGGACTTGGATTCGAAGGTTGAACATTCAAATCACAGCGTTGGTGAAAAGGCAAGTCGAACTCGAGTTGGGTATGTGGTTTTGTGTGACGTGAAGCACTTTTTAATGGAAGAAAGTTAAAAGTGATGAAATACAATTTATTTATTGGTAATTTGATCATCAATAAACTGACAAAAGATTGATTTCTATACTAAAATAAAATCAATAACTTAAGTTTGAGTTATTAAACTTAGGTATATGTATTGCTACTTAATGTTTGACTAATGAAGAGTTTTAAATGAGATTAATAATTATATTTGTATTATAATGGTTGTTTATTTTGTTTTGCTATATTTTCAAGAAGGTTCTCACCGATGAAGCTGAAAAAGAAACTCCAGAAAATGGTCCGCTCAACTTCACCGCTACCACAAAACTCCAACCTGGCGGTGCCACTCTACGCCCATAACCACCACCACCACCATCATCATCATCACTGCCACCACTACGGTGAAGACTCAAATGTTACACTATCTGCGGAAAATTTCTGCAAAAGTGTGGAAAACATCCGGGCGGTGTCCAGCGTTCCTGGAAACTTGTGCCATGTAGTTGTGCTATCTCAGAAGTAGAAAAAAGATAATAATGTTGGTCGATATCGAAAACAGGTGGCTCTAGGTACTCTAGGTTAAACTTATTAGTGGGGTGTCGATAATGCCAAAGAGAGTGGTGAACCAGAAGCTTCTACGTTTTGAAGGATTGGCACAAGCTGGTAATAGGTTGGCTAGAAGCTTACGCCAATGCAAAGAGTCCCAGTTCGTTTTCTCTAGTCTCCTGTTACTCTATACTTTCGGAAATTTGCGCGTACAAATAGCTCTCCGTAGGTCATTTGAAAGGTCAACTCCGCGGAATATGAGGTGTCCCGTTAATATCATCATTGTATTTTATTATTTTTATTATGGTGATGGTAATGATGATTTCGCTATATTTGATAATTTATTACTGAATTCGTGAAGTTAATAATAAATATGAAGTCATTGAAATGTCATCACGTCAGTATCGAGGCACGCTATTGTTAAAGTTAGTACTAAAAGTAACATAAATATTAATATTGAACAGCCAACGCGTTAATTAAATAACTATAAAAACAATAAATATTATAAAACCGCTACTCGCTCGACAGTTGGCTAATAACAGTGATGTCACAATCTAATGAAATGGCTCTATTTACAACGCTTATATTAGTTTGCACTGTTTGCTGGTTATTTCATCGTGGAATTTTCTAAAGCTTTCTCAAGAAACTTCAATGGTTGTAAAAAGTTGATTTTTTTCATGCAGGTATATATATATCCGGTAACAATACATGAATCCGTTTTCAGCTTGAAAAAAATTAAAAGGGAAGATTTAAACATAGAAAAACACATAAGTAGAAGAAGCTTCAACCAGTGGCTAGGAATGGAACGTTTGCACATTCAGAATGTGAAGCTACGAATAAAATGAATTATAATAAATATGATACACTTAAATAAATAAACTTGGTCAACAAATTTGGTGTCAAGGTTAATCAAATATAAGATTCGTTCAACATAAAAAAATTCAAAATAAAAATTCAAATTTTTTTAAAGAACGCTTATATATAAATGTACTAAAAATTTTAAAACAATATTTAAGTGTAATAAATGAAATGTTTTGAATTAAACGTTTTTACTTCCTTTGGAAGATAAAAGCGTTGGGCGCAGCCGCTATAATCTGTGATCTATATATATTTATATTCGACTAACGCCCAATGCTTTTATCTTCCGAACGAAGCAAAAACGATTGGTGCGAAATTTAGTACACTTGAATATTATTTTTAAGTTTTCAGTACATTTCTATATATCATCACGTAACAACAACAGCAATAATAATAATACAACTTCAAAAATAATTATAATAAAAATAAAAAAAATTATACATTTCGAACAACCACTTTTGGCCTCGTTATGTCCTGTCGACGTTCCGGGGTACTCTGGCAGTTTTGTCATTGTCAGTCTGCTCACAGGACCGAGCTGAGTTGGGGTTCATCGTGAGGGCTACACGTTACTACTATTATTACTACTACTATTAATACTACTACTACTAATACTACTACTGTTACTGATACCAGAGAGGGCATTTGAATGGGTGACTACTTTATCGGGCAAGCGGAGGAACAATAAAAATAGGGTTTCGAAAAATATTAGGAGAAGAAATATCTTGGAATACACCTCCGACTATCCCCCCCCCGGTCATCAGCCTTTTTTGGGAGGAAATCTGAAAAGAGGGTGACGAAATATTTTAGGAAATGTACCTACGACTATCCCCTTCATCAAATGTTTTAAAGGAAATATGAAAAGAGAGTTTTTTAAACATTAGATTTCTAAAATATTTTCTGGCAGATCAAACTTAGCTCCCAATGCATAAAGCTCCCCAACGACTATGACTGCAACTGCTACTGGCACTACTGCTACTACGCTGCTACACCAACAGTATAAAAAGTGAAACCAACAAAAAGTAGACCGGCGGCAAGCGAGGAGGAAAGCGGCGGAGCGATACCATAGCCTATGCATGGGAGGTCGATTTGCCGGTCCTTGTCCAACTTATTGCACTTATTAGTTGGCGGGCTGGAGTGAGTCGAGCCATGTGCCCACGAAAGTTTTGTGCTTTCGGTGGCCTCCCAGCCTCAAAGCCAACATAAACACGTCACCAAACACTCAAACATACATACCGTCTAAATTGTCTTATCGACAGATACAGACGTTAAACAAACCACATACACACGCACACACACAAAGTTGACCTGCTGAAATGTATGCTTTTATTTTCGCCAAGAAATGACGCAACGATAAGAAACCCTGCAGCAATGAAGTCTCTTAAATAAAACCACCATCACAGACAGATGACAGCAAACATTGTAATGTCTGCATTCAAAAACCACCAAAAGACTGCAACAACTCAAAACCTTCTCTCTAAAAACTCTACATGAAAAACATTTAATATAAAAAAATAAATTATTTGTTTAACAAAAACAAAATAAAGAAATCATCCAACTACTTCATTGACCAGTAGTGACGACAACTAAGTCAGTCGCTTGGACCAGTCACATCTACATTACCTGGTTTTGTATCAATGTATTTCTTCTCCACATTCCATACACCTTCACTATAACCACACGTTATTGAATTACACTGCCAAACAAACTAACTGCTATTTATTGTCTCCAACTATTCTTTAGACAGGCCAGCCATTGAATACTTACTGTCCTTTATATCAACAATCTTTTGCACTACTCTGCTGATCGCTAAGCCTAGCTCAGATAATGCTATCGAGCGAATGTTAATAATTTTATGATTATTGTTATTATTATTATGATTACTATTATTGTGATATAAATAAATAAGCGATGAGCACGCGACACATCTAAACACGCGACACATTTACACACGCGACAGTTGCATAGAAATCAATTTTTTTTTCGTAAACACTCAAAAAGAAGGCCACAAGTAAAATCGAAGAATTCGTGTTGTGTCTGGCGGAGAGTTTAAAATTATATTTTTATGCTGTCATTGCGTTACCGGTGATTGCGCCCTGATTTTACACATCGGCACTTGATGCTTTGCAGGGTACTGTCAGAACTCCGTATTTGATTATTATTATTATTATTGTGTTATATAAAATATAACTCTTGCTGTCAAACTATGGGCTATGGATTTCGTCAAGAAAACTCCTCCAGGTTGATAACTCGAGAATAGAAATAAACAAACTCTCAAACACGGAGACACGTTGAGAGACGGACAAGTAGGAGGTGGAAGAAGTTGCAGACAGTCAGAGGAAAGTTGTCACGATAAGGCATCTGTCTGTCCAGACGGCAGTTTCTCGGTCGGTGTGAGTTTGTCTGCTTGTATGTGTGCGTATAGGTATATAAAAAGTCGATAGCCTATGTGAGAAGAGCGAAGCGACTTAAGCTACCTTTGGACTCATCAAGTTAGTTCATTCAAATGTTATTATTATTCTTTTTTTTATTGTTTTGTTCATTTAAAAAGCACAATTTGTAAAGCAATTGTACTTAAAATTCTTGCTTCGTTTTGGACTTTGCTTTCTAAGTTTTTGGGACTTAAAAACAACGAAATAATTTTTAATGTAATTACTAGCAATAATTTCAATCAATGCAAGTACAGTGAAAGTCCTGAAGAACGGACACACTCGGGGAAGAGCAAAAGTCCCCGCTTTTCGTGTCTGTCCATTCTTCGGGAGCATGCTACTATAGGCAAGATACAGATTTAAAAAATTCCGTTCCAAACAAAAAAGTATCCGTTGCTCTTAGAAGCCGCTCTAGAGGATTGTCACTAGACATTTTAGAGTCCGAATATCGCCATGTTTAATTGAAATAATAATGGCAAGGTCTCAATTGCCGAGAGATCTTGGTTGTTCGTTTTGGGACATTTCGTTCGTTCGAGTCTCATTACAGAAATTCCGACAACTAAGGAATTTTGAATGTTTTTTTAGGCGACGTGATATTTTCGGTTTTTGTTGTTTTGTGTTGTGCGGTTCTGTTGTTTATTTCTCTGTTGTATTCTGTTCACTGTAATTGTAAACCTTACGCACTGTATGGAGCAATGGTTTACGACTTTCTTGTAATTTTTCATGCTACTTGCACGGATAGATCAAGTGACTATTTCAAACAACGCTTGTTGAAATGTAAATTGTCATCATTTTTCTAGCAAGTCTAAATAGCCAGTTCACTGGAAATTGATTTTTAGCATGACTTGGGAATTCCAGTGAACTTAAAAAGAGAACCTTTGAAAAAAAGACAAGGTGGAAATAATAATTCAAAAATTTAGAATGACCTTGGTACTATTGAGCGGGGTAGGAATGGAAAAAAATCATTTTTATTTTTCGTTATTCTGGGAGAGGAGGGGACGGGGAAGTTTAAAAATCTACGCACAGGCTGCTGGTATAAACAAGAAGAGAATGTTCATGTTTCGTAAGAAATGTTAAGTCAGAAACTGTAATTATGTGAGACTGTTGCCGGTCTGTTTGCTGCCTCGAATTCTCACGTAACTTGATAATTGTTCTCTAATTAACTTCTCTTCTTTCAATCTCTCTTTTTCTTCATCTCTCCCTCTCCCTCCCTATATCTCTTCCTCTTCCTCTCCCTCCCTCTCTCTCCCTCTCTCTTTCTTTTCTTTCTTTTTATATTATTCCTTTCTTTTTGTCAACGTTACCTTCTCCATCTATATACTCGTTTAGTCGTTTGTCGTTTGTACATCTCGCAAATCCTTATAAATGAAAAAAGTCAATCAACTACTGCGACAACTTTCCGCGATGGATAAATTAAACTAATTAAATTATTCCGTTAATTTGATTTTCATAAATCTCATCCTATTTGCTTTTTTTATTTGTTGTCGATTTAGAGCAGTTGCTGGTTGAGACAAATGAAAAAAAAACAATAATAGTAGTAGTAGTAGTGGCATTTGTAGTAGCAGTAGCAGCAGTAGCAGCAGCAGCAGCAGCAGCAGCAGCAGTAGTAGTGGTGGTGGTGGTGGTGGTGGTGGTGGTGGTGGTGGTGGTGGTGGTGGTGGTGGTGGTGGTGGTGGTGGTGGTGGTGGTGGTGGTGGTGGTGGTGGTGGTGGTGGTGGTGGTGGTGGTGGTGGTGGTGGTGGTGGTGGTGGTGGTGGTGGTGGTAGTAGTAGTAGTAATAGTAGTAGTAGTAGTAGTAATAGTAGTAGTAATAATGAAAACAACATTGCTCATAAGGCTATAAATACAGCGCTCAAGTGGCCACGCTTACTACCACTTGGTTAAAAACCTTTATTATTATCAATGAACACATTGTTGTGCTTTGCAGCGTCACATTATTGGAAGAAAAAAAATTGTGTGAATTCCTGTGAACCACAAGAAAATATAAATTAAAAATGTCGGCGTAGTGTCGTCGTTGTATATAAAAATTACTAAACTGCAGTAACTAGCAACAACAATCAAATCACTGTGGGACCATTTTGATTCATAAACACTAACTGACTAGTTAGTTAAAATGTTCGGCCTCATTCAAATGACACCACCACCACCACCACCACCATCACCACCACCACCACCACCACCACTAGCCATCTAACCAGCTAACCACGTGTCAGCTTGCACAACAATTTGATTCTTCAATTTAAAAGATTTATCGATTGATCGTCTCGAGTCTACTCAAGTATGAACGAATATCTCTTTGTGTCACTCCATTTGTTTGAGTATTATTTCTTAGCTTTTCTGTTGAGTACGTCTATCTCTCCATATGCTTGAGTATTTAATTTTGTCCCTCCGCATATTATTTAATATTGCTGTCTAT
>OZ022241.1:33432016-33439516 GCA_963978895.1 Erpobdella octoculata
CTGATGACGATTGAAATGAAATGATCGAAGTACTTGAACTCGTGCGTGAGCTTTCTGTGCCCTGCGACGACGACGAGGTCTGAGAAAGGAAAATTAATTGAAGAACTCTCGTTGTTTTGATCTCTATCTTGAACGAATCAGCTTTCTTGACGCTCTCGATGGAAATTGAAGTGCCATTTCTCTTTTTATGCCATTCATTCATTCATTCACCACGAAATCATGCATTCTTTAACTCATTCACTCTTTCATTGGTTCATTCTCTCTCTCTCTCTCTCTCTCTCTCTCTCTCTCTCTCTCTCTCTCTCTCTCTCTCTCTCTCTCTCTCTCTCTCTCTCTCTCTCTCTTCCTGTCTATTCTCTTTCGTCTGCCTACCTTTGTAACCTAACTTATTTTGATCAGTTCCGTTTCCCCCCTTTATTATTAAGTTTTTATATATTTTTATGGCAGAATGGCTCTATTAAAACTTAACTAAATGACTTCAATTCTTTTCTATTGACCTGTCGACCCAATTACTTCATCTTTCGGGCTACATTGGGGCAAGAAAAATAATTTGTACAATAATGATAATTAGTATTATTATAATACAAGTTACTAATAATTTCCATAACAACTGTTGTCATCATTTAATTAATGTGAATGTTAAAGGGACATCGTGGGCGTGTCAGATAATTTACTTTTTTATGTCGTATTAAATGAAAGGGGGAGGGGGTTGACGTTCAAAGTGAAAAAACTTGCAACTCAAAATCTTACAACACGCCCACGCATTCTCTCATTCATTTTTTATCCTCTCCAGCCACCCACGGTGCAAGACTTGTTAGCGATTTTTTCCAACTCGCAAACAGATAAACAGGTCCATTATTATTGATGATGATAATGATGATGATGATGATGAGGAAGATTATGATGATGATTATTATGGGGGAAATGATGGCACAATCGTGAGATGGCGCAAGATGAATGTGTCTGCCTTTTGCGGCTTGTGTTTTTATCTCTCAATAAGTGTTTGTATGTGTTCTTGTGTCTCTGTCTGTGTGTATATTTTTGAGTACATATATAAGTGTACACACGCACACGCATATATATATATATATATCGGCATATATGTATATATATATATATATATATATATATATATATATATATATATATATATATATATATATATATATATCTGTGTGTATGTGTGTTAGCTTGTGAATTATCATTGAGAGCGGGACTGATTCTCGTCATATTTTTGTCTCTCTTTCTGTCCTTCTCCATATCTACGTCTTCCTCTTTCCTGCCTCTCTACCTCATTCTCCAGAAAAGTTTCCATCGGATGGGCGTCAAAGAGAACGAGAGTTTGATGAATGGGAGAAGTGGTAGATGGCTAAAAGGTTTAACAGGTGAAGGAGTAGAAAGATGGATGATGGTGGTTGAGATGATGGTGATTGTGGTGGTGGTGGTCGTGTTATTTGTGTTGGAGATGATGATGATGATGAGGATGATGATGATGGAGATGATGATGATGATGATGATGGAGATGATGATGATTTGATGATGACGACGGTGGTACTACCTATTGGTCATGTTGGTGATGATGATTATAGCGATGGTATTGAGAATGATCGTGATGTTTAGCGATGGTGACCGTTTTTAATGATGTTTGTTGAAATTGTGTTATTGATAAGTTTAGTCGAGCTTTGTGCTTGTGTTCTAGGTTTTATATAATTCTTATTAGGTATGCTGTCCTGTCAATATACAATTTTCATCGACCTACATATTCCCAACTTTGGGCATTCACTACATTCAGTACATTCAGTACATTCAGTACAATCAGTACAATCAGTACATTCAGTATATTCAGTAAATTCATTACTTTCAGTACATTCAGTACTCAGTACTCTCCCCTTACATTACATTGCACATTACAAGTTTCGGATGAGAAAAATGAAAGTTGAAAGGGAGGGAGGCAAAAACAAGAAAACAAAAAGCTATTACTATCCGATAACTATGACGATGATGAGCAGTACCGTATTAGGAATCCCACAGCCACTTCAATTTCCCCCGCGGTTACCGGGGCAATTGAAGGGACTGCAAAATTTATTTAAGAAAAATCCAGTTGCAACACAAATTCAAAGCTAATCAAATATTTTTAATATTCGGGCGAAATTGAAAATCAAAATGGTGCTTCTTTAAAAGAGTTTATATTCCAATTAACTCAATGTTTTTATTATATGATATTTTTATCAATCTATTTTATGACTTATGTTCACATTGGAAACAGATGTTATTAGTTTATGTCTTTGCAATAAACCGTAATAAAAAAGATTGCAGATGAATTGATAACAATGTGATTGTGTTCATAAACAGAAATTCTGAATTCAAGGAGCCTTTATGCACTTTCTTGGTGCAGCCGCACTGTCACTAAACACGGCACGGATTATGAAGATGATAATAATATTGATGATGATAATACTGATTACAAGTACTGACGACGAAGACGATAATGTTGCTGTTGATGATGATGATATTGATGATGATGATAATGATGATTTTATCTGATAGAAATGTTTTATACAATTCCTGTTGCTCCATGGCACGTTTTTATGGCTTTATGATGACGTGGATTTATGGGCGGAAAAGTTTGTATCAGTTTGTAATCTAGCTATTGGTTGGTGGTTTTTTGATTCCGTGTAATTGTATGTTTGTGTGTAAGCGTGTGTTTGTTTATATCCGTTTGTGTGCGTTCGTGTTTCGTTCGCTTCACATACGGTTCTCGACACTTCATGTGCTGAAACAGCTAATTCTTTTCAGTGAGGAAATAAACAATTACAACGTCAAGAGAGGAAAAAACGCATCCATCACAAAAGTTAGATAAGAGATGATCAAGATTGAATCGACAGGAAAAAAACAGAAAAAAGTAGATTGAGAATAAAAATAAAGAGATGAAAATCAAAAATTGGAGCATGAGTCGCATTCGAAACTCATCGGACCAGGCAGCATAAGGCTGGAGTTGAAGTTTTTCAGGAGTCGATAAGGGGCCAGACGCAGAACAACTTTCAATTAAATAATATTACGAAAAAAGATACTTTTTTTCAAAAAACACGCTTTTATTTATGTGTGGAAAGTGCACTAAAAAGTATAAAATAATTTTTTTTCCTTTTCTTCTATATGTCATCAAATAATCTTTGACTAAAAATAAAAGCGTTGGACGCTCATCATAATCCATTTCCATCATAATCCATGGATTATGATGGAAATGTAAATGAATTAGGATGAGCTCACACGATTTTATTTCTAGTCAAAGATTATTTGATGACATATAGAAGAAAAGGAAAAAATTATTTTATACTTTTTACACTTTCCACACTTAAATAAAAACGTATTTTTTGAAAAAAGTATCTTTTTTTGTAATATTATTTTTTAATTATATTAACGTTGTGTTTGTGAATTTACGTAAAAAGTCTTCGTTCAAATCTTCTTATTTACTAAATTTGTTTGGTCCATCTAATTATAAAGATAAACCACACGTCTATCATGCTGCTTTCATGGCTATTAATGTAGGTTGACTCCGCCCATGTCACCTGCGCCAGTTGAGTGTTTTTCAGTGTGTGTGTGGTGTATGTTCGTTTGTATGTGCGTTTATATGTGCGTTTATATGTGCATAAGTATAGTTATATAAGTATGTATAATTATAAGGTGCATGCTACGTTAGCAATGATAGAGAGAACGCCGCTATGTAGGCCTGAATCCACAGCCTGCTTATTGATTGCATTGGCGTATTTTAGTTAATTATAGTTTAAATAAATACTTTTATGATATGAAAATATTAAAATATTGCATTGTCATCGAGAATACATGTGCTTTGAAATTTTGCAAGTCAATTGGACGTGTAGAAGTGGTCGAAAAATCGATTTAAAAAACCTGAAAATACAACATACAACATACAGTGTGAGGTAAATGAAAGCGTGTAAAAAACAACAGTTGACCGAATAAAGCTCAGAAAGCAAAACAATTGCTTCTTACCTTCCACGGCGGGAAAAAACGTCGAATGTCCTTAAATAATATTTCCATTTTTCCATCAACTTATTTTTCTTCCCAACAAAGCTGATGATCGGGGAAGGGGGTTGTCGGAGGTATTAGCAATGTTGTATAACTCCCTTCCAGTTCATTTAAAATCAATTAAATCAATAACACTGTTTAAAAAATGTTTGAAATCTTTCATTTTACTTTCAAATTGATCACATGTCTCTTTCTCAGCTTGTTTGTTTCTTACCTTAATTCTATATTCTTAACTTTTCTTATTATTATATACCTATTTCTCAACTCTTGGTTCATTGATGATTTGATTTCTCTGCTTGTCTTTCAACTCGAATAGCCTTAATCTAAAACTATACTACTCTTGAAATGAAATCTGAAGACTTGTATTTTATTTTTTTTCTTTCAATGAGATTGATTTTGTGTTTTCTGTTTGTTTGTGGGTTATTCTCATTTTTATTATTTACTATAAGGATATCCCCTAGATGGGAAGTAATTCCCTTGGGAGACTCCTTTTGGGTGATTAAACCAAAAAAAAAAATTATTTATTTCCCGACAAGATTTCGAAACCTTTTATTGTTTTTTCTTCCGCCTAGCCGAAAAATTAGTGACCCACTGAAATTAAACTCCCCTGTCCTCTTCTCCTACGCCTGTGGGTTCCGACATTCCCGGTAGGGAGAGGCAGGTAGACTTCACAAATATTTCCCAATTATATTTCCTTAAAAAAACTGATGTCTGGGAGGTTAATCGTACGTAATTTTCAAAAACATTGAAAGACTTTCCACTTTTTTCCACAAAAAGATGATGACCGTGGAGTAGTCGTAGGTAATTTTTCAATAATTTTCTTTTTATCTACGGTAATTTTTCCAAAACTGGGTATTCTACCAAAAAAAAATTAATTGATACTCTGGTGGGGAGATGCATCCCCCCTATCGTCCCTCTGGATGAGACAAACAAGTTGACCGTTCAGAAAACTTTCTGGAAACAATGAAAGAATGATGAGTAATTTACCATTATGTTATCTATGTTTTGGAATTGCTGGTTCTAATCGTCCAATAGGGTACACAACACCACTATTATCATCATCAACAACATCTTTATCGTCATCATAATCATCAACACCATCATCATCATCATTATCATCATCATCATCATCATCAACAACAACAACAACAACATCATCATTATCATCGATACATTATTATTATTTCTCCAGGGTGAAGGTACAGGTAGTTGGGAAACAAACCAATAATAGTGAATGAATGACAGAAAAATAATTAGAAAAAGTGAAGTTAGAAGTAATAAATGAGCAGCTAAAATAGATAAACGATTTTTCTAAAAGAAAGTCAAGATAAATTTTGTATACACAATTTGAAAATCCGTGGATGGAGATACGAAGAAGAATATGAATATGTGCTTAATTGGACAAGGAACACCTGGATTGTGGAGGAAGTGAGAGGGGAGAGAGAAAGAGAAAAAGAGAAAAAAGTAAGAGGAAAAAAGTAAGAAAGAGAGGAAGGAAGTAAGCAAGAAGATGGGAGATATTAATAAATTTGATCGCGTCAATAAGATGCGCAGCAGTATTCGACCCGGTGGAAGCCGTAGTTTAGTTGTAGTAGAGAAAGCGAACTTTGGTGGCGAACTTCTTTGTTTTTTTATGATGATGATGATGATGATGATGACGATGACGATGACGATGACGATGACGATGACGATGACGATGACGATGACGACGATGATGATAATGATGACGATGACGATGATAATGATGACGATGACGATGATAATGATGACGATGACGATGACGATGGCGATGGCGATGGCGATGGCGATGGCGATGGCGATGATGGTGACGATGATGATGGTGATGAAAAGATTGCCCGTCAATAATAATAAGCGCCGAGTTAAAATGGCAATCTCTAAGGTTGTCAACAACATCGACATCGATTATTATGGTGATGATAATGATGACAAGCTTGAATAGATGTTAATGATGGAGGTAGTGGTGATGATGATGATAGTAATTATTGCGTCTACGTTGAATAGCAGTTTTAATACCTATAGTACCGACTATTAATTAGTTTAGATTAGATAATAATAACAACAATATTTGTAATAAGTATTTGAAGCAAAGATAGAGACGTCTCATTATATGTTATTTGTTCCGATCAACTGCACCACATCAGTCCATGGGAGTCTGGCTTGTTGTCCTTCTTGTTAATTATCTCTATGTTGAATCGAATGTTTACGACACGCTGTAATTATTAATTTTTTAGAGATTTATGTTTCTCCATAATTTCGTCCAGGTTACAAACATTTGTCCCGGGGGATTTCAAACAGTCGTCATCATCTAAGATATTTCCTGTAAACAAAAGCTAATCAAGAAAGCCAGCAATAAACAAAATATTCCCATCTGATTGGTATATATATATTAATTAAAATAACTAGAAGTAATTTAGGCTGTGATTAGCAAATTCCGTAAATTCTTGTTGATTATACGCGATTGTACGTACAAGCTTGTTACAAAACTAGGCATATATATATATATATATATATATATATATATATATATATATATATATATATATATATATATATATATATATTATAATTATATTTATAAGCAGACTAAAAACTAGAATTATGATAAGCGTTGTATTTTTGTGTTAAATATATGTAGAAAATAAGAGTTAAATATTTCAGTTATTAAAATGGATATGAGAATCATACAAAAATGTTAAAAAAAATGCAGTTCCAATGGAATGAACTAATAAATTCTTAAATAAATCATAGTAGCAAATAAAAGTAGGATCAATGTGGAACACATTTTGCATAATATACTACATTTAAAATAATTAAAACGTCACTAATTCTCGGACTTACCCATTAATATGTTATACGTCTATGCTTCATGACCTTGTGACAGATCAAAACTGAAGCAACATGCCTACCATTGTATGCTCTCCAGATTCTTGCAACCACCCTGATCCTTTCTAGACTCGACTAATTTAATACCGTTTTTGTCGGTTTATCCACATCTTCAACTAAACGTTTTCAATCAGTCCTGAATGCAGCTGCTAAGTTTGTGATCAGAGAGTACAAGTTCAGTAACCGAATCAGCTTCCTAAAGTGGATCAGCTTCATGGAGACACCAGTTATGATGATGATACTCTAGTGGACCAAACATCGCCTCACTCTGGCAAACCAAATATCTTCAGTCATAGATTACTGTAGCATAATAGCTTATAGCATAGTCATTTGTTCTTGTCAATTTTGTCATTTGACAATTCATTTCAATGGAAACTTGTGAAAAATTTCTTCAATTGTGTTCGCAATTAGTTTTTTTATCGCTAACTTGTATCAATTTTTACAAACCAGAGTCATATGAAGACTGTGCATTTTATAACTCCAGAAATCACGCAGATGAGAACTAACACAAATTTAGCCTCGAGGTCTTTCGACATGAATCAGCGAGCCTTT
>OZ022241.1:33444516-33534516 GCA_963978895.1 Erpobdella octoculata
AGAAATGACGTTTAAAACTAGGAATAAGTTAAAAAAGTTCAAATTGACCAAATTTAGAAGAAAAATTGACCACTTTTTAGGTAAATTACAAAATTTTTTAGCATCCGGCATTTGTTTTCCAGTGGGGTTCGTGGATCAAATATTTGCTTTTCCCACTGTTTTTGGCCCAAACTAGCCAGATTTGGCCGCCCCGCCGTTTTTGGCTTCTCCCGCTATTTGTTTAGCCCTCCCGCCAATGAAGTCTAGATCCGCCACTGTATATATACATATACATGTAGAACCAGCTCGGGCGAAAAATTCCCATTTTCCCAGAGAGGGGGGCAAGGGCAAGACTAAAAAACTCGGGCAACTCTTCTGTCAAATGAATCTATTAAAAATCGCTGACTATGAGGCTTTAAATTAAATCTAAGAAAAGGCAACATATTTTTCTAAAAGTGCTAGTAATGTTTATTTTATTGAAGTCATAGATTAAAATGTTAATATCAATTTCTTTTGCGATTTCTTGATGACTGCTCATTAAAGTAACAGCATTTAACTTTGTCTGTATTGTCTGTTTCATTGTAATTTTGACTTTTTTCTCCGGATTGCACATGAACAGGGAATTAATACAGCTGTACACACCTATAAATTAATAAAAATACAGTATTCCAAATTTTCCGGGGGGCAGACACAATTCCCGGAGGGGTAAACTTTCTTCCCGGGGGGGGAATTTAGTCCGGGAAGGGGGGCAAATTGCCCCGCCGCCCCCGAAGTCTACGCCTATGAGGAATGACAATTGCATAATATAATAACTTTTATTACACGCCTGCGCGCACTAATTTTATCAACTGCTGACTGCTGACCACCACGGTCACCTCGTTATGCAAAATTGCTAAAATACATACATGCATACATACATACATACATACATACATATATAGAAAATTATGTATGCCGATATATACATCTATATATATATATATATATATATATATATATATATATATATATATATATATATATTATATATATATATATATATATATATATATATATATATATATATATATATATATATATATATATATATATTCGTGTTCATCTATGTTTAGATAATCTTCGTAGAGGAGCCATAGATATTGTGTCTTGAATTAGTCGACCATACAGAGTTATCGCATATATACGAGTGTTTAAACCAGATATTCTGTCTGGCGCAGACTCGGTCGATGAATCGCATTTATAATTTTCTCGCTCGGATCCATTTTGTTCTAAACGCGCTAAATTCAATTACTTACCATTTTGTTTTGCAATTGTAAATTGAATTTTCAATAAAGAAGCTTTTGGAAAATATGTAAAAGACGAATTTTTTAGCGATATATTTTTGAAAGTTATTTTAAAATCAGTTTGCTTGAGAACTTGCTGGAAATGTAAGCTTGGCTACCCGGTGCCGATATACGAGTATATATATATATATATATATATATATATATATATATATATATATATATATATATATATATATATATATATATATATATATATATATATATATATATATATATATATATATAACACGTGTGCTGTCTGAGAGTAGTTACATGGACTTTATTTAGATATTCAGTTGGATACAATTGTATGTATAAAGTAGCATAACGTTAACGTTTCATTTACTTTGCAATTTTCAGATTTAACAGACATCAAGCGTTTTTTTGCACTCAGGATATTAGCGAAAGAGAAAGTTGCTATTTCGTGAACACTAAAATAAGAAAAAAAAAATAAATATTGTGAAAATTATGGCAAAGTTGTGCTCCTTCGAAGCCGCGGAAGATTTTCCAGTGTCGGATTTAGCGGCCCAGAAAGCTTCCTAACTCGCTAACAGACTGTCTGGGAGGATTTCCAGCCAAACACTCGCAACTGGGAAGAAGTAGGATATTGTTTCATTTACCTTTCTTGCTTAAATTCTGTGTATTGTGTGTGTATGATTGAATATATGTGTATATGTTCTATTTATAACTATGTTTTTTGTCTACGTGGGTGTACAATTATGTTAACTTGTTAATTTTTGCAAGTGTTATTATGGGTATGTCTGCATGTTATCTGGAATATTTGTCTGTTTATTTAAGATGAAAAAAATTCCTCCGATGTTTATGATCACGAAAAAAATATTATTTTTTATTGCGTGAGGTCTGTCGCATTCCTCGAACTTGTCTCGTCATAGTATGCTTGTCATATACTTATTTAAATAATATGCACACACTTTATTTTTTCTCCTATCTTCACCAGATTCGTCGAAAGATAAAGAAGCAAGTAAATAAATTAGCAAGTAAATAAACAAGCCGGGGAGGATGTAGTAGTAGTGAGCGATTGAATGATTTGCGAAGAAGTGCATAATATGCAAATATGCGAGCGTACGCTCTATGACTCGGCGGAAAGCTGTGTTTGTCTGAGTTCTTCTTGTTATTTCTGTTGTGGTTTTACTGGATGGATTCTTGCGCTTCTAGAAAAAAAAAACTTCACTTGTTGCCTGCCTACGCCTAATTATCTCTACGTGCATGAGAACAAAGTAAAAAAAAGAAATAGAAAACGAGACAAGGAGAGGTAGAGCAAGTATATAGAGAGAGAGAAAGAAAGAAAGTGAAAGAAAGTAAGTGAGCGAGCGAGAGAGAGAAGGAGACAAAACTAGAGGGGAAGGAAAAGGACAAAGATGATGGATTGTAGAAGATCAAAGAAAAGAAAAAGTGCAAATTATAATGGGATGCGGTTCTATATGAAGCGATGACAATTGAACAATATATTTCCTACACTTTCACGCCTAATATTTCTTTCTTCTCCACAATTTTTCTCTTTCTTCTTCTAACTATTTCTTTCTCGCAGTTTTTCTTCCTTCCTCAGTCTCTCTGGTTATCCGTTCATTCACCTCTCGAACAATTGGAAACAATTTCTGAAGAACTGCGAGCTTCAAATCACGTGTTCTTTTTAAATGATCTTAACTTTCCCGCCGATGGATTTACAACGAAATCTACTCCACATTTCACAGCTACAGTGTTAACTCTGCACTCCACTAGTACAACGTCTACTTCACACAACTAAAAATCAACACTTCACTACCACAACATCTACTGAACAATTCACTACCACAACATCTACTGCACACTTCACAACCTCAACATCTACTGTACACTTTACTACCACAACATCTACTGCACACTTCCTAACTTCAACTTCCCATGCTTCCTTACCGCAACCGACATTGCAGGAACCGTAACAAATTATTACAAGGCACTCCTGCTATCAGACATGAGAACCACAATGAAGATATGCATGCTTGCAAGGTCTGTAATAATGGAAATTGTAAAGTGTGCAAAGGGGTGTTTACATTGGTTTATGCCCAAGCATTAACGCGATTGTTTGAGACTTTAAAGAGAGCGAAAAAAGTAAAAACATTCCAGGAAAAAAGAAGAAATGGCGGAAGAGAAAGAGAGCGAGACAGAGGGAGAGAGCTAGAGGACTTATGGGAGGTCTGGACAAGGTTATATAGGAACTGACGATGGTGGGCAAATAGTTTGTTGATGCAAAGCTGGTAGAAACAACGGGTGGACAAGGACACAGACAGTTTAAGTAGAAGCAGAAAAAAAAGCTGAAGGCAAATTTTTAATTTATGGCGGTCGTACCTGAATGGAGACGTGTTAACTATAAAAAAAATATAAAACTCGTGAATATTAATTAACTTGTTAACTGGCAGGTGAGGGCATGCAGACTGGGAGGAAAAAGGATGAGGAAGATGAGAGGGAGAGAAAAGAAAGAGAAAGCGAGAGAGAGCGAGAGAGAGCGAGAGAGAGAGAAAGAGAGAGAAGAGAGAGAGAGAGAGAGAGAGAGAGAGAGAGAGAGAGAGAGAGAGAGAGAGAGAGAGAGAGAGAGAGAGAGAGGAGAAGCGGAAGATAGCGTAAAGACAGAAAAAGATGGAGTGAGGGATGCAGAGAAAGAAAAGGAGAAAGAGAGTGAGAGGGAAGGGGAGAGACAAAAAGAGAGACTGATAGATAGATGGAGATATGGAGAGAGTAAAAATAAAAGAATTGTTGAGTGACGCTATAAAAAGACGCTCGGTTTCCACATGGAAGAGATTTATACATACATAAACAAATATGTAACAAGATGGAGAATGTGTTTTCACGTGTGGTTATATAATGTATGTGTGTGTGTGTGTGTGTGATGTCTGTGTGTGTGTGTGTGTGTGTGTGTGTGTGTGTGTGTGTTTGTAATGTGCTTGCTGAGACGTGTAATCTATTTATAGCAAATCAAATCGTTTTAACATTCCAGACGTAGACTTCGATACAAACAATTATTTGAATCTTCAATTTTTTTTTATACTTTAAATGCTCTCCAAAGGAAAGTGGCACTGGTATGAATGACAGATAACAGATGACAGACATATTATGGAAGAAACAAAAAATAGAGAGAAGATAGAAATATGAAAGAGAAAATAAGAATTTGAGAGAGGAGTTCATGAGAAAAGACAACGAATAGACACGATAGAATGGAGGGATATTTGTAGAGAGACATGGAGTAACAAACACACAAACAGTTCTTTCTATTTATAGACCGTCAGTGGCTGTTTTGATTAAAAACTATTGAATTTTCTTGGAATTAATTTTTAGTTTATAATTTTTGATTTTTAATAAATTTTAATAATTATGAATAGCTTTATTATTAACGATATAATTATATTAATTAAACTTATTATTTAAATATCAACCAACTATAAGCAGAATTAAACAAATCGATTTAATTTACTTATAAATGAAGAAAAATCCAGTCAGACAAAATCAAATCCGATTCTCTGTTTGAGCCTTGAAAATAAAATCTGTGTATATGAAAAAAAACTTGAATTTGATTAGAAGACCATTTAGACGACAATTATATCATCAAAGGGATAACTTTCATATTTGACGTCTTCAATCGAAGCGACAGTATTTAGAGGTACAATCCAATACAATTTCAAATGTATCAGATGTAATGAGTGTAGACGGGGAGGTGACTCCCTTGGTTTGAGAAGAGATGTGTGCTGATGAGCACTTGGAAATCGAATAATCTTATTGTTTTGGTTTCAATTGACTTTGAAGGGTTATCAAAGAGTGGTTCATTCTAGTACTGTCGTTTGTTATTGTAATGTGATGTGATGTGATGTGATGTGATGTGATGTGATGTGATGTGATGTGATGTGATGTGATGTGATGTGATGTGATGTGATGTGATGTGATGTGATGTGATGTGATGCAATGTAATGTAATGTAATGTAATGTATTGTAAAAAAATCTAGTTTATTATTGGCTGGCATTCCCATCTGGAGGCGAGACAAAGATTATTTGATTCTTAACAACTGTCTTGTAGAATCGGCACATAATTGGAATTCTTCAACGATACCAGACCTGACATTTAGAAAACTTTCTTTCCAGTTCTTTTTCATTATTGCCTTTCTATCGCCTTTCTCGCAATCTCTTTTCGCCTGTCTCTTTTTGTCTGTCACGGTTTGTCTGTCTCGGTCTCTATTTGTTTGTTTCAGAGGTGGACAAGGGTCTATTTTTTGGTGACCCAACCCACCCACCTCATACTCAACCCAACCCGACCCACCTGAAAAGTTAAATTTTCCAACCCACTGTTAAAATTTCATTTCCAAAGTTAAAAAGTATAAATTTTATTTCAATCCACGCATGTTTTAAAAACATTTGACCCAACTCAACCCAGTCCGACCCAATTCATGGGTCAACCCAGCCCACGTCCACCTCTGGTATGTCTCTATTTGTCTGTCTGTATGTCTGTATCTGTTTGTCTTTATTTGTTATTATCTGTTTGTCTGGCGATCCGTATCTTCAATCACTCTCTTTTCATCTTTCGCGGATCTGTAGATGATATGTTTATTTAATTATATGATGACAATCAAAAATAACCGGATCAAAAGTACAATCGATTGCTTCATTAACTTGCAAATCCAACGTAAGCTCGCTCATACGACGTGTACGTAGTTTGTTCCGTTCGCTCATTGATATACAAAATATTGTTGTTCTGTCGTTCAATTTCTTCTTCGTTCAATTCAGATCGCCACCTGGTAATGACTGAGCCGAGCGGCTTCCAAGAACCTCGATTCCACGACATACTCTGGCGACTGCAGACCGGGTGAAGAAGGAAGGAGGTAGAAGACCAGTGGATAAATGATTTAAATTGAAAGTAAAAGTTTTTTTTGAACAGGAATCACAAAAGAGCGAAGTTAGCGTCAGTCGCTTCTGTCGCTCGGGCTGTATTAAAAAACCTTAAATTAAAAACACGATTAGAAACAAGTTCCACCTTTTTTTACAACACATCTCTCTGACGTCATTAAACAGCTGATACGTCGTCAAGGCAAACCTGCCAGACGTTGATAGTACTTCCGGCGGCCATAATTTCATGGATGCGGTGGCGGGCGGACATTGCCCTAACTTCCGCCTTGCTGACGGTGGCACTATTTCTCGCTCTGTCTCACTGCCTCGACCGCAGTTACGGCCGTCACCATTACCAAGTAAGCCCCCGTCGTCATCTGGATCACAGCCCCCCCACCAGCGAGGTCTCGCAAGAGGGCGACGAGTTATGTTGCCACTATTACAACTACCACCAAAGTCGGCTTCGGCAATGGCGTCCATGTTTGCCAAAACGTTCCGTCGACTATTCCGCAATCGGCAAATACGTTTGCTATCGTCGTCGTCATCGTCTCAACCACCACCATTTCCCAGTATTGTCTTTGCCACACTCTCGCCATCGCCGCCAAGCACATGGACGTCAGAAGATTCAACCTCGCCATCACCAACGTCAACAGGACAACATTCGACACTCCACGTTCTCCATAAGCAAGTTGCATCGTCAAAATGGTTACGTTTATTCGTCGATATACAGAAAAATTTTAGCTTCGAGGTTGGCAGTTTACAAGAAAAAGAATTTCACTGGCATAATAAAACCCGACAAGGGGAAGCTATTTGTGTGGCCCTTCTTAAACTTCTTAAACCTGAAAACGACGCAAGCCACCACCAACAGAACAGCTACGCCAACAGCGTTCCAGATTGGAAGTACTCACATCATCGACCCCATCCCAGTAGTGCCCCAACGAAACACTTCAGTATCAGATGCAGAAACGTCGCCACTACTGATAAAAAGCATTGCGCTGAAAAGTCACGTTGGCTCTTCATCGACTCAAACAAACGTTTCTTCATCGCTTCACTCGACCGCCGCTACCACCGCTACGACAGCTCCACAAGTCGATTCAGACGGCTACAGCCAAACAAACGCAACGTCAGCTACCTCAAGCCATCGGCTAGAAATAATAAGAGATCGAGTCGAAAGTGCAAAGGTCCAAATCCGAGGACATATTAAGGACGATTATTATTCTATATTTCATAGTGCAAGTAGTGATGTAAGAAACGTAGTCGAAAGTAGTACAAGCAGTGCTAATATAGATAATAGTAATAATAGTAGTAATATTAATAGTATTAGTAGAAATATTAGTAGTAGTTGTAATGGTAGTTGGGATAGTAGTATTGGTGAGAGAAATTGTGATACTGAACAAGATCTGATAACGAACAACACGAAAAAGCGTGAAGTAATAAGTCAACATTTCTCATTCTCGTCATCATCACCTCCATCACCATCATCACCACTTCCATCGTCATCATTATCATCATCGTCATCATCATCATCATCACCTTCTGCATCGTCGTCATCAGCACACGTGTCGCCATTACCATCTCCGTTGAACCTTATCGGGGTAAAGTCTCGACAGAAGCGGAATTTCTCCAAGAGAGATCTGAGCGTCATGTCCAACGGCCACCAACGACGGGCGAAACTGTACAGCTCGTACAACAAAGCTTTCCTCCAGGCTGGTTCTTCTTGTTTTTTTCCTCGTGTTATTGCTTCCATCAAATAAGTTTTTACTTTTTATTCCATACAGTCTGACTGAATAAGACAAGGATTTTTTCGGTGATGATTGTGATGACATGTCGGTGATGATGATGATGATGATGATGATGATGATGATGATGATGATGATGATGATGATGATGATGATGATGATGATGATGACGACGATGACGATGACGATGACGATGATGATGACGATGACGATGATGATTATGATTATGATGATGGATGTGGTTATTGCGGTTGTGTGGGGGAGGAGGAGACGAGGCTGCTGATTGCATTAACGCAACGCGAACTGGCACAGAAACGCACAAACACCAAATGGTTGATAAAATGATTAGAGATTTTTACCAGCCTTCAAAACGGCCAATAAAGCACTTTGATTAGATTATTTATTCACATTATATATTTTACTTAAATATATTATGTTTACATGATATATATATATATATATATATATATATATATATATATATATATATATATATATATATATATATATATATATATATATATGTATATGTAACTTCACCGTCTGCTCCATTGTTTTTAAGAAAGGTGTGTTGCAGTAAATGTAGACGGAGTTCGGAAGTGGCATTTGTCTTTAATATGTCTTGTATGTTTGCATGCATGCATGTGTGTGTTTGTTTGTATATATACTCAGCGGTGTTTTGCAATAATAATAATAAAAATAATAATAATAAATAGCGTTTAACTGTTTACATAAAAGTACACTTCCACCGGCTGAGAAGTAAGTTTGCAAGCGGTGATTTGAACCAGGCACATTTGTTGTGAAGGCGCACACCTCAGCCAACCCAATTTCTTACCACTGCGGTTGTGATAATAATAATGGAAAGAAATGATGAATATTTAATGAACAGTCATGATTAATATTCAAATTAATTTATTTCATCATTATCATCATCATCATCATTGTTGTCGTCATCACCATGATAATAATTATCATCATCATCATGATCATCATCGTCGTCGTGGTCGTCGTCATTATCACCTATGTCATTTTTATTATTAATAATATTTTGATTGTTATGCAATTAATTGAAGAGAATAAAAAACGTTCAGTTTATGCTTGCATACCAGGTGGAAGAAAGTGGTCATATTTCATCAACTGATCAACAGGCATCGCCACATTGTGAGTTTCAAGAAGATAATTATGATAATGATGATGGTTGTGATGGTGATGATGATGATGATGATGGTGATGATGATGATGATGATGATGATGATGATGATGATGATGATGATGATGATGATGATGATGATGATGATGATGGTGGCGGTGGTGGTGGTGGTGGTGGTGATAATGATGATGATGATGATGAAGATTATGATGATTATGATGAAGATGATGATGATGATGAGAGACGTATTTATTATGGGTTTAATAAACTTTGTTATAATAACACTCTATAAAAAGTTTTAACACAACTTAAAAACTTTTTTATAATAGTTTATAGTCCTTTACACCAGGTGTTTCAAGACTGAACTAGCTGTACTCCGCCTTGCTCTTGCGAGTCAGTCCCATGCCTGGACAAAAGACGAAGAAAAAATTAACAGGACCAAAATTATGCTCCACGACAGTACTTAGGTGCTTTCAACATACAGCTATTAAAGTCTTAAAACACCTGGTGTAAAGGACTATAAAGTACTATAAACTATTAAAAAATGAACTGGCTGTATTTCTATTTAGGAAGTACTTCCACCTGCTTTCTCCAGGCTTGCAATTAGCGAAACGGAGTTAATTTAAAATCTATTGTTGATAACGTGTTATACTGTGTTAGAAAAGAAGGATTAAAAGAAACATTTAATTTCTTTAATTTTCTTCGTGTTTATCACATATCGACAGCAGATCAATCAGGTGGTGATGATGATGAGGATAATGGAAGTGGTAGTGGTGGTGGTGATGATGGAAGTGATAGTTGTGTTGGTGATGATGATGATAATGGAAGTGGTAGTGGTGGTGATGATGATGATGATAATGGAAGTGGTAGTTGTGTTGGTGATGATGATGATAATGGAAGTGGTAGTGGTGGTGGTGATGATGGAAGTGGTAGTTGTGTTGGTGATGATGATGATAATGGAAGTGGTAGTGGTGGTGGCGATGATGATGATAATGGAAGTGGTAGTTGTGTTGGTGATGATGATGATAATGGAAGTGGTAGTGGTGGTGGTGATGATGATGATAATGGAAGTGGTAGTGGTGGTGGTGATGATGATGATAATGGAAGTGGTAGTGGTGGTGGTGATTGTGATTACCGAGAAAAGAAGTAACGTGAGCGAATAATTCAATCTTCGTTGGCTCCGTCGGCGTTCATCTTTTGATGATGTTGTTGTAAAATGTTGTGTTGTTGTTCCAATTGATCGACGAGACAGACGAAGGTGAAGAGGACGACGATGGTGGTGGTAATGACCGTGATGGAATGATGATGATGATGACGTTGAGGTGCTGCTGCTGCTGCTGATGATGATGATGATGAGGTGATGATGATGATGATGAGGTGATGATGATGATGATGATGACGGCGAGACGATTACGATGACGATGTTGGTGGTGGTGGTAAGGATGATAGAATAGAGAGGTGGTCTGTTGATGATGGTTGTGCTTTTGTGTCCAAATTGTTTGTGGTGGCAAGAGTGGTGGTAGTGATGAGGATGTTGTGGATGCTGATTATGATGATGACGGTGGTGGTTGTGATAGTAATTATTTCGTAGAATATTGCCTTATTCTTTTTTCTCAAATTCTATAAAATTGAATTTACTCTTTTGCACTCGATACTTCTTGACCTTGAACTTGTCAATCTGTCTTTATAATGCTCGGGATAATCTTATATAGAACTTGTATATATATATATATATATATATATATATATATATATATATATATATATATATTTATAGATTTTTGTGTGTGTAAGTGTATTAGTCTTTGAGTAAGTTTTTATGTGTGTGTTGTTTGTTCGAATGGACGCGTGTTCTGGATGTAAGCAAGTTTTCTGATCCCCTCAAGTGATACTTGGACAAGTAAATGAGATAAGAGTCTCCTTATCTTTTAAGTAGGAGTGATTTGTGTTTGTGTTCTGTTTAAGCCATGTTTTGGCTGTTTATGTTGACATTAGTGTATCCAGGTGTTAAAATGTTGGATATTATTAACAGTGACAGCGAAGATGATGATGATGATGATGATGATGATGATGATGATGATGATGATGATGATGATGATGATGATGATGACGATGACGATGACGATGACGATGACGATGACGATGGTCGTGTTGGTCCGGCTTGATAATGATGACGGCCTGGATTAGGTAAAAGGTTAAGAAGTAAATGTTATAAGATAAGAAGAAGTTAAGAAATGTCTTGTGGACTCTCACAGGTTCCATAATTACTGCCGTTGTGACATTTCTATTGGAAACTAACGCCAACTTTCTTCTTGAGATGGGAATCAAAGCCGAATAACGTGCCGGTAGTTACAACCGGTAAAAACTAAAACCGATTCAATTGCATTCGATTCGTTTCATCAATGCTAGAATACTCGTATGCTTAAATCAGTTGAATCTCATATATTTCTATCGATATAAGTTATAACTTCCCGAGTAATATAATTAGTCGAATATATCCTAATAAAATGTATCGAGTATATTCTTATACAAATTATAATACAATAACTATTTTAAAAATTTAATTTATTACTAATTGCGTTAAAAGTTTATAATGTTATTGACTGTTAGTGCTCCAAGTTTTTCTCTCTTTTATTAATTCTATTCTTTGTTATAATTTACGATTTTTTAACGATTTTTAGCTTTCTTTAAATTGAAACCTAATTATTATTAAACTAAAAGGTATTATTTAATTCATTTATTTCTTCGAAACCTTACAAGAGAGTTTATATATATATATATATATATATATATATATATATATATATCGGCATCTTCATAATCATCATGACTACCACCATCATCATCATCCTCATCATCACTACCTTCGTCAACATCATCATCATCATCATCATCATCATCATCATCATCATCATCATCATCATCATCATCATCATCATCATCATCAACAACAACAACATCATCATCATCAACAACAACAACATCATCAACATCTTCAACATCATCATCATATGCACAATAAAATATTTAAATGAAAAACCCTCGTACATCATCGTTATTCATTATTCTAAGTTTAAACCAGACACGCAACAGCGCATCGCCACAATAAATGTATTCAATTCAGAGTTAAATAAACACAATAATATATTTGAGCACGAACCTTAATCGCAATTAACAAGTTTTTTCACATGAAGTCTCATTTTTCAATATCTTCTCGTGCCTTTTATTAGATATAACCGATACTCAGATTCGAGAATAATTGATTGAATCCGATTTTGTGGTTCGAATAACTTTTTCCATCACGAATCCACAAGACTGTAGTGAAGACAAGACGGGGGATAGGATTTGATTAAATATTATTAATTATTATGTGTGTGGATTGGGTTGGGTCCATATATTTTGGTGGATCAAACAAGTTTGTACATGAATTAATTTGCTACTCAATTTTTTCACATAATTTTTAGTGCGATACATATTATACAGTACAATGCGTATTCTCCAGTGCAATTCATAGTTTCCAGTAGCTTACGTATTTTCAGACCCGATTATTATTTTCAAATACGATACGCATTTTCCAATACAATACGTATTTTTAAATACACTACGTATTTTTTAATACAATACTTATTTTCAAATACAATACGTATTTCGAATCCAATACATATTTTCGAGTACAATACATTGTTTGAATGACGGTGGAAGGTGGTGACGGACAATCGACCTAACGAGTACTGGGTTGGCGAAAAATGGTTCGCTTGTCAAAACACTGGACGAGTTGTAGTATTTTTAATTTGCTGCAATTTGTAATTTGAACGTTGTAAAAGATATTTTGATCTGGATCGTGGTCGAGTGTGGTCAGATTTTTATATCCGTAGGATTTATTCTAATTTCCTTTACAAAATCTTTAGATTGGAGATCTTTAACACTTCTTGAATCTTTGGCTTGGGATGTTAAACATTTCCTGGGTACACATCCGCTTTCGTCAGAAGGGTTTGGGGTTACTGGGGCACATATTCCCCCTGTTGCCCCATTTGGAGACACGTTCAACGTTGGAGGTATCGCAATAAATTTTCTCCTGGCGTCGCTCCTAACACCATGCGATGCAAAACGTTGATAACCGACGCCTTTTTAGGATTACTTACTGTTGTTCGTGAAAAATATTGCTAGTGATGATAATGATGACGATAATGATGATGATGACGACGATGATGATAATGGCGATGATGATGATGATAATGGCGATGATGATGATGAAGGTGGTGGTGGTGATGGTGATTGTGGTGGTGGTGATGATGATGATGATGATGATGATCGGGGTGTCACCATAAGTGTGACAGCCAGTAGTTGGATGACAAGATGTCTAGCAAAATGATTAGATTTAGAAATAAAGTCCCTGATGATTAAGGACTGGGATTAAAACTGCTCTTAATTGGCGTGTATGTTTTTGCTTATTGTCGAGCATTGACGAGTTTCGTGAGATTTTAATAACAAGAGTATTTCTATTGGATGATAGTTTGTATGTTTGTATGTAATTGCAAGCAGAGAAATTTGTAGAGGCTGCAAAAAAGAAAGATTTTGTTCGGATTGTAACGAATTGGTGAATAAACATCAGTGAATAAACGTTGATTTAGAGCAAATAAACGATATAAGGCAGTGATTTTATGTAGATTTATTTTCGTATATGCAACTAAGCGCAAAGCTCCTGGACATAAAAATTAAATCGTTAGCATAAAAATATATGAATCAACGCGTACAAAGAAAAATCAAAAGTTTAAAAAATTATCTAAAAATTAACCCATGTGTGGATTAAGGCGGGTAGAAAGTAGAAAAATATTTTGTCTTTGAAGGAGGGATGACAAATGACGATGGAAAGAAAGAGATTATGCATACAAACAGATATGCATACAAACATATATGCACACAAACATATATGCACACAAACAGATATGTAAACAAACAGATATGCATACAAACAGATATGCATACAAACAGATATGCATACAAACATATATGCACACAAACATATATGCACACAAACAGATATGTAAACAAACAGATATGCATACAAACAGATATGCATACAAACAGATATGCATACAAACATATATGCACACAAACATATATGCACACAAACAGATATGTAAACAAACAGATATGCATACAAACAGATATGTATACAAACAGATATGCGTACAAACAGATATGCACACAAACATATATGCACACAAACAGATATGTAAACAAACAGATATTCATACAAACAGATATGTATAAAAACGGATATGTATACAAACAGATATGCACACAAACAGATATGCACATAAACAGATATGCACACAAACAGATATGCATACAAACATGTATGCATAAATAAACATTTATGCATATGCATAAAAACAGATATGCACACAAACAGATATGCATACAAACAGATATGTATACAAACAGATATGCACACAAACAGATATGCAACAAACAGATATATATATATATATATATATATATATATATATATATATATATATATATATATATATACAAACAGATATGTATACAAACAGATATGCATACAAACAGATATGCATACAAACAGACATACATACAAACAGACATGCACACAAACAGACATATATACATACACAACACAAATACTTATAAGATGAAAACATAGAATTTTAATAGACTCTGTTTTGATTGTGTGCATACGAGAACAACAACAAGGACATCTTCTGTTTCGGCTTTCTCGCTTGCTCGTGCGCCATAGAAAGAAAGCCAAACAAGACTTGCTACTATTTTAAACCGAACTGCCTTTTATCAAAACTCTTCAAAGATTTCATTCAGAAAATACTCAAACCGCTAACTAATTGAGGTGTTATTGGCCAACAGCGGTGACGCGATGGTTGTGTGTATACTGCTGTATAGTATATGCTGTTCTGTTGATGCGATGACAGTTAGAGTTTTATCAATGACATCTGTTGTTGTGAAAGTAGTAGTATTAGCAGTAGTAGTCGGGGTAGTGTTAACAGTAGTTGTACGAGTAGTAGTAGCAGTAGTAGTGGTAGTAGTAGTAGTGGTAGTAGTGGTAGTAGTAGTAGTGGTGGCAGTGGCAGTGGTGGTAGTAGTAGTAGTTGTTGTTGTAGTTGTAGTATTAGTATTAGTAGTGGTAGTGGTAGAAGTAGTTGCTGTAGTAGCAGCAGCAGCAGCAGCAAAAGTAGTAGTAGTAGTAGTAGTAGTAGTAGTAGTAGTAGTAGTAGTAGTAGTAGCAGCAGCAGCATCAGCAGCAGCAGTAGTAGTAGTAGTAGTAGTAGTAGTAGTAGCAGTAGTAGTAGTTGTGGTAGTATGGTTGTGAAAAAGTTACTATGAGCTTGATTGTTGACAATGAAGGTTTATTGTTGATGTAAACAACGACTTAATGTTACGAAGTAGCACGTTTGTATTTCTGCATAAAACTCGGCAGGTCGTCTGTCTTGTTTTGTTTTCGTTATTTTTGCATTTAAATGTATGTTTCATTGTACGGGAAAGCGTTCTGAATACCACACAGATAAATCAAATTATTGATTTATATAAATCCAATAAATTTATAAATGTATTTAAATTTTCTAAATACTCACTGTTAAATTTCACGGCTGGCTCCCTGGGCTAAATATAGTTCGGACCCGGACTTCCAAATGAAAATTACGACGGAACATCAGGGAATAATTTGTTTCTATTTACTTTCCAGCCATCTACGAGGTGACACTGTGGTGCAGTCATGTCCAATCGCCGGAGTATCCGTGTACCATGACATCTAAGTTCAACGTCATTCTCTTACGATTTGTAGAGACGAATAGATTCATCTGTGTAAATAGAACCGGTCGTCTTTACACTCGCTTACCGGTAAGATTACATGTCTTTTGTAAGTGTGTTAACAAGTTATACACAATGTTCGCACATAAATAATTTAGATAAGACGTTTGGCCACATTTTAGCAAATATAAACAAAAAGATGTACCAAGGATCAAATATAACAAACCAGGTAGATAACTCAATTATAACTGATAAAATTTCTCAATAACCGACAACAGAGCGACTCAGCTGATATCGGGGACTGTGCATTCTACCACGAAGTAAGCGAAGAGGGTTTAGACTTGTATTACAGCTGGAAGTATCCCCTCAAAAGCAAACCAAAGAAGCCAAATAAAGGGCAGCCGAAGCGGCAGCTACATGAACGTCGACGCCAGCCAGACCACCATCGCGACAATACAAACGTTTCAAGACTCAACAACAAGCCGAGACATTCGAAGAACAGCTCTAGCAGCGGTGAAAATGAACGCCGACGCTCTCAAGTTGCGAAACAGCAGCCTCACAACGTCAAGCAACAACACCAACAACATCAAAAAGTCACTAACGTCAAACAAAAAGATCTTAACACCACCAATCATAGGAGACGACATCACAAGAAGAGGCATGGTCAGCAGGCCGTACGTGGCGATTTGCGGTTAGATTCGAGTTCCAGCAGCTCTTTGGACAATTTCGCGTTCAGTATTACACCCGAGTCTCTCGCTGCAACTTCCACACATGTCACCTCGATCTTTCATAAGCCTGCTGCGACCGCCGGCAAATCGCCATCGACAACATCTTTACCATTGCCTGCTTCATCGACTAAGTCGCTCGCTCTTGACGCAACAACATTATCCTCTTTATCAACGTTGTCATCTCCTACAAGTATATTATCACCATACCCGACAGCATTATCACAATCCACGACAACATTATCAGAACCCACGACAACATTATCACAATCCACAACAACATTATCACAATCCACGACAAAATTATCACAATCCACCACAGCATTATCACAATCCACAACAACATTATCACAATCCACGACGACATCACAATCCACCACAACATCACAATCCACCACAACATTATCACCATCCACGACAACATTATCACCATCCGCAACATCGTTAACTTCGAAAGAACAAAAACAACTACAACGATTAATAGACGTAGAATTGAGTACAGCGAGCGACCATCATCTCAGAAACGTCGCATCGAATTCACTCAAAGGCTCATCACTCACAACCAGTCCGACAGTTCTTCCACGACGACATACAAACCTCCCCCTCCATCACTTCATACGACAACATCAAACCACTACGTCATCACCACCATTGTTCATATCACCACCTCTGTCGTCGTCGTCATCGTCATCGTCATCAAGTACAACTCTCTCACTTTCAACTACACAACAACATCCGTCATCCATCTTAGAGCCACCGCCGCCTTATTCTTCCTTATCGTCCTCTCTGTTTCTTAAAGTTCTCATTCGTGCATCTACTACTTCCAAGGATCATCGTTCATCAACTTACTCAGCAACATCAATCTTTACAATCGCGTCGTCAACAAGGTTACTGTTACCAACGTCTACATCATCGTCATCGTCGTCGTTATCATCGTTGCCGCCGAGGTCGTCAAAGCAGCAGCAGCCACAGCAGAGCGAGATTGACCAGCCTTATGGGCACTCTCTCAAACGGCTTCAGCTTTTCAGTGGCAACAGTCAGATAAATTACAACAACCATAACAACCACAATGACCACAATAACCACAATAACCACAACAATTACAATAACTTAAATCACCACAACAACCACAATGACCACAACAACCACAATGATCACAACAGCCACAATGATCACAAAAACGACACACCATCGGGCAGCGACAACTATCTTCTAGACCACAACGACTACGGGGACTTCAGCAGCGGCGGCAGCATTGACAGCAACGCTTTCAGCAATGACGTTTTCGACATCGATAGAGACAGACAGTTTCTCGCCGATCCATATCTTCCATCCGAATCGGGCGACGTGGCCGAAGAGTACGCGAACAACTCAATGGAGTTTTCCCCCAATGAAATACGAGCTCCCTACCTGTACCACGGTCACTCGCAGAGACCAAAGCGCTCTACGACGGTCGACAATCAGCAACTAAGGTAAACTCTTTTTTATTGCAGGGGAAAAGGATACACTTCATTTAATAGAAAATTAAATCAAAATTAATTTTCACTTTTTTCAAGCTTTTAATGTTATTTCCTTGTTTTCAATTAATTTTCGTGAATATTTAATATGTCCACTATTTCACCACAGACTTTGTGGTTACAGCTTTACCTAGCAGCGTTACATTAATTTCTAACATACATGTAGACATACATACATACATACATACATACATACATACATACATACATACATACATACATACATACATACATACATACATACATACATACATACATACATACATACATACATACATACATACATACATACATACATACATACATACATACATACATACATACATACATACATACATACATACATACATACATACATACATACATACATACATACATACATACATACATACATACATACATACATACATACATACATACATACATACATACATACATACATACATACATACATACATACATACATACATACATACATACATACATACATACATACATACATACATACATACATACATACATACATACATACATACATACATACATACATACATACATACATACATACATACATACATACATACATACATACATACATACATACATACATACATACATACATACATACATACATACATACATACATACATACATACATACATACATACAAACACAACTATACATACTGACATACAGACAGAGATATATACAATCACACAGACGTCGGATAACAATAATTTTGAAATAATTGGTCTCTGTTATTTAATTTTAATTTTTCTTATCAAAGTCCATAAAAATCTATATTACCGTCAATATATATATATATATATATATATATATAAATTAAGTTAATATGGAAAAAGAAGTTTTGTCCTTACCTACATTGAATTCTATGCAAATATACGGAATCGATTTTTACACATAAATCTGCAAATTGCAATAAATTATCGACGAGACTGCCAACTTTTTTATTTGATTACAAAAAAGAAGAAAAAGAAGCATTTTCTTTTTTATTTACATATTTACATGCTTCCAGGGTAGTTTTATGTTTCATCATCGCTTTTTTTGTGTCTGCCGAGATGTATCGCTGCTGAGTATAAAAAGAATGAAAAAAAATCTACAATGATTATGTGAACAAAAGTGTTGATAGATCTTTCCACCAAAAAATATCTCTATTTCTGTTTCTATTCTTTTTTCTTTCTCTCTCTCTCTCTCTCTCTCTCTCTCTCTCGCTCTCTCTATCTCTCTCTCTCTCTCTCTCTCTCTCTCTCTCTCTCTCTCTCTCTCTCTCTCTCTATCTCTATCTCTTTCGCTTCCTCACTCTCTCCAGTTTTATTTGTTTTCATCCATCATTCCCGTTCACTCTCGACATGCACTGGCATGTATTTATTTGAATTCTTCCTAATTTCGATTGGGTGTGTTGCCGACTTGCCGAGTTCAATTGGTTTGTTGGTGACATCGATATATATATATATATAGATGTATGACGCCAGTAGTGCTGGATTGAAACTCCATATAGTCCTGGCGCACTAAATCCGGATTGATACTCCGTATAATCCTGTTGCAGTAGATATACCGGAATTTATTTTTCAAATTCTATTGTTCATATATTTTTAAAAAATTTAAAAAAACCTGTTTATTGGCACGGGAATGAATGGTACAAACTATAAATAAGAATTACTTTTACTAAGCTGAAGCAATCAAATTATTTGGGAAAAGTCAGTCGTTTGAAGACATTTTCCTCCTTCAATGTTAAAAAAACCAAAATGCGGTACTGATAAAAATGTCACAGAAGCGGATCTATGTGGGGAGGACATCATACTTCAGTGGCACTTTCGGGTTTCAACGTGTTGAGGAATGGGCACACATTGGAATTCCATATCAGCTTTTATTGAAACCATTCATCTTGCACAGTTCTGACTTCACTGAAATCATTTCCACTGCAGTGCGAGGACTTTTGTCAACATCGTTTGATTAGTCTCGGTAGTTCATTTTAAAATAAGAGTTGTTAAACGTTGAAGTGTTATTAAACGTGTTATTTAATTAGCATGACATGTGTTCATCTGAGCCGTGTTTAGACTTCGTTCAAGCCGGGTTCTCGAAGTGTAATCTAACTGGAGAGGGCTCCAATTTCCAGCCCTTATGTTAGTTCACTAGGAAACCCTGTGAAAGGCCATCAAGAAAGGAATTGGAACCAATCGCTGTCCTCATCCTGCTCTGCTGTAAATCCGCCCCGATCTTCACGGCTTTCCTCCTCCTTCCTTTTTTTGTTGTTTCTTTTTCTATTTTTTTCTTCTTTTCTTTTTTTCTTTATTTCTTCCTCTCTCCCTCTCTCCCTCACTCCCTCTCTCCCTCTCTCTTTCCTTTTCCCCCTTTTTCCAATCCTTTCTCTCTAATATATGAAGTTTTTAAACGATAAATTACAAACCTGACCAGTGACGTGTGTACGTATGCATGAGTGAATAATTTATTAATCATTAAGTAATCCATCCATCCATCCATCCATCCATCCATCCATCCATCCATACCTCCAACCATCCATCCATCCATCCATCCATCCATCCATCCATCCATCCCTCCATCCATCCATCCATCCATCCATCCATCCATCCATCCATCCATCCATCCATCCATCCATCCATCCATCCATCCATCCATCCATCCATCCATCCATCCATCCATCCATCCATCCATCCATCCATCCATCCATCCATCCATCCACCCATCCATCCATCCTCCTATCTGTCTTCTTCCATATGTCTTTCTCGATCGAACGAGTCAAATATTCATCCGCCCGTATTTTTTGGTCGATCAATAAATCCATCCAATCTTCTTCCATTGTTCTTTTTGTCTGTTTGTCTACCAGTTCATTTTTATTCCCGTCTATTGTCTATCGGTTTCCCGGTTCATCCGGCATACCGGATCTTAATCCGGTAACCGATAACTTGTTCAGTTACAGTTGCCTATTTCATGTCCATCCAGCAGCAAATAATCGACATCAACCCATCTAACGAATCGCATATCGTTCTTATCAATGCATCAACTCTTCACTTACAGTCTGTCGGTTCATTTGTTTTGTATCAAAGCAATCGTCTGCCGACAGATAAATTGTTTGTTGCCATATTTCTTGAACTCACTCAATAATAAAATCAATCACACTTTTCATCTGATTGGTCCATTTATTCCACCCGTCCATTCTTTTCTTTTCTCCATTATTCTTAACTATCCAGCACCTACCTAGCTAGACTTACTGCCACCAATATAACGAATCACTCGTAAAGTTTTCCTTCTGTCCATCCATCCATCCATCCATCCATCCATCCATCCATCCATCCATCCATCCATCCATCCATCCATCCATCCATCCATCCATCCATCCATCCATCCATCCATCCATCCACCAATCCATCAATCCATCCATCCACCTTCAATTGGTTTATTTCGATTTTTTAATTTTTCAAAAACTTCCATCTCTTTCCAGGTGGTATCTTGGGATGAGGAAAACAGGTGAGGCAGCCATCTTTAAGGCTAAGGACACGATCAAGAAGCAGACGATCTTCATAAACAGCTGGGTGGACGACAAGAAACCGTCAAGGAGGAACCATCACAAAAACCTGGTAGCCTTTCGACAAGACTCGCCGAAAACGAGACATCTCTTCGGTCATGATTTACCAACACCGAGGAGGCGATTTGATCATTTCGGTCATCGAGAACAGTCCAATGTGCATCACCATAAACTTACATCGGTTGCACCAGCTGACACTTTAACCTACCTCTATAACGGCAGTGATATTGATGATGACGACGACGACGAGGATGTCAGTGATGATGACAATAACGCAGAAAACACGGCAAGAATACCAATACCATCGAAATCGTCGACAACGTGGAATCTTCTACATTCGCCCACACCTGTTGTTTCGGTTCCATCTTCATCATCACCTGGTCCGCAATCGTCACTGTCGGTCCTACTGAAGCGGAAGAGGGACGCCCAGAAGTTCACATCTCTCTCAGCCAGGACGCCTCGTGACTACAGCGGCTACGAAATGAAACATGGCGGCGGCTATGCAGATAAAAATGGCGGTGAGGGCGGCTATGCAGATAAAAATGATGATGAGGTCAGCTATGCAGATAAAAATGGCGATGAATTCGGAGAAGAAGACGCCGCTGACGACTTCCGCTCTGTTGATAACGTCGTGCGTGCCATAACATCGGAACTTCCTGTTGATGTGGAAGATAAGAGAAGCGGAAACGAGAAAAAATGGCGCGCTGACAAGAAGAGAGATAAGAAAAATAACGATGATGGCGAAGATAAGAAAAAGGGAAACGAAAGTTATGATAATGATGGCGGTGATGCGGATGCTGATGATTATGACGATGATGACAGGTACCATAGGGGTGGCAGGAATGATAGGGACGTCATTAAGAGGAATCGTGTTGGATATGCCAGCTATCTTCAACAACCTCCATGTTTTGGCAACTTGCTGAGGCTCAACTGTCCCTGATAAATGCGCTGGAATACCGGGCTATGTACGGATGATGATGATATGCATGGTGATGAAAGAGCGGTTATAACCCAGGTGGGTGGCCAACCCCGATGGTGTAAAATATGGTGAACGATGGTGATGGTGGAGGTGACAAATTTATAGCTGATGGGCTATTGCAACAATGGTGCTAACTTAAACTTTTATTGTACAAAAGATATTATGATGGCATTTTACTTTTCTTTGTCTCTCTCGGTAATTGATTGATTTGTAATTTTATGAGAAAAATATCTTTAGTTATTATTATTTGCTCTGGCATTATGACCTCACACGTAGATTTATTCAATCATGATTATGTTATCGATGGTGGTGGTGATGATAGTGATAGCGATGGTTGTGATAATGATGATGGTTTATGAAAGGGAACGCTTCCGAAGGTTGGGTAAAGACAGGCACATCTAGTGATCACGTGATCACACTTTGATCAACGTTCCGGTGCTTGGCTGATGGTTATCATCGATGTTAACGACTATCGGATCCTTCTTACCCACTCAAGCTGTTGTATCTTCAAGCGCAATGATCATCATCATCATACTCCATCATCATACTCATTAACATATTTAAATGAACCGTCCAATTTCTCTCTCATCTTATTGCTGAGGAGAAAGAAGAACTCTTAGTGTATTATTAACTAACTAACCTTTCTATTCTTTCTTGCTACATTATTTCCTAATCTTATCAATTTTCGTATGTTTATGAGTAATTCTGTTTAACTGTAATATTGCTTTTCTTTCTAACAATTTTGATGGTTTTCAATTTATATTCTATTATTTTATTTTATCCCTTAAACGAATCATAATTTTTGTTGTGTATATTACCTGTTTTGTTATGTCATGTTGTCGTGTTTGTCTCAACTCACATTTATATACCTTCTCTCTCTCTCTCTTTTCTTTTTCTTTTTCTTGTTTTTCTCTCACCTATAAATTCGCGGTTGTGTATAGTTGTATCTTTCGCTTTCATTGGCCTCCGACTAGTTAATAATAGAGTATGATAAGATAAGATATGATATGGTATGATATGATATATGATATATGATATATGATATATAAATTTAATGAATTGTGTTATTTGTAATCGGAAAAATACTCCACTGTGACTCCATTCAAAGGCTGCTTAAGGTTATCGAGTTAAAGGTTATAAGTCACTGTCAGTGAGAACCGCTGTGACCTTGCCGCCTGTCGCCATTAGCGTGTAGGTGACTAATTGCGTCTCCATGTCAATTCTAGAATTTTTATAAATTAAAGTAATAATTTATAAAATTAATTATTGAATTAACTTTTTAAGTTCATTTCAATTTCAAGTATATATCGCGCTTCAGCTGAGACCGTATTATTAGTAAGTAGATGCTGTAAAGCTTTACCGGTTTTCAGTCTTGCACTGTAAATAAAGCTTGCTGTAAAACTTTACCGGCTGTAAGTCGTTATAATGTAAAACTAGTTGTAATAGTTTCCCAGTTGTACTCTGTAAAAATGGAGTACCAATGTAAAATGTAAAAACCTTCGCAGCCCTCTCCTGGCCTGGTTCACATCTCTTTTTTTCTTTTCCAAGTTCTTTCTTCTTTCGCACCCCCGTTGAAAATGTGAACTTTTGACCCCGTGTCTTTGCTCTGGAAAAGAATTTTCCCTAATTTCGGTAAAAAAATAAGTTAAAAGGCTTGTCTATCACATCTCCATCACTTGTATGAGCGATGTTCACTTACGCACTCAATCCACTTACTTTCTGTTTCGGTCTTATTCTCTACCTGTGTCGCTGTAGCTTCTGCCGCTACAGCTGCCATTGTCGCTAATGAGGTCGCACGTAATAAGGTTTCAACAAACTACGAATCCAGCAACTGGATCGGATACAGAAGCAAAAGTATTTTTGTCCTAAATTTTTATCATTCACCGAGCGGGCATAGATATGCAACTTGATTTCTTTCTTTCTCTCTTTTTAGTTTATCCGATTTACGTCAGTTTTATGATTATTATTTATTCGTTTAAATAATTTATTTTCTTCAGCCATTTTCCTTTCCTGACAGCTAATATATTTTCCTGTAACAGCAAACTTGTTTTGTGCGTTTTGTGTTCGTTAGTTTGTGTATGTATGTACGTGTGTATATATTTCGCTTTCAAAAAAAGATGACGTCATCTCCATCGTGTCCGACACCTTATAAAGGCAGATTTGTATCTCCAGATTGTACACTTTCTTCACTTATTTCAAGCTGTCTGCAGAAGTTAGCGAGCGCAGTAAAAGTTGTGTATGTCTCTTTATTCACCACCAGCAACTCGTTCATCAGTTTGCTTCGGTATCAACATCCATCGTTCGTTATGTGTGTGTGTGTGTGTATGCGTGTGTGTGCGCGTGTGTGTGTGTGTGTGTGTGTGTAATGGCAAGTTGATTTACAAAACAAACGAAGTTACCATATTTTTCGGGCATCTTTTTCTTACCGCTAAAACTGAACGTTACTGAAATTTCGAACATTGCGATACGTGTTTTCCGCTGTTTATGAATTTTATCGATTTCTTCTCCGAGAATTTTCCAAAAATGTGTAAAACATTTTAAGAGTATTATATTTGCGAGCTGCTGTATTTATTTAAAGACATTTTCTTTCTCGGTCACTCGCTCTAACGGCTCATAGGAATGGCTTAAACTCGATGCAAAACATTTCTAACCGTATTTGTTTGTGAAAAATCATTATGGAATTTGTGTTGTTGCTTTTATTTCTTTTCTTTTCTTCTATTACCTTAAATGTTACACGTGGCTATTTGTGAAGAAAAAAAAAGTAATAAAAATCTCCGTCAACTGGCTGTCTTGTTTGTATCGTACGGTTCGCAGTTACCATATTACCATTCCTGGCCCGAACGCACCTTCTAGTATAAGTGGCTTCGACTCGTCAGCTTCACGTTAGCTCGAACTCGACTCGTGTGTTTAATGGAATTTATTACCGAACAATTTATTCAGTCCCTGCGGCAACAGACTATTATAAACGCTTATAGCCATCAATGCTACTACGCGACTGTGGCTTATTCATAAATCATTCATTCATAAAAATAAGGCCTACAATCAGCCATGGAACTGTGCTGCTATAACTGAAGTAATAAGAGTCTGTACGAGTTTTGATAGTGCTGCAAATTTTTATTTGTAAATGTCAAAATGCTACGAGAAACACACGTTAATGTGTTACTGCAAACGCGTTTTCAGACGTGGCATGGGGGCAACCCATGGTTACGACAATGCGATAAATGGAATTATGTGTGTCACGTAAATGAAATCAAAAGTCTTTGAAATTCCTGGTGAAAGCTTATCATTACAGTACATAGCAATTTGGTAGTCCGTTGTTTTTTATGTTATACTAGTAAAATTACCTAGCGTTGCCATGGTTTTCAAAGGCTTTTCTCTCGATTTTTCTTTCCATTTTTATTTCTAGTCCTAGCCTTACTAACCTTACACTTAACTCTAGCCTCAGCCTATGGTAAGCGTACTCCTATGGCTGGGATACGGAGTCAAAACTATCTCTAAACATTTATTATCCCCTATGCGGACTGCCTTCAGCGGTTCGGGTGTGGTGAGGGAAGATTCTAAGTTAGATCTTGAACGGAAGTCTAAGAGCAGAAGCAGATGCTTCCGTCGTTTTTTTATATGCTTTTATTAACTTTCACTTTTAACCCACTTCAAATTTTTTTTAAATTTAATTAAACAAAAATAAAATTTAAGAAACAAAAATTATTAAAAGATAAATTAAAGATATAATGATAATGACGACAAAAACTTTCATCGTCAAAGTAACTATAAATATTTTTTGATTTTGATACAATTCGCCGGGGTATTATTTTTACAATACGATATCGCTATGAAATTTTTTACTTATCTTAAAAGAATTTATTTTATTTTTTTTTATTAACTTTCGCTTTTTCCTAGCAGTCACGCTGTGACGCTTAAGTTAGACGAGCTTAAAGAAATACAATATGCAGAAGCGAAGTCACATGGAATCGTTATCGTCTGAATCCAAAATGTCACGTTATTAAAAATATTATCTCTTTCTTCGTTAGGCTGGTGTACACTGATAACCGATGACTAAAAATCGAAAGATGTATAATTATCTGATAATACAGCATAACAAATTGACTGTGTCGGCATCTTTCGTATGCGAATAAGACATTTAGACATCCGACAGATGCCGACACAGTCCATTTGTTATGCTGATTTTCTCAGAAAATTATACATCTTTCTAATTTCAGTTATCAGCTGACTCGATCAAAATCATGGAAAACCAAGTTATTGTATTCCAGTATTCCAGTCAAGGCTCGAGAAGATTTGTTCGACACATGGCTTGAGCGAATTTTCTACTCAAGCCGCACTTGCCAAATCACTCTGGGACATAGAAAAAGAGCGTGAGGAAAGAAAAAGCCGTGAAAGCAACATAATCATTTCGGGGATGCCACCTCACCCTAAACTTTTCGATGCTGAGTACACCCTAGAGTTTTTCAAAACAAATCTCACACTCAAACCGAAGATTCTTAAGGCTCGACGCTTTGGAAAGGATTTGGAAAATACAAAGCTTTGTGTCACATTTTCCAGCCCAGAGACTGCTAAAGACATGATTCAGTCGTCAAGAATACTACGCTTCTCAACGGACCCACTGATACGCAAGGTGTACTTCAATAAGGACATGACGCGTATGGAGGCTGAAGCTGCCTACCAAAAACGGTGCCAAAAGATATACGGGTCGATTCTTACGGGGGCACTACCGTCGTCCGATCATCCTGTTCCTCCGCCTTTTCGTAAATAGGACTTCTCAGACAGAGACTGCTACAGGCCAATGGGCCCTAGCAAACGTCAGAAGCATTAATAACAAAATAGAAAAAATACTTTTGTTTATAGATACTTACAAACCGAGTGTTTTCTGTTAAGTCGAGACTTGGCTTTTGAAGGAGTATCCGAGTTCGATCTTTGTACCTAATGATTATGTTGCTGTTCGTCGTGACACAGAAACCAGGGGAGGCGGAGTAGCACTCATCCTCAAAAACACCTTGAATTTTAAAATTCTTCCTTCTCCAGCCGGACTGAACAACATTGAAATATGCTGTGTAGACAATAAAATAGGTAGCGGGTCTCAAAGATTACAACCAGGTGGGTACAATGAAGAAGCATTTCAGTATGCCAAAAATAGCATTCGATATCTTCAGCAATAATTCAACACCAAAAATCCAATATGCTTGATGGGAGACTTCAACCTCCCGGAGATTGATTGGCACCTTTATGTGGCACCAAACAACAACATTTACAATGCCTTCATGATTTTCTTTAATGACTCAGGGCTCATACAATTTGTTACCTCTAACACAAAAATCAATAACATATTGCTGTCACGAGACCCACAATTTATAAAGCAGATTGATGTGATGAGTCCAATCGGAGGAAGTGATCACAATAGCATCATTTTTACTCCAAACATGGCTCGGACTATAAGCTATGTGAGCACAAAGAAAAAATACAATTTTGTTCGTGCTGATTATCATGCTCAATACTTACTTTATGAAATTCAAATGGGACACTCTCTTCCAGTATTGTTTTTCTATAGATGACTGTTGGAACTCGTTCTGTTTAGTTGTGGAAAATGCAATTTAATGCATGATTCCCCTAAAGAAACAGAAGCTGGACAAACATCGTTATCCCAGGTACATTCGAGATACTCAGAGGGTCAAGCTTTGTTACTGGCGGAGATGGAAGATGTCGGGTGAACAGGCCGACAAAGACAGGTACAAAAATGTGGAAAAAAGTAAAAAGAGCAATTGAAAATGTACCATTCAGAGAGAAAGCTAAATATGATAAAAAAACAACATCAACAAATTCTATAGATATTTCAACAACAAACTCACTACATCCCACAGAATTATCCAGATAGAGAGATCAAACGGTGGTGAAACAGAGGATCCTTATGAGATAAGAAATATTTTTAATAATGTTTTTCAAGTGTATTTACAATTGACGACGGTTGTAAGCCAACTCTCGAGCGAAGGACATCGAAACAACTGGCAAAAATTGACTTCACCCCGGACATTGTGTTTAAGACACTGGCTAGACTTATTTCTTCTACATCCTCAGGACCCGATGGTATTCCAAATATTTTTCAGAAACGATGTGCATCTAGCCTCGCTCTACCCCTCTGCCACATCTTCGACTTTTCATTCAAAACTAGGCATCTGTCTAAAGATTGGAAAAAAGCTTTTGTTATCCCAATCTATAAACAAGTAAATTAAAAACGAATTTTTAAAACCAATGCTCTTATATGTAATTAAAACACAAATTTTGCAATCAATTTTTTCTTATATTACTCTTTTATTTTATGTTAAAGTCGAAATATCTTAATTATATCGAAATATCGAAATTAATTAAAATTATCTAAATTAATTGACTTATTGTAAAACTAATAATTGAATATTGCATTGTCTTCTATTTTGAGCATGTATGCAAAATTTGAAAAAATCTATCATCAGGAAGTGACTCAAAAATTGATTGCAAGATTTGAAACAGACAGAGAAACAAACAGACAGACAGAGAAACAGAGACGACGAGTTAATAAAAGCATTGGTAATAATAATAAAAATATCATCAAAAAGCATCGAATTTAAATATCTCAACTATTTTCATGAAAATTTCGTACACGCTTGAGAATCGCGGTCAATGAGTGTGGTTCGTGTTAACTTGGTAAAATAGTCTGCCAGTCGGTTAGCGTTTTGTGGTCAAGAAAACCCTCAAGAAAACCCTCAAGAAAACCCTCAAGAAAACCCTCAAGAAACCCCTCGATAAAATCCTCAAGAAAATTAACTAAATTAATTGACTTATTGTAAAACTAATAATTGAATATTGCATCGTCTTCTATCTTGAGCATGTATGCAAAATTTGAAAAAAATCTATCATCAGGAAGTGACTCAAAAATTGATTGCAAGATTTGAAACAGACAGAGAAACAGACAGACAGAGAAACAGACAGACAGAGAAACAGACAGACAGAGAAACAGAGCCGACGAGTTAATAAAAGCATTGGTAAAAATGGTACAACTTCTTGTCCTGGAAACTACAGACCTATCTCTTTAACGTCCACATGCTGCCGAGCGATGGAAAAAATTATTAACAAAGCAATACACAACTACTTGGATATCAATAAGCTAATCTCGCCCTATCAACATGGCTTCAAAGGAGCTAAATCTACGTGCATCAACTTACTCGAATGTACTTATGATTGGTCAAACTCAATCCAGGCACGGACGAACTCAGGCGTGATCTACTTTGACTTCAAAAAAGCCTTTGACTCAGTATCACACCCAAAACTATTGACCAAATTAAAATCCTACGAAGTGAGCGGGAGTTTATTAACGTGGCTAAAAAACTTCTTGAGCGACAGAATACAGATTGTAAGGATCGAAGGTCAACTATCTGATATAAAACATGTTACTAGTGGAGTAGCACAGGGGAGCGTACTAGGACCCACCTTTTTTCTATTATACATCAATAATATTATCGATAGATTTAACAACCATCCAATCTCTCACAAACTATTTGCGGATGACATTAAGCTCTACTCTAAAGGTAACAACAGTCGGGAACTTCAAGAATCTGTCAATCGACTGGTTACCTGGGCCGGAGAGTGGCAGTTGCAATTGGCCGAGGATAAGTGCTTTGTATGCACAATCAGGAACTCTTCTGATAATGGTCCATCGACATCCTCTTCTCTTAAATCACATCAGTTAAAATCAACTACTTCTGGCAATACAAGTAAGATATTTGAACCACCCAACTATACCATCGGCTCTCACAAACTAAAGAACACTGACAGCGCCAGGGAATTGGAAGTAGTCATCGACACCAATCTCAAATTCAGACTTCATATTGCCAATATTATTCGTGTTGCGTCCTTGAGATCGCGACTTATCACAAAATCATTTCTATCTAAAGATCCTTCTCTGCTCAAACAGGCCTTCTGTACATACATCCGACCCCTTCTGGAATACTGCTCTCAAGTATGGAGCCCCCAGCCCATTTCCAGTCGTCCCGTTCCAAGTCCTGCCACCGATATCTTTTTTGATGCGGACACTTCATTTTCTTCTTTCGAGCCGTGCGAGGAGCAGTGTGGTGATCCTGTCTAAGTTAACTTAAATATCGGCCCCTCGTCCATGTCGACATCTGCTATGGACCTTGTCGTGGACTCTGAAAGTGGCGGCGGTGACGGCTCTCGAGACGAAAGCGTTGGCCAGCTGGTTCATGACAACTCGTCATATACGTTTGATCGGGTTTCGGTAGATGCGAAATTGTGTGATGACGTGCTGTTTCAGCTGTGCCTAATGAGATTGTTTCGATTAATGAGGCAGTTAATGATGAAAATGTTTTTTTGGCAAGAATGGCGGCAGTTCTGCATTGTGACAATATAACTATGCGACGTCGACGATAACGTTTTGTGTAAAATTACGTGGCATTTTAATTAATTAATTTGATGTTGGCAATTCTTCAGAGATGGTTTCCGTTTTAACAATGTCATGGTTGCGCGAGATTTGACGTAGATCTGTCGTTTGACAATTAATAGATTTTGCTTTTTGACCGTATTTTTTAAATATATAACAGTTTATTATATAATTTATTTTTAATATCTCCCTGTAGTAATATATATATATATATATATATATATAGATAAACAAAGATATATATATATATATATATATATATATATATATATATATATATATATATATATATATATATATATATATCTTTGTTTAAATGTTGTTGAAAAATGAGGTCAGGTTTAAAACTTTGCAAAATACTGTATTGCTTATGAAAATATAGATAGATTTCTATTTTTTATAAGCTAAATTTGAAAAATTTTAGATTTAAACAAAGTTAAAAAATGAGTAGTTTTTTTTATCCATTATCATTAAAACTTTCATGCAAAGATTTTATTTTATTAAATTTCAAAGAAGTTTTTCTGGAACCATCTTCTCATGTAAATAATCTTTTCTTTGAGCAACTTCCTAGTGTTAAATTGTTCAAGGTTAAAGACTGCGTGGAACTGTCATCAAGGATTTTTGGAGATATAATATGTCGAGGCAAAAATACAGGATTCCAATTATGTTGTGAGCATATACTTCCACTTTTTCAAAAATTTGACTGTTTTCATGAATTAATACTTGAAAACGTTGATCCTCTCATGTTTACACAAACCATGCACACTATTGTGAGTGGAAGAAGTTATACTTGTATTTCACTTACTGGGAATAATTCGTTTTTAAGTGTTTTTCCATACTCTCGGTTTAGTGGAATTATTACATTATATGATCAGTTCTTAAAAAATCCATCTTTGACTTTGAATTTGGAAGATTTAGATTTATATGTCAGTTATCAAGATTTATTGGTTTATAACAACGATTATAGAGGCGATTCTTTGTGGTTGTGCCCAAAATTACGTCGAATGTCTCTGCGTTCCGACGAAAATTCTACTTTATTAGATACCAAGGAAGATCTAATTGATATACTTAAAATTAAGTTTTCTTTTGAAAATTTGATAACCTTACTCGTATCTTGTATGCATGCAAGAAACACCATTAGTAAATTTTCTCGTTTTGTTAGTCTTCAAAAATTAAGTATAAACACGTATGTAGGTGATTCGCTGAAAGAATTGGTTGATTCAATATCATGTCTTTCTAATTTAACTTGGCTTGACATGAGTGAAAACCACTGCTTTAGAGTGATTAATGACAGGAATTTAGAATTAATATACAAAATGATAGACAAATTGCCTCATTTAGTTTATTTAGACATAAGTAATATGCATCATACGTTTGAAAGACCTGTTACGTGGAAGCACACAAGACGTTTTAAGTATTTAGGTTTCCGGTTTTGGAACGACAATAACTATTTTAAGATTCCCTCCAATATAAGCTGTGAGGTTTTAAGTTGTTTTTCTACAGTTGAAGGAGTTGTGGAATCGATGAAAACCAATTTTTGGAAGTCAAATCATTTTATATATTGCTTCTTACGGTTGACAACTTTTGGATTAAAGGAAAAATATCATTCAGAAATAAGAAACAAGCTTTCAGTCATTATTGACTGCATACTCAAAGGATTTTGTTATTGTAAATATAGTGACTGTTGTACTATTGTTCACCAATTTCTTTTATTTTTTAGTACCTTATCCAAAATTGACCCACAAAACCGTGAATTCAAAAAGTGCATCAAAGCAATGTTGAATTCAAGATACGGTTCCAGTTGGACTGATAATATAATCAGAATCTCTGTAGAGAATTCTTTAGACGATGTTATATGGAAACATTTATTAGAACCAAATCAAAGATGGGTGTCAATTGTGCTTTCAAACTACAAGTTTAATTGGACTCATGCATCAATATATATCCGACATCTAACAAAGGCATGTGAAAAATATTATGAATTTTACAACTGCAGTATTCCAAATGTTGATGATATTTCCAATTTTATCAAAAAAATTCAAGCTTTGGGACCCAGGTATATCTTTGGTTCCAACCTTATTTCTCTGTCAGGGTTTCCAGTTCATTTTTTTTAAAGAGAACATGTTCTCTTTTTTTAGATAGGATCTTTTTTTACTCTTTCTTTTTTAAATGAAGTTCTTTTTTGTTCTCTTTTTTTGTTGTCAATCAAATAAATTTAAATAGAATTTAATTTTTAATTATTCTCACTGTAATTTTGTAACAATAAAAGAAATTAAAAGAAAAAAACAAATTACAAAATCAATTTAAAAATTTATTAATTTATTTACTTAGGCGCTATACAAAATAATAATTAATATTAAGAATAATAATTATAATCTTAACTTTTTATTGTCTTTCGTCTTTAATTTTTATGTCTTTTATTGTCTTTGGCGGTCACGTTATTATTAATTTAAATTTTGTCAATTAATCAAACGTTTTATTCAAAGATAATTTTATTCTGAAATTTCTAATAACTGTTATCAGGTAACCAGTTTTACTTTGAAAAAATATAAACGGATTTTATTAATGATTATATTGATAAGCAAACGGCGGACTGCTAGCCAATTAAATATTTTTTATAGGTAACTAGCTGGGTTACCCGGCGTTGCCCGGGGATTTTAAAGGCTTTTTATTGTTTTCTCTCTGGCTACCGTTTCCTTAACCGCTTGCTTTCCCGTTCCATGTCGCTTTCTCACTCCTGGTTGCATTTCTGCTCACGGTCGCTTTTCCGGCCCCGGTCTCTTTTACTTTTCCCGATCCCGGTTGCTTTTACGCTTTACCGCTCCAGCTTGCTCTTCTTTTCGCTCTTTTGTTCCTCCATTAAATTTTAGAGCCTTCCCAATGTGGCTTAGATGGGCTGTAGCGGAATGCTGTGCACAGTCATCAAAATTGATCTGTTCTCTCGTTAACACTTTGTTGTTTGGTTTGCTCGTTTAGTTACGTCTGAACTTCCTCAATTTTAATTAGTGTTCTTTAATGTATTGGTTCCACTCTGCAAGTGTGATCTTCTGCAAAGGCTTATTATGATTGATTGAAGCTGGAAAAAAAAGAATTTATTAGTTAACGGCTGCAATAATGTTAAAATCCGCTCATATATCTCAACAGGTTATATTTATTTTAAATACATTTAAGATTATAAATGCTTACAATAGATTTATCACACACTGTTCAACAGCTGCTTTTCGTAAAATCGCGTCTTAGTTTTTGAGTTTGTCTAAAGAAAGCATATAACGCTACATGTGGCATGTTAATAAATGTTGACCCGTGGCTTTGAAAAATGTGATATAAAACACAGATTGAAATAAAACATGAAGTAATAATAATATTAAAAACCTTCAAAGCATTAACTTAATGAATTTTCCGAGAGTTTTCTGAGATCATCAATTTGGAACAATCGAAGAGTACCACTTTTATTTAGCAAATGATGCAATTATAAATTGAACAAAACAGCAGCAGATTGATAGGCTGGCTTGAGAACTTTGTTCATGATTTTGTTGAAACACAAAAATACTGCACTTGCTTTCATTTCTTTCAAATTTCATGCACCTCATATATCAGTGAAACTTTTACAATAAATTGGTGTTGCGTGTAAGATTTTCTTTAAAATGTAATTTTCTAATTTCTTCTGAAAAGTAAAAAATAAAATAAGACCGATAAATTAATTCATAATCTTATAGTCATAACTACTCGTGAATAATAATGGTTGTAATGTCATCACATAAAAAAAAACTTACCTGCCCAAAAAAATTTCTCATTTACCGATAGGCTGATAGCAAGCTCGTCGCTCAACAATATTAGATGAGGAACAATTGAAGTCAGAAGCCTTGAACGATAAATATGAACAATGAATTTAAATTTATTTTTCCAATCTGCAACTCCTTTTTGTAAAACACAAAATGTTAGAGCATAACGATAATCTCATAATAATTAATAATAATATAACATAATTAAACACGTGCAATGCAACAAACGAAACAAATTGAAAGATACACAGTAAATCATGATTTTAAAAACTAAAAACAAATTACCAAAGCTTTGCCACTTACTTTTGAATGGGAGATATGAACAATGAATTTTTAATTTGATTTAATTTTAATTTGTTAAGTCTGGAACTCTTTTTGTGAAGCACAAAATATCTCTAAATAGAAGAAATTCCACCTGCAATTTATTGATTAGTCCTGAAATCCAAAGTTATCTAGATTTAAAAAATAAGTTGCTAAAATCAAATATAAAGTTTACCGATAGCAGAGCTGTCATATCGGAGGTTCGGAAGAGAATGAGCCTCAATGAGCTCTATGAAATCAAAACAAAGGTATCCGGCGGCACCATAGATATCTATGGGCGGCACTAAACAACACACATATTTATTTAATTTAACATTTATATTTAAAACCTTTAAAACTTAAGAAAAAAAATTAAAAATATTTTGTATAATTTAACTATAAATTAATTTTATTTTATTTTGTAAAAAAAAATTTACTCCAACTTACTACCGCTGACCAAAAGGTTTTTTGTCCATAAAACATCAACGGAGAAACCAATTTATTGAAAATTTTACAGAAACCACCGCTTGAATAAGATACATAAGTGTGCCAAATTTCAAATAAATCTGTTCGGCCGTTTACATTTTATGTCCGAACAAACAAACAAACATTTCATTTTTATATATAAGATTCAAATCGGCCCACGAAACAAATATGGTGGTAATAGAGATGTTAATGTTAGCTTATCATTATATATATAATTTTTAGATTTTATAATATTGGTTTATTAAAAGTTCAAATTCAATTATAAACGTATACTTAAGAAAATAAATTATTAATCATAATTGTTTAAATTATTGACAGTTTAAAAATACAAAGATGAGTAAACGAAAATGTGTTTTCAATGATGAACTAAAGACAAAATATCCTGCTTTTCAATTGAAATCATCGAATACAAGCGAGGTTTGCTGCAAAGTATGTAGTCAAATCATTAACATTGCGAATAAAGGTCGCTATGATCTTGATCAACATTTATCATCGAAAAAACACAAAAGTGCTATACAAGCGGGTGAAACTGCCAAAAATATGTTGCAATTTCTTCAACCAGCTTCTGTGAAAACCAATGCCAACATTTTAGCCGCAGAAGCAACTTTGTCATTCCACACTGTAAAGCATCACTTTGGCTTTAGATCATCCGACTGTACAAACAGTTTACTCAAAACCATATTTGAAGATTCTAGCATAGCAAAAAGTATTGCATGTGGACATACAAAATCTAGGAGCTATCGCTAAAAATGTATTTGCTCAGTATTCCATGGAACTGATTCTTGCTGACGTGTCTAAAACTCCTTTCATCTCTGTAGCGACTGATGCCAGTAATCATGGCGCTTTAAAGCTTTTTCCATTGTTGATTCAGTACTTTGATTATTCAAAAGGTATTCAAACCAAATTTTTAAATTTAAAAGCTTTGCCCAGTGAAACGTCAGATAAGATTTTTGAATACATAAAAAATTCACTTGAAAAATTGGGTTTATTGGAAAAGGTTATTGATTTTGCTGGTGATAATTGTAATACAAATTTTGGGGGATTGGCAAGACGTGGTGTGCCGAACGTTTATTCAAAATTGAAAGCATACACAGAAAAACAATTGATTGGGATTGGATGTCCTGTGCACAGTGTGCATAATGCCGCTCAACACGGATTTGATTCATTGCCAGTTGATTTATATATATATATAACTATGCGACGTCGACGATAACGTTTTGTGTAAAATAACTTGGCATTTTAATTAATTAATTTAATTCTGACAATTCTTCAGAGATGGTTTCCGTTTGAACAATGACATGGTTGCCGAGAAGTGACGTTTATTGAGTGTCTGTCTTTTGACCATTAATGAATTTTGTTTTCCACCGTATTTTTAATTGTATAACAGTTTTAGTATATAATTTACTTTCTGAATATTTTCCTACAGTAAGATAAATTAACATGGCATTCTCGAAAAATAAATATAATAATTTTTTATTTCATTATCGGTTTTAACTAATTTCACTTTTCATTATTCTAACCATATTTTGTTTTTTTTTCGGACTCTGATGATGACAAACGCGTTAGCCCTGTTTATTACTTTAAACTTATAAGTTCGACCTTTTAGTTTATTTTATTTATTTTATAACGTAATTGTTTTTTAAAAGTTTTTACAAATAAACGTAGATACGGCTGCAAACAAGGTATTCGTTAATAGTCTCTCTTCCCAGCAACGGGCTTCCCTTCGACGTTTTGAGTATTTGGCGAAAAAATTAACAAATATAAAATGGGCAATAATCTTTAATGAAGTTTGCGTACATGAATATATATATACTAGTGGTTTTGCCCGTCCCAAGGACGGATGTTTTAAAATTACGATGTACAAAAACAAAATGACATTTGATAACCATACAAATTTATGAAACATTTCATTGTGTTTAAATTTTTAATTTATTAAAGTATTTTATATAAATTCAAAGGGTGTGAAAATTAGAGAGTGCAATAATTAATTATTAAAGAATTTCAGTATACACGACATTTCTTGTAAATTGGCGGCAATCGTTGAGAAGTGGTCCTTGCTTTTGAGATTTTTTTAAATCTCATTATATAATATTTTTCGATTGCAGCGCCATTTCTTTTGATCTCTAGGATGAGAGTGTATATAGTTACAATTGCATAATAACTTTTAATACACGAAATTTGGCATGGAGGTAGATCTTAAAGAGTAAAAGGTCATAGTGTGGTTTTAAATATTTTTTAAAATTTTTCTATGACCAAAATATTTTCCAGAAAATTTAACGTTTCAGGTGCGTCGGGTTGGGTCGCCAAAAATCGACCCATGTCCACCTCTGGTGTGTCAATAGTAACAGATATGACAAAAATGGTTTAAAGCAAAGCGCATCCATCGTAATGTTTTTTTTCTATTTATTTTTTTTTCATTATTAATAATAAAAATGCAATGAAAAAAGTATTAAAATAAATTATAAGGTTATCTGTTTTAGCATGCACAAAAATTAAGCATTTCCGCGTAACATAGGCAGCAATAACTCGGTAGAACTTTTAACTTTATCAAGCATCGTTTTTTTAAAACAACGTTGTGATTTTATAATGCCATAAAAACCTAATGATTTTGCCAAGACAACAGAAGTTTCATCCGCACTTATAAAAGTTCCCAGGGCAATCACACTTCTGTAAAAAGCTTCTTCTTCTGTAAGACGAGTGAATAGATCCAGCAAATGAGACAAAAACGTGCATTTTACTAGGTTCTTTGGTGAAGAAATGGCTGATATTGCTATTGAAAGATTAAGATAAACTGAAGAAAGAGCAATTTGAGTGTTTTTGTCGTCAGAATCTTTCAGAAGAAACAACGCATTGTATAAAACTTCTGTATTCTCTACCATGTAACTTCTACCAGCTTCATGTTGGAAAGAATTACATAAGCATCTCAACATGAGGAAATGATTCTTGTTATTATTAAATTGTTTAGCGATTGTTTCAAAAAACTGGATGAGATTGATCGGCGAACTTGATGAAAACATAAATTTGTTGATTGATTCATTTAGCAGTGAATGCCTTAAACTGTCCAATGCAGGAAACAGCAGATCTGAAGGCCATTCCAGCATCTTGAAAATAACATGGCAAACAAACTCACAATTAGTATTATGTTCCATCAACATGTTTTTCAGTGATTCAATCTCATCATTTTCAATTCTGACAGCAACGTCAACCATGTTGTTGAAGTCTTTTATTTTACGAACAAGTCCAGAAACGTTAACTTGTTCAAATTTAATAAAATCCTTCTCTGGAAAATAAGAATTAACTTTAATAAGATCTTTTTTCTCTTTATTTCCAGAAAAGTTTTTAGCCACATTACGCGATGAACCTGTGTATGGACCAGAATGTGATGACTGATTGTCAACAAGCGTTGCAACCCCAGTCCGTTGTTTGATGGATTCAACAAGTTCATCGAGAAACGAAAGACTGAGTTCATTTCTCTCTAAAAAATTGTGAGCAGCAACATAAGGGTCATCAGATAAATTATAAGGAAGCTTCAGAATAGGGTTCCGGCCTTTTATGTTCACATCGAACACATAATCAAACTTCTTTCCTTCAAACATAGCTTCCTTATTAGTTGTTGATTGTCTTTCAACAACATCGCTAACTTTCTGCCATTCAGTTTTAAATTGACTCCATTGATATTTTTCTGTTGTATTGTTTCTTATTATCATTAAGGTCTGACCTTCATGAGATCCAATAATACGTAAGGCATCAAGACCAGACGAATCCTCAGTTTTTATGTCTCCGATTTGAGCTGGTATTGAGCTCTTAGCAACTAGCTCTTCGTAACCAGCAAGAATTTCAGGTGCAGCCAATCTCTGGGGATCTTTTGTAAAAATTCTTATAACACCATCGCTGGCACCAGTTGCAATATCGCCATTGGGCAAAGCACACACACACCACACTGACTGAGCTGGATGAGCTATTGTTTGAGTACATTCTCCATTTCTCCAAATTTTCAGACTTCTATCTTCACCACAGCTAGCAAACTCCATATTTGTACTTATACAGGAAAGTGCATAGACACAGTTTGAGTGACCAGTGAAAACTTTGAGACAAGACCCAGACAAATCCCACATCCTGACAGTTGTATCATTGCTGCCCGAAAGAAAATGATTTGGATCCATAACTGCCAGCGACCTCACGCAATCTGTATGTCCTTCAAAAACCTGCTCCTGCTTGCCAGCTTTCCATAGACGAATGGTTTTATCAGCTGAACCAGTGGCTATATGACCACTAACAGGAAGAATTGCAACACACCACACAGCTGCTTGGTGTCCTTCAAGTGTCATGACAGTTTTTTTTCCAAACCAAACTCTGGCTGTGCAATCCCATGAACCACTGACGAAAGTTCCAAACTTCCCAGCAGACAGTGCACACACATTGTTAGTGTGACCTTCAAGTTTGTATAAAGGAGATGGAGAGTTAATAGAGTATGCAAGGATAAAGCAGTCATTGCTTCCTGTTAAAATGATACCCTGGGGATGGTCATTGTCAGGTGGAAGAACACACACACAAGATACAATGTTCTCATGCCCGCTAAAAACAATACTCTCATTGTAATCGGTGTTAAGTTCTTCAGGAACCCAAACACGAGACTTCAAATCTTGCGATACAGATACAAAAGCTCCTCTTGGATGGTTCAGGAAAGCCAGACCTCGAACATCTTTTTCATGACCGTGTAAAGCACAACTCAATTGATACATCCTTTTTAATTATCTGTAATAAATTGAAATTTAAACACTCTTTTTGTATTATTAATTTTGCCAATTAGCAGAGAAAAGTAAATTGCTTTTTTGATTTTTAGCATTTCTGTTTAAGGGATATTCTGTTATCGGAAATTAATAAAAAAATCATTGATATATATATAATTATATATATATATATATATATATATAATTATATATATATATATATATATATATATATATATATATATATATATATATATATATATATATATATACTAGCGGGGTTACCCGGCGTTGCCCGGGGTTTTTAGAGGTTTTTCTAATGTTGGTCTCTCTCGCTCCCGTTTCCTTCTCCACTTTCTCGTTTTCGTCGCGTTCCCGGTCGCTTTTCCGCTCTCGGTCGTTTTCCAGCTCCCGGTCGCTTTCCCGTTCAGAAGTTTTGTTATCGATTTTCTCTCTTGCTCGCGTTTCCTTCCAAGCTTGCTCTCCCGCTTCCAGTCGCTTTCCGCGTTCCCGGTCGCTTTTTAGAAAAACCTCTAAAAACCCCGGGCAACGCCGGGTAACCCCGCTAGTATATATATATGTATAGATATGTATATATATATATAAACATATGTATGTATATATATATATATATATATATATATATATATATATATACATATATATATATATATATATATATATATATATATATATATATATATATATAGTTCCCGCTCGCTCACCCGCTCCGCTTCTCTATATTTGATTCCCCTTGACTCTCAAGGTTGTGTGAAAATTTCATTACGATCAGATGAATAGTGTAGCAATGCATAAAGGACATGAATATATACATATATACGTATATACGTATATACGTATATACGTATATACGTATATACGTATATACGTATATACGTATATACATATATACATATATACATATATACATATATACATATATACATATATACATATATACATATATACATATATACATATATACATATATACATTATAAGGAAACATAGCGTTGATATGTTTTTACGAGCCACATATATCAGAAACTTGGATGGCGTACAATCCACCACGAAATAACGCAAATATACATGTCTCAACTTCAGACTCGAACCCACGACTGTCGGATCGGCAACACCGCCTCGCATCATGCCAACTACCTTACCATCTGCGCCACTTCCACCGCTAAAAAACGGTGGTTGTTAAGCGCTTTTGTTGGGGTATGTTGAACACAACACTCGACTATGAATGGGTACGAATCAATGCTCGATAGTATTATAAGTTGTACGGCGTACAATCCGTCACTAGCTAATTTAATAGCTATCGAGATATATGTTTTATGATATATATTATAAGGAAACATAGCGTTGAAATGTTTTTACGAGCCACATATATCAGAAACTTGGATGGCGTACAATCCACCACGAAATAACGCAAATATACATGTCTCAACTTTAGACTCGAACCCACGACTGTCGGATCGGCAACACCGCCTCGCATCATGCCAACTACCTTACCATCTGCGCCACTTCCACCGCTAAAAAACTATCGAGCATTGATTCGTACCCATTCATAGTCGAGTGTTGTGTTCAACATACCCCAACAAAAGCGCTCAACAACCACCGTTTTTTAGCGGTGGAAGTGGCGCAGATGGTAAGGTAGTTGGCATGATGCGAGGCGGTGTTGCCGATCCGACAGTCGTGGGTTCGAGTCTGAAGTTGAGACATATATACATATATACATATATACATATATACATATATACATATATACATATATACATATATACATATATACATATATACATATATACATATATACATATATACATATATACATATATACATATATACATATATACATATATACATATATACATATATACATATATACATATATACATATATACATATATACATATATACATATATACATATATACATATATACATATATACATATATACATATATACATATATACATATATACATATATACATATATACATATATACATATATACATATATACATATATACATATATACATATATACATATATACATATATACATATATACATATATACATATATACATATATACATATATACATATATACATATATACATATATACATATATACATATATACATATATACATATATACATATATACATATATACATATATACATATATACATATATACATATATACATATATACATATATACATATATACATATATACATATATACATATATACATATATACATATATACATATATACATATATACATATATACATATATACATATATACATATATACATATATACATATATACATATATACATATATACATATATACATATATACATATATACATATATACATATATACATATATACATATATACATATATACATACAAACATTCATTTTTATATATATATATATATATATATATATAAAAGAACATGTCCTGACTGACTGACTGACTGACTGACTGATAATCAACGCCGAGCTAAAACGCCTCATCCTAGGAGCGTGAAATTTGGAACTTATATTACTTTTATTGCGTAAGCATCCACTAAGAAAGGATTTTTGAAATTTTGCTCCTGAGGGGAAGAAACTGGAAAACAAACTTTTTTCTAAAACAATGTTTATCTCGAAAACCAAGCATGAGGAGATTTTGAAATTTGGTATATGGATTCTTCTTGAAAAATAAAAAAAATACGTGTTTCACCATTTTTTGAAAATTCGGTTTTCAGGATCTCAAATGTGGGGTGGAAAAAAGGTTTCTTTGGTTTTTAAAGTAACTGCTACTCAAAAACTGTGAATGCTACAGATGTCAAAATTAGTATTTAGTATTTATTCAAAAAATCTATATATATAAAAATGAATGTTTGTATGTATATATGTATATATGTATATATGTTAATGGCGTTTATGCATTGCTACACCATTCATCCGATCGTAATGAAATTTTCACACAATCTTGAGAGTCAAGGGGAATCAAATATAGAGAAAATTTTTTTGAAATCCGTCACAAAATGAGCGGAGCGGAGCGGGTGAGCGAGCGGGAACTATATATATATGTATGTGCGTATGTATGTGTGTATGTATGTATGTGTATGTGCATGTATGTGTGTCTGTGTCTGTGTTTATGTATGTACTAGCGGAGATACCCGGGAGAGAAAGAGACAAACATTAGAAAAACCTCTAAAAACCCCGGGCAACGCCGGGTAACCCCGCTAGTAATAATATAAGTGTTTCAACATTTAAAATAAATTACTACAAATGTAAAAATTAGTATTTTGAAGTTTTGTGCCGGTTAAAAGTTTTTCACCGGCCCGGCCAAGCCGTTATTTTAGAGTCTTCACACGGGCCAGGCCAAACCTTAAATCAAAGTGGGACGGGCCGAAGTTTTTCACCAAGTATATAGATATTTTAGTGATTTTAGGGTCTTCAGTTGGGCCGGGCCAAACCTGAAGTCAAGGTCAGACGGGCCGAAGTTTTTCATCAAGTATATAGAACTTCTAGGCCTGTGAGAATGGGCCGGGCCTAATTCAGACGGGCTGTGTCAGGCCAGGAGTTTGGGTTTTTAAAACGGGCTGGGCTAAGTTGTCGACGGGCCGAGCCGAGACCTACAAAATTGATCTCTACTATGGATGCACGGTTCAAACTCTCTAATTTCATCCGAGCGAAGCCGCTACGGGCACTGCTAGTATATATATATATATATATATATATATATACATATATATATATATATATATAAGATGGCTTAGCCGAAACTTGTCAGTAAACCCTTTGTATGTAATAAATGTAACAAATGTCTCAATTAGTTAAAAACAACCGAAAACGTTTGGAGGGATTTTGAAAAATGTTTTAAGAAAGATGACCAACGTTAAGTGGTCAATTGTGCTCAATAGAGCCTGTTTAAAGAAATATATATATATATATATAAATATATATATATATATATATATATATAAATATATATATATATATATATATATATATATATAAATAAATAAATATATAAATATATATATATATATATATATATATATATATATATATATATATATATATATATATATATATATATATATATATATATATATATACACACACAAGTGGTTTTGCCCGTCCCAAGGACGGATGTTTTAAGATTACGATGAACTTTGGATACATTTTTTTGATTATTATTAGTTTATTAATTATTTTGTTAAATATTGATTTATTTATTAATTTATTTATTGATTTATTGATTTATTTTTATTTATTCAATTATTTATTTATTTATTTATTTATTTATTTATTTATTTATTTATTTATTTATTTATTTATTTATTTATTTATTTATTTATTTATTTATTTATTTATTTATTTATTTATTTATTTATTTATTTATTTATTTATTTATTTATTTATTTATTTATTTATTTATTTATTTATTTATTTATTTATTTATTTATTTATTTATTTATTTATTTATTTATTTATTTATTTATTTATTTATTTATTTATTTATTTATTTATTTATTTATTTATTTATTTATTTATTTATTTATTTATTTATTTATTTATTTATTTATTTATTTATTTATTTATTTATTTATTTATTTATTTATTTATTTATTTATTTATTTATTTATTTATTTATTTATTTATTTATTTATTTATTTATTTATTTATTTATTTATTTATTTATTTATTTATTTATTTATTTATTTATTTATTTATTTATTTATTTATTTATTTATTTATTTATTTATTTATTTATTTATTTATTTATTTATTTATTTATTTATTTATTTATTTATTTATTTATTTATTTATTTATTTATTTATTTATTTATTTATTTATTTATTTATTTATTTATTTATTTATTTATTTATTTATTTATTTATTTATTTATTTATTTATTTATTTATTTATTTATTTATTTATTTATTTATTTATTTATTTATTTATTTATTTATTTATTTATTTATTTATTTACTTATTTATTTATTTTTAAAATTACAATGAAAAATTGTTTCATCGTTCGTATGCATTTCAAAACAAATGAAAAAAAATAGATTAAAATATTAATAATCTTTTATATTTTAAAATAATTTAAGTAAGGGCAATACTTTTTTAATTTATTTAAATATATAAAATTATATAAAATTGTATTTATATAATTATTTATTGATATAAATTAATTTGCTATAGAAAGCATATCGTCACACAAAAACGTCTTGCACAGACGTCTTACACAGACATGGGCTATTGTATATATTAATATATATAGGTACATCTAGTAAATTGGTTCATTGTTTTCCAACAAACACGCTCTATTAAAATACCCACGCCACTAAACCGAAACCAACTTTTGAGTAACTTACACTTTTAACAAGTAGGAAATAACGAGTTTTTCAACACAAACTTTTGTTTCAAATACACTCAATTTAGTATTACGAAAGATATACAAATTAAGTTTTTTGGTTTTTTTTGTAAATACCACTAAATTTTATTATAAAAAATTATGTCGAAATCAATTGAATGATATATTGCCATCCAATATAAAGCTATGCTGAAAGTTTCAGCTTCCTGGCTATTCAAAAAGCTGGTTAATATTTTCTTGCAAGATTTGCGTACAGAGAAACACACCCACAAACAGAGAATAGAAGCTGAATAAAAGTGTGTAAAAATGTGCCAAACATCATTAAAAAAAGTAAAACGTAAGCTTTATTATCAACCAATTTGTCATTTTCGGTCTCGACAGCCATTTTCAGGGTTTTTTACTAAATGATTTGTCATACGTTTACCACACAAAATAAAGGTTGTTCAGAGCAGTAAATAATTTAAAATTGGGTTAAAATAAATTAAAACTAGAATAATATAACTGCCAGCACAATAATATTTGCTCCTTCATATGATTTAATAGCTCAGTATGACCTGTATAGTGTATAAGGCGTGTTGTGCGGAACGCTGTGGTAAACTAATTTAATAAATAATTATGTAAATAAATTATCTAAATAATTAAATAACAAAATATTCAAATAATCTAAATTAATTCAAAAACTCATTGGATACAAGAAGGAATCTTGCGGGAAAGTAAACAATGCAACTTTGAATGATTACTTTGACGTATTCGTACCTGTTGATATGTTTTTTATTTTCTCATCTTGCATTAAATGTCATTGTTAGACATAGTTATAAACTACTATATTTATGTTTAAATATTTTATGCATTAACCCTTTTTTTGTTTCCAATTATTTACTTATGTTTTTATGCGTGTGTGTTCATGAAATTTCCGTGCACACATTGCAAATTAGTACGACGATGCACCTATCTTTTCAATTTTAAAATTTTATAATGTCGTTTTAATTTATTAGTTCAATATATCGGTATCTTATATATAAAATGGAATGTTTGTATGTATATATGTATTTTCTAGCATCAAACAAAAACCGCTGAACAGCTTTCATTGAAATTTGGCACACTTAAGTAAGTTAAAAAATTGTTAAACCGTTGGTGTTTTATGGACAAAAAACGTTTTGTTAAACTAGTTTTATATATTTGTTAATTTTTCTTTTTAACATTTTAATATCTTGCATAAAGTTTATCTTATTTTGTAATTACATAAGACAGCCAATATTTGCGATAATGTATGTTTTTTTCCTACCAAGCCTCTAAAATATGTAATAATGATGGTTATATGAAAAGCGCCTCATCTACAGCTGACTTGTTGCAAGTATTAAAAACTGAAGATACATGTTGTTTGTCGAGATTGCTTGGTGGAAGACTGGTTGATCGAACAGATAATGACTATGATGACGGGTTGTTTTGTTTATCAATAGAGCAAGATTTTTGAGGAAAAAATTGAGATCTGTCACAAAATGAGCGGGAGAGCGAGCGGAAACGGGAACTGGAGAATGAGTGGGAACGGGAACGGAAAAGCGACCGAAAGGAAAGTGCGAATGGGAAAAGAAAAGCGACCGAGAACGGGAAAGCGACCTGGAACAGGAGAGCAATAGAGCAAGCGGGAACTGGAAAGCGACGGGGAGGAGAGTAAGCGGGGAAGGAAACGGGAGCGAGAGAAAAAAACGATAGAAACCCCATTAAAAACCCCGGGCAACGCCGGGTACCCCGCTAGAATAACTCTAAATACTAATTTTATTTTCCGAAATTCAGTAAATAGCTCCGGTCTCCAATATCTGGCTAAATCTAATTTTGTATTTTGGTATCTGATATCATATAATATGTGCTATTCGGTATATCCCTGGCTAAAATCAATTTAATTTTGTATATATAAAACTGTCGAACCTCAAATTGGATTTTTATCATTATCTAGTCTAGATCAAACTACCCCCTTCCCCTGTAAAAAATACTTATCGCCCCTAGAGATCAACAATATTTAAGCAAAAATTACATTTCTTTCTAAATCTTACCCCTTTAGTTTTGTTCAGCGCCCCTCAAATGCCCCAAAATTATCGTGCTCTGGATTATTCCACAGCCAGGAAGCGTTATCGTCCACTTTGAAAATCACTGATCTTGATGTTAACTCAATAAAGCAGCTACATTAATAAAATGCGTTCAAAACGGATGGATACAATTATTTAGAATTATATATATCCTGGAAATGTCAGTTATGCTGGTTTACTTGTGAAAAATTAAAAAAAAACTTTATTGATGAAAAAGATTGAAATTCCATTCCTATGGCAATGTAGGCCAAAATTTAATTTTCATAAAAAGGATTTGAATAAGCACCTTCAAAACTCAACAACTCGTCTTTTTCTTCTTCAAATTCATCCATGTCAACCATCACTTCACCACACGGTGGCCATGAATCATCAGCTTCAGAACTGGAAATGGTTTCTTTTAGTTTTTCCAGATTTTCAAGAAGTTTGTGGTACTGGAATTTGCAGGAATTTCCTTGCGGGAAACTACCTTTTTCCTTGACATTCTCTTCCAATTTGAGTTCTTTTTTTTGTTGGCAAACACTTACGTAATAATCATAGTTTTTTAAAAACGTGGCAACCATGAATTTTCTAAACAACTCTGGGTAGGTGGTATATTTGTTTTCCATGGCACTGCATACAGCAACCCTAATGGTTTCATGGTAAATCACTTCGTTGTACCGCTGAACTGCTTCATTGTTTGATTTGTCCTTCAGGTTCTCACATCCAGGTTCATTGCAATAAGGCGTTTCATTCATTAACGACTGAATAGAAATGGCAAGAGAAGTTAAATTCATAGCTACCGTCCAACCAGGTCCTTCCCAGGTTCCTAAGATACTGAGACAAACTTTTCCACAATTGTACAGGTTTGGATTGAACCTAACCTGACTGCCTCCTGTAGTCATTATTTGGGCTCTCGGTGGCCTGGTTGGGTATTGCGGGGTGCATTCCACTTGAAAGTAAAAAAAACCACCTTGGTATGGCGTAGCATCAGGGCCCACTATCAGCAGGTGAACAAGTCTATAATTGTCGTCGTCTGGAAAAGCAACGATGCCAGGCGGAGGGTTGTTATAAAGAGCCATTGTATCGGTCTTAATTCTTCTGTCACTAAGAGAATTTGCCATTTCTTTAAATTTTGAGTATATTACCTTGATGTTGCTTACCAGTCAAGTAAATTGTATTTCTGCACTTTGCAGGGATCGACATTTGAGACACAATATTTTGTAAGAAATAGAAAAAAAATTATTGATATATATATATATATATATATATATATATATATATATATATATATATATATATATATATATATATATATATATATATATATATATATATATATATATTTATATATATATATATGAATGTGAGTCTGTCTGTCCTTTATAGAAATCTGAACCGCTGGAGTGATCTTGATGAAATTTGGCAAGGAGCGGGAAAGCGACCGGTAGCGTGAGAGCAAGCGGAGAATGAAACGGGAGCGTGAGAGAAAAACGATAGAAAACCCTCTCAAATCCCCGGGCGCGGGAGAACAAACTGGAACGGAAAAGTAAGCGGAAACGGGAGAGCAAGCGGAAACCGGAGAGCAATTGGAAACAGGAGAGCTAGCGAAAACGGGAGAGCAAGCGGAAAGGGAAGGACAAGCGGGAACGGGAAAGCAAGCGGGAACCTTGAGAGCAAGCGGGAACGGGAGAGCAGGCGGGAAAGGAAAAGCATGCGAGAACGGAAGAGCAAGCGGGAACTGGAGAGCAAGCGGGAACGGGAGAGAAGCGGCGAAGGAATCGGGAGCGAGAGAGAAAAACGATAGAAAAACCTCCAAAAACCCCGAGCATTGTACACTCGATTGCTCTTTGAGATTGATATTGATTTTTTTAAATTGTCTTAATTTTTTACATTAAACTTTTAATTAAAAAAAAACAAAATAATTTATAAGACAAAACAACGTTTGCTGGGTCAGCTAGTTTTAAAATATTAATTTCCGAATATAGTCTTCAATAATTTTATACATAGTATTTTTGCATATAAAGGTTGACGTTAATTTGGCCTGAAAACCATGTAGCTAATGCGGTCAAAAATTAGGACGTTATCATTGTTATATGTTATTTTCTTGTTACTAGTTTTGTATGATACGGTCGGTTATACATAATAATGGCGGCTATACATAACACACAAAACGTATCATAATATTTTTTTTTATTTAAAAAGTGTAAAGCCATATAACTCGGTTATTGGTGGTTTTTTACTAATGATTCAACTAAAGCTGAAGTCTTCTGCCTTTTCAAAACTCTGTTACAGGTCTCGACTTCAGATACTCTACTATCTTTGGCTGAGCTGCAACCTTGTCAAAAAGGGCTTTCAACTTAGGGTTATATTTCTCCCATGGAACGAATGTTTTATCCATCATCTCAAACACACTAAAGAAATGCAGGTCGGCTAGAGATATCTGTATTAAGAATAATATTAAATTATTAGAAATACAAACTTAAAAAAGTGATTAGTTTATTAGTTTTATAATGATATGTGAATAACACCTTTTCAATTTCTTATATGTTTAATTATGAAAATAAATAAACTATAATATTTACCTCATTGAATGCCAGGAAGCTCTTGTCTCCTATAAATTTTTCCAGCAGTTCAGCCACTTTAGGATAATGTTTCTCCTTGAAATCTTTAGCGAGGGCTTCCTGAAAGAACGTGTTGGTTTTGTAATAAAATCTTTTTCATTTAACATGAGCTTACATTTAGTATATAAACTCTTACTTTCTGTGGACCGTCAGGTGCAAATTTCATTTCAACAGCTTTATTGAGCAAGCCGCTGATGACATCCAAAATGGATTCAACTTTTGCTTGTTCAAAGCTGCACTTTCCCATAAGACCTGCTTCTCTGCCAACATATCTTGCAATTGACATGCTCTCTATTATCACTTTGCCATCAACTTCAAGGTATGGTAGCTGGCCACTGAAAGTTGCTTATAACAGAAAAATTGAGTTGAAAATGATCTGTTTTTGTTAGTTGTTAATTTTTAACTGAGCGTGTAAAACTTACACGGCTTCAAAGCTCCCCATTCCTCTTTTTCAATTCTTTTATCCTCAAACTTTAAGCCGCTCGCCACGAACGCTAACCTCGCAGTTTCTGCTCTGCCTTTGCCGTTGAAATAAACCAGCTTGTACGTAGGCATCTTAAAACAGTAGACTCGGATTACCAAAATTAATTTTGCAAATGGAGAACTTTCTAGAGTCGAGGAGAAGCAAGCAGGTAACAGACGAGATCTATATATGTAGGCATGTAGGTACCTAGCGATCAATGCCTAATTAACAGGTAGCAATGTGTTTAAAACGAATGGCACAATGCGAGAGGTGTACCTATCCTCAGTTTTATAACAGCTTACCTGAGCGACTCGCCACGAGTGCAGTTGTTTTGTGCTGTAGTGATGTGCATTGCATTATTAATTACCAGCATTTATATAGCGCATTCTAGAAAGCTTGAAGGTGATCTGCGGCAAAACAGAAAAATATTTACGGTACAGAGTACAGGTATATTTGTGATGTCGAAATCATGGGAGAAGAAAAAATGTAGATATAGCCGTAAATGTAGATATCAAGACGCTTAACTCTTATTATTTGGTCAATAGAGTTTAGACAGTTGCAATTAGATGAATAAGAGAATGGAGATTTTAGAGTTTATAAATGATAATGAAATCGATCAGAAAAAATCCAGAAAGTTTCAAACATTATTAAGTATATCTAATAATTTTTCAATTATTCTATGCAATATTTAAATATATAGCTAGCTCATTTTTCAACTTGAGAAAGCTAGATTTTTATTCATCGGCGTCTAGACTTTGTTCTCTGCTAGTGCTCTGTATGATTTGACATAAATTATTATTACCATGAATAAAATAGCGTCGTAGATAATAAAATTACCTGAAGGGCGCTTTACAAAGCTAAACGAGTAGATGTAAAATACTAAAAAATGAGTTGTAAAATGTTTCTTAAACTTATTGGGTCTTTAGACTGTGGACTGAACATGGAAAATTGTGCCAAAGCTGTATGCAGGTCCAACAACACGGTTGGTTCCCGATGCAAGTTCGAGAAACGGAGACGTCGAGTGACTATCGATGTCGGTTGTGATCATCTGTGTAGAGTTTGATTTGTTGACAGTGACACAGATAATTTTGTGAAGTGCGCTTTTCGTAGTTTATATAAATAGTTAACGCGAGTAGTGAACAAATCGTCTGAATCGACTATAACAGAAGATTGTAATTTTTTTAAATAAAGTAAAATTAAATAGGGAACTTTTACCGATAGCATTTTCACCTGCTGCATTTACCTGGTGAAAGTGGCGCAATCATACAGTAAGCCTGAATTCTAAAATATTTACGAATTATAAATTATAATTAAATGCTAGCTGAAAGCCCGTCATACGACGAAGAATTTTTAAAAGTTGTATCCGTTTTAAGTCTTTGTTGGACTGTCCCCCGTATGGAATAATCCTTCTAGCTAAATTATGTGAAGCCTGTAGTAACTGGATTTCACCGTTGCATAAAATAACACCTGGGTATTTCCTTGTCTGTGAGAGCTGAGAGTCGGCTAACCAAATTTTAAATTGAAGTTTAGAGTGATAGTTCTAGCTCCATACACCGGATAACGCCTTTTTCCAAGAAAAGTGCATCCACAACGTGCACCAATAAGAAGACATATGTCCCGTACATTTCATAATTGGTGTAAGCTTTGGTTTACACAAAAGAGTGTTGTGTCGCAATGGGAGCGCTTGACTGGACACGGAAAAAATAAAATGAGCTAAAAGATATTTTTTAATTCCCTTCGACAGGTGTCTACTTATGATATTAATACTGCAGTTAAAGGTTGCGGAGGAATTGAAAACGAGGACACAGAGCTTGAATTAAATGCATTCACTGATTTTCAAGAAGTGAAGGTCACAACATAGCACTGCATGGCGTCAAATTATAGCGGTATACTGTATACTGTATATCTTCAGAAAGACATTCTTCACTATTTTTAGTCTCTTTTCCATTACATCTCGTACCTATGTTTTCTCATTACTTATATAGGTGCAGTACTATTTATACTAATTGATATCTGCTCCATAACAAGTAGAAGAAATGAGCAGCTATAATATAGATAAAAAGTTGATTTAGAAAAGAAAGAAATCTGGACACGGGACAAGCTGCCAACTTTAGCTACGGAACCAAAATTTCCTTGTCTTATAAAAGCTCTATAAAAATTGACATATAGCCTATTTTGTGAATACGAGTAGAATCACATTCTCAATACTGTTTATCGTTCAAGGTTTTGCAGATTGAAAATTAATAAGGAGATAATTCAGTTAATAAGAAGAGTGAATTATGATTTCCTTCCGTATACAGGTTTGTTTTTCTACTTTACTTTAATTAAATTGAATATTTATTTGTAATAGTAAATCAATGCATTTCATGCCACGCAAATATTGCTGGACAACATTTCTGAGATATTATATCATTACAATCATTAGGGAAATATCTCCATGATAGTTGGACATCCGAGTTGAACTTTTTAGAAAAGAAAGGCCTGAATAAATTTATACTTAAGCTTATTAACAAGTGAAACATTTAAAATATTTTTTTAAAACAGTTCTTCATTTACAAGTTTTTAAATTTAAAAAGTTTTTTTGAAGAGTTATCCAAGGCATTTTTAAGAACTTTTAAATTGTCTTCGTTGAAGCACATTTTCTATAAAACTTTTATAAAAAAATTTAATTTAATTAGATAGAAGCATGTTAGAATTTCAAAATTCTTATCCTGGATCACGTCATGGAAACTGAACATATGTGCAAAATTTGGGAAAGTTTGAATAACGGCAAGGAGCTTATAATTGAGTAAATATGCCTTAACGATACAAACGTAGTACGTAGTAAGCTAAATAAAGCACTGTAAAAACCCATTAAATCAGTGTATTTCAGTTTATCAGTTTTTTTAACCCTTTATATTAATTCACCCTGTTTGCTTGCTTGAGCCACACGTTGGGACATATACCTACCACTCATAAAACCAACTTCCTGTTATTCAACCAATTTGAAATTTTTTGTTTTTTTTTTGCCGCTGCGGACTTTACATTTTATTACATTTTCAGATTGATTGGACAAAATATAAGTGAGTTATGGAAAACAATCATTTAAAAAAATTTTTAATTAAACATTTATTTAGAAAAACAAACCATCAAGTTCTGGTTTCATTAAAAAAAGATTTTTATAATTAAAAATTTATAGTAAAATATTTGTTTATTTCATATTGATTTGAAAATGGCTTATATTTTCAATTCTCACGATCGAGTTGAAGTTAAATGGGTTTATTTGTTGCTGCAGACTTTACATTCTATTAAATTTTCAGACCGATTGGACAACATTTGATTGTGTTATAAAATGAAATCAATTAAAACTTTAAAAATTTTTATAAACTACAAATTTTATGTAGAGATCCGAACTTTGAATTTTTTAGTTTATTTAATTTTCAAATTTAAACATTTAAACATTTTTAGTGCAAAATTTGTTCATTCTATATTTATTCGAAAGTTTCTTAAATTTTAAATCTTCACATACTTCACATATTAAGTATTTAGAAAACGGTGGCTAATGTTTCTATATTTATAGACTAACTATAATCAACAAATATTTTGCAAAACATTCTTAGTCGCCGAATTACAAAATAATGAGGGATTTTCAAAAAAACCAGGTTTTTCACGATTTTCTTGCTTGCTTGAATGTTTTGCAAGCCTTGAAAGTAAAATTAAACTAACTTTCCGTCATCCAATCAAGCTGAGCTGAAATTTGTAATATAGGCTCGCTCCTCATGACAATTTAAAGGTTTTTTGGAAAAAGATTTTTTAATTAAAAATAAGTTATCTTATCTATGTTTTAAAAGAAATACAATTTAAACACAGTTTTATAGATGTTTACGTATATAAATTCAAAAAATGTCGTTTAAAAAATTGCAAATCTTGAAATAAAAGGGATTTGTGAAAAAACCTCATTTTTCATGGCCCACTTGTTGCACAGAGACGTCAATTTGGAGCGCAGGGAAAGCCATTGCCTCCCCCTGCCTTTTGAGTGGGCCCATTGAAGTAGTTTTAGGCCCCCTGAGGTAGTTTTGGGCTCCCAAAAGATTTAAATTGTGCCCCTCAAATAGATTGAAAAGGGTAAAGTTAAAGCTCGGCCTTTATGTAAGAATAGACTTCAAAGTTGGGCTGCTCGTTTTTAAGTGCTTGTAAGGAAATAACCCGTCGACACTCGATCAGCCATATTGAGAGATCGTCATCCATGAAAGATCTCCTGTTACCAACCTCCTAGTGCACAACGCTTGGTGACAGAGGTTTCAGCGTCATCGGCCCAAGATCTGGACTAGCCTTCCGTCTACGGCTCAAGCGACATCATCCGAGACAAAGTTTCGAAGCTTCCTTAAGACCTCTTTACCAAATCTTTCTCACATTACTTCCTATAGTTCAGTAGCTCTGAAGTTTTGTCCGAAATTTAGAGCCACTTTAAATAAAATTTTATGTAATTTTCGTATTTCTTCACCTAAAATAAGTTTCTGTGCCAAATTCCAAAACGTTTTTAAGTAAGGAAGCCTGTAAAGGAAATCTCGATATAAAACATATAAAGAATGATTTTAGAAATGTCAAAGTGGAATAAGATTTTCACAAAACAATGATAAACTATTCATTATTCATTTTTAATGGTGAGGAAGAAGCTTCCATTTAAGGCTTTTTACAGACCCCGCCAAATATAAATAGGTACTTCTTGCATTGTTATATCTAACCAGTCGCAGTCTCAATGCTTCTCTGTAGAGCTAAGAAGTTCAGTGGCTACTTGATATCTTACACATACAAACAAGGATGCAAATTTTTATTCTTTTCTCAAAATCAAACGTTCAACTTATAGTGAGCCAACGTTTCGCTACTAGAAAAATAAAAAACCAAACAAAAAATATTAAAACTTTTCTTTCGTCACCAAACCGATTAAAGTTTTTAGCCGAATAACTACACAAAATGTTGGCCTTTTGTATGGGTTAACGTAGTGATCTACTTAAAATCAATCAGCAATTAATCAATCAATCAATCAATCAATTAATCAATCAATCAATGCAATTGACAACAGGAGTTATCTGTTCGCAGACTTGCTTGATACCTTGCTTCATCATTATAATTTCAGCACAGCACACTCGCATTTTATCGCCCTTGCAGTCTTCACTTCTCCTGCAATGCGATCCTGAAAATAATTGAGAAACTTGTTTTTAGCCAACTAACTGATTTAGTTAATAGACAAAAATATTGTTACGATATTGCCAATCATATAATGGTTTCTTAAAAAGTTTTAGAATTTATTGGACGATAATAAGCCTTAAAATAGATTATGTGAGTTTCAATAACTGTTATTAAAACTGGTCTAACTAAACACTTAGTAATTAAAAATAAAAAAATATTTAAACTAACAAAACACTTATTCTTTCTAAACTTTTCTATCTATGTTTCTGTTTGTACTACACGACTTTAACCACCAGGAAACATATTATAAAAAATATCTTGCAAAAACTCAGCTAACCACATTACAAGGTCGTCTCAGCAGAATCATGCAGCCTCATGGTCTCATAGATTTCAACAACCTCAAAACCCCACTCAGAAAATTACATCAAACACATTAAATACGCTCTTCTCGCCGTGGCGTAGCAAAGGTATCTGGCCCCCGGAGCAAGGTACAAAAAATGCGCCCCAATCTTCGAATTTTTTCCCAATTGGACGGCCAAACCGAGAAAACCGAAGGCACCTGAGCCATATCCGGGGCTCACTGTGCCCCCTCTTCAAGAATATTTTAAAAATAACTTGTGTGAAAAATACAGTTTTTTCATTTCACATGTTTTACATGTTCAAAAAAGACAAAAATTTGATGAAATTGTTGTCCTTCCTTTTGCCTTTTGGCGCCCCCAAAGCCTTGCGCCGTGGGTCAGATGCCCCACCTTGTTCACTTCGCTACGCCACTGACTTCTCGACTCACCCAGTTGACCTGCTCGTCTACTTGTCCACTCGGAATTTTTCGACAGCGTCAAATACTTCTCCAGGGCGCTCTCGACTGTAGTAGCGCCTCTGGTAGAAACGGCAATGTTGCGATTAGATTCTCGAGTTTTTTTCATATCTTCCAGCCATAAGCACATATTTCTGTACAACTCTTCTTGCGTCCCATCTCTTCTACTGTCACCAGGCAAGCGATCTAAATTATCCGATCCCACTTTGGATGATCGAAATTTAATGTCGGTTGGAAAAAATTTAGACAGCCGATCGTGGCTTCTTCCTTTCTTTTTGTTACTTCCTTCTATTTGCTTCCCACTGACAAAGAGATCACGAATTTTATTTGATTTTGCATTTGCTCGCTCGCTAGTCAACGCCATGGACATGGGTTCATTTTTAGCTAAGCCCTTAACTCTATTCAAAGCAGCAACATCCATTTGATACAAAATGTCGTTTACAACATCTGGTTTGTTACGATAATCATCATCATCATCATCACCTCCATAAACGACTTCCGGTTCTCCTTTCGGCTTCTTTGGATCGATCGTTTCGAAAACGTTTCTGGTCTTGTTTGAAAACTTTCCGAACCTTTCGCGATTTGTTCCAAAATGTTGGTCATATTCGCTGACCGACCGCTGTTTCCCAGGCGTATCCCGCTGGCGGTGTTTCGGTGGAATTTTGTCGTATGGAAAAGTATGGTCAGAGGAACTTTGATCGTTCAATTGTTCGATGTTAATAGTTTTGCTGACCGGTCCATTTTGTAGTTGATTTTTGGAAGACAAATCGATTGAATCGGTAAACTTCAGTGAGTCTAGTCGGGCAATACAATAACCAGTAACCCCGTCGACATTGAGTCCCATGATTTCGCATACACAACTGGGAGGGCATTCGGACGTTTTATGACAAGGTTGGAGTATTGTTTTCCTGATGCAATAACCTTGGTATAATAAACAATTAATAATCAAAAGTATTGGCAGAGCATTATACAACAGCCATCGCTATTGCCACACTAATGCAAAAACTCATATTCACGTGCACACAAAGACAAAAACACATACATAAACAAATTCTCACACACACACAACGCACAAACCTTCAGAGTATCCGGCTTGGAGACAAACGAGTCCTTTACAACACTGGGAACTTTGAAAACATCTTCCGTTTTCTGAGTAACACTGCATATCAGTAATTTAATTTCATTTAGAAATAGCTAACATCATTACGGGTGCGGGGGATAATAAAGCGTGGGCGTATATGGACGTTGCAATACATCTCCACGCCTACGCCATGGCGCACAGAATCCAATACGGATGCAACTTCTTGGAAAAAATCGATGAATCGATAAGTTCCATTGACCACATTCCCCCCTCCTCTCGTGGGAAATCCCGTTGCGAGTTATATTTAGAAACAACGACACTCCGTCCCTTCTTATCGTTTCATGACTTAATGTTTCTCGAGATTACATGGAGATTCTGAGTCTGCATGGTAGAATTGAAAAAGAAAAGACTTGGGAATAAAAGTGTTGTGCGGATAATAAAGCGTACAGTTGGAGAAAAATAATAATAATGGCCGGAATAAAATAGCAATCGTAAGTTTTCGTTATTTATTAGGTTTTGGTTAACAAATAAGAATGTAAAAGAGAAAAAGAAGGTCGAAAAGAAGAAATAGAATGATATAATTAATATATAGTTGGATGGATGGATGGATGGATGGATGGATGGATGGATGGATGGATGGATGGATGGATGGATGGATGGATGGATGGATGGATGGATGGATGGATGGATGGATGGATGGATGGATGGATGGATGGATGGATGGATGGATGGATGGATGGATGGATGGATGGATGGATGGATGGATGGATGGATGGATGGATGGATGGATGGATGGATGGATGGATGGATGGATGGATGGATGGATGGATGGATGGATGGATGGATGGATGGATGGATGGATGGATGGATGGATGGATGGATGGATGGATGGATGGATGGATGGATGGATGGATGGATGGATGGATGGATGGATGGATGGATGGATGGATGGATGGATGGATGGATGGATGGATGGATGGATGGATGGATGGATGGATGGATGGATGGATGGATGGATGGATGGATGGATGGATGGATGGATGGATGGATGGATGGATGGATGGATGGATGGATGGATGGATGGATGGATGGATGGATGGATGGATGGATGGATGGATGGATGGATGGATGGATGGATGGATGGATGGATGGATGGATGGATGGATGGATGGATGGATGGATGGATGGATGGATGGATGGATGGATGGATGGATGGATGGATGGATGGATGGATGGATGGATGGATGGATGGATGGATGGATGGATGGATGGATGGATGGATGGATGGATGGATGGATGGATGGATGGATGGATGGATGGATGGATGGATGGATGGATGGATGGATGGATGGATGGATGGATGGATGGATGGATGGATGGATGGATGGATGGATGGATGGATGGATGGATATTTTTATGTTGTGACAAAACAGGAAAAGATGTGTTAAAACATATCTTCCAGAAAGCTGCTAACGATATTATTATAAAACACCTACATGACACAGATTCTTCTTCTTTGAACTTGCCACACCGCCCATCCACTACCCTCCTCGCAGACAGAACACTAAATTACCTACTAATATAATCTCTCGACAACTCACATGTTTGTAGCGGTCATTCGTAAGGGGCAGGCGGGAGATTCCATTGCGATCCCACAGGGGTAGGTACGGAGTGGTCCACGTGGGGGATAGGACGGACAAGAAGATGGACAGACGAAAATAAGCAGTCCTTCTACCGTACATGCTGGACTCGTAACTGACTGTAGGGCTTCCTTCCACAGATTTAAAAACAGTAGAAGACTCTGCATTAAAATAGAAATAATCACGTCGTTTAGATGAGTTATGATAATGATTGCTATTTCGAAAATATTTACTCTCTCTCTCTCTCTCTCTCTCTCTCTCTCTCTCTCTCTCTCTCTCTCTCTCTCTTCTCTCACTTTTATTTCAAGTTTCTTAAATCAACATCCGAAAACATCGATTATAATGACCGCGAGAAAACCAGCTGACCAAGATGAATAACCACATATGGTTTAAAGTAGTTTTAAATAACGAGAATAGCTGTAAAAAATCGAATAAAGCAATTACCTAACACTAACTAAGGTTCGGTACTACCACAAGATTCTTCAGGATTCCATCAACGCCGGCAATTGCGGACAACAGCGGAGTTACAAATCAAACGGAATGTTTTCTTTCTATTAAACTGTAATATTTATTTATCAGTAACAATGCCTTGGTAGTCGGTAATCAGTTTTTTTTAATAAAAGTTGATTTAGAGAGGCCTATAACGACGACGATGACATAATGACATCACTCAGTGCCTCAGTTCAACTCTTTAAGTCCGAAAGTCAACTGGTCTCTCAGTATTTATACTGGACAGCTCACTTTAGTGTTCGTCACAACTGAACATCAATTTCTGATGGAAGAATAACTATGGCGGATGGGAAAAAGAGAGAGGAGGAAGGAAGAAAGGGAAGAAATTGGAGAAAATATGAAAAGAAGGGGAGACTAAGAAACAAAGGAAGAAAAATAATAATAATTATAAAAGAATGTTTTTTTTCGATTGTTGGATCGATAAAACTTATACAAACAACTTCAAAAATGTCAGATGCACAATGCACAAGCATGGATATATATATATATATATATAGAGAGAGAGAGAGAAATATTATATATGAGTCTATAAAATAAAATATCGGAAATTTTAGAAAGAAGAAAAGTTTAAAGGAAACTTAAATTTTAAATAATAGAAATATGAACGAGGATGGATTGAAGAAATACAAGAGAAAGATAGAGCTAGAGAAAAAAGAAAGAAAAGAAGATAGAGAGAAAAAAGAGACAAAAGTGATAAGAACAGAAGCACAAAAATAAGCTGATATGAAATAGAAAAGAAGGAAGCACACATCACACATTCATAATATATGTACACTCACACACACACACACACATACATACATACATACATACATACATACATACATACACACACACCCACACACACACACACACACACACACACACACATACATACATACATACATACATACATACATACATACATACATACATACATACATACATACATACATACATACATACATATACATGTTGTGTATATAATTATATATATGTACACAAAAATTAAGGGTATGTATGTTATACCTCAGAAATAAAGAAGGAATTTATAGATTGTCATTGTGATAAAATGTATGAAAGGACATTGGCCAATGAAATGGTCTCAAAATTTGTTTTACAACAATTTATTCAATCCAGATTGGAGGACAACGTTTGAACTTCGATAATCTATAAACGAATAACCGAGCATTTTAAAACAAACATAAGCAGTCGAATCGCAATAGAAAAAATAATTCAACATTCATATACAAAATATGCGATGTGCGTGGAAACTTTTATGATTCAAAATTCATTCAAAAAAACAATTATACAGAGAAACATTAATTTCTTATCACTCCAGATCAAAATTCAAACATGACATGGCAAGGAAATAACTATCTACTATAATACTAAGTGACGACATGGCAAGCATATTTCAAACAGACAAAGTGGGTGGGCAACGTGACAGCAATATAAAGCTCTATACCAGTAGTGATATACAATCGCCAATTTCTCATATGACAAGTTACAGCAAATGCTGAACATAAACAAGACATTAATGAAGGTTATATAGAATGTGAGCATGAAATAGTTAATGTACAGTCAACAACAATTACTATTCAATTCATACGGAAAAGTTTCAATCCGCTTTTTTTGTACGTAAAAGATTAAACTTCATGGTCAGAAGACATCTTAGTTTATTTATTCAACATTTCATCAAAAAAATACAGCCAAAGAAATAAAATATCAAACTGAAGATGTCAATCAGATTGTGCATGTCACCTGCAGTGCAGAAACATCTTCCTTTAAGCACATTGTCTCTTCAATTCCACAAGCACAGACGCAATACAAACAAATCTAAAACCAGTCCGTCTGTTTGACTTGGCGCACTTCTACAAGTGTTTACATAAGTTGATACTCGTAGAAAACGAACAGATCTGAAGTTGTATTTATAAGACGGTACATAGCATAAGACGGTACATGACGCAAACCGGTACATAACACAAAACGGAACATAAACGCCATTAAACGCGTTCGTCACTATGATGAAGTTTTGATTATGCACTTTCCTAAAAAATCAAATCCGATATTTTTGTTTCTGTTTGATGGTATTTTTTACCCTGATTTGAAGATATAATAACTCGAAATTTTTATCACATTAACACCGAGTTGGTAAATAAAGAATCTGCTGATTAAATCAAATCTTTGGACCTTATTAACGAACTGTACTCAATTAGTTCAATATCAATACTTAATAAATCAAACTCCAATCAACTTCATTGTCACCAAAAGGACAATATCACAACACCATTATCTGTGGCAGTTGAATCATTTTAATGACAATCACCATCATCATCATCACCATAATCATCATCACCACAATCTTCGTCAGCATTAAAACCTCATCATCATCATTATATTTTTCGTCATCATCATCATCATTATATTTTTCGTCATCATCATCATCATTATATTTTTCGTCATCATCATCATCATCATTCTCATGATAATCATAACCACCATTAGCAGCCAATCATCATCCCTGTCATTCAAATTTGTCGTGCTCATGTTCCAATTCCATTTCCTGGAGCTGGAGCTGACAGTTGTACTTGGCAAATGAAGTTTTGAGACCTTCGTAGATGCTGATCATAATTGCACAGGACGGAGCAACCTTAATGAGACGAGGAACAGTTCCTGCAATGAAGATGCAGAAGTTCATTCAACTGATCTTTCAGGTCAATAATTAGCAAATAATATTTCTAACATTGTAGTATATTATCAAACGCATCTATCACTTAAGAAAAAAAACCTTAGAAAACACTTACAAATATGATATCAAACTTTCATTAATTATAACCAGCAACTGCACAAACAAATGTTAAACTTTGTTAGACCTGCATAAAGTCCTCTGATTCCTTTCCTGGCATACAAATCTCTTATCAACTTCCACGTTGAATCGGGCGGTCGACTTTCAATCTGATTCCCCTGATAGATCAAACGACCGAGTTCGATTTGTCTGTGCGTCTTGATCACGTCGAACGGAAGAGTCACAAGAGCAGCTGCCTGCAATTAAACAACTGAACGATAAGATCGAAAACCAGCTGCCATGATGCAAATGTCTTCGTTATTCGACCAATTCGGTTGTGGTCATGAGGTGGTTCGAGCAAATCACAAGATTACAGTAGCGTGAGCGGTCATCTTACAACCAGGGTTTGAACCAAGACTTGCCTTGAGCAACAATGAACCACTCTATCACTATGTGCTTAAACTTTACTTCACCTACCTGTTAAATAATTTAGCAGTAAAAAATACTTAACGATCCAGAAACGGCTCCAGCAGCCATGGAGTCTAAGAAGGCTGGACTCGAAGCCTGTCTCATCTTCAAAATTTGAGCCTTGATTGATTCATAGGAGAGCCAATAAACAGCTAATTGAAAAACAAAAATAATAAACAAAATAAATATCTTAGCATGCTATATTTGAATGTGAGAAAAATATAATACTTGAATACGAGACAAACATAATACTTGAATACGAGACAAACATAATACTTGAATATGAGACAAACATGATATTTGAATATGAGACAAACATTTGTAATAATATTTTCCCAAACACGAGTATCAGACAACCTGAGAAGGGAACATCTCTCAACAAGCTGGTAACGACTCCACTGAAGAGAAAGCTCGGACCCCGATGAGAGAAACTGAATCTTGCAGCCTCATAAAGTTGATAATAAGTTAATTTCTCCGATTGAAGTTTCGTTCGGAAAAGTTCCAGCGGATTGAATGCAACTACCATGAATACTGATGGAAACAACGATTTACCACAAACATTACAAATTTAAAACTGCTAATCTCTGCCTCATTTTATCCTCAATCATATCACTACAAATTTTTAAAACTTTAAAATTTTTTATATATAAACAAAATTTCATCCATATTTAATAACTTAAAATCAAAGAAAAACTCATAAAAAATATATTTGATCTAATTAAGAAAAAAATACTGCCAACTAACTCCTGCACAAAGAGCCTGCGAACGGTGGAATGAGCCAAGTGGAAGAATCCATTTCATCGTACCCGAGAGCATATTTGAGTTTGTTGTAGAGCGGGAAATAGATGATTGTTTGCGGAATGGAGATGAAACTGTGCGATGTGTGAGCATGCGTGCGATAATTACCAATTAAATCAACATAAAAAGAATAACCAAGTATTTTTATTTATTTACTTCAAAGCATGTTGTTTTTAATTAATGAAATATATTTGATTAAAAAGTATTGACTTTTATTTAATAAATAACCTGAATGCATTTATAAAACAATTAATAAAATATATATACTTATGTATATTTGAACAGTAAATCACCTGCAAAGTAGCAACAAATAAATATAAATCAAAAATAAAATAAAAAAATTCAAACAGCTAACAGAGTAGGTGAAAGACCGCTCCATAGTGACCTGACTCCTTCAAATTTAACAATCTTGGCAAATGCATCCTTTAAATTAAAGAACTTCAATTAATTTACTGGGAAATATTACAGATGGGAGCGAAAAAAAGTTCACAGTCTTACAAACATCCCATTGAAGTTCGGAGGAACAATACTAGACGTTCTCGAAATGATATCTTTTGCAGGATTGAGCCTACCATGCTGCGAACCAGGATATTCATAGCGAGAAGAGGTTGCTTTATAAACAGGATTCTCTTTACAGTGGTTGCATTCACAAAGAAAATCCATTAAGCCATTTCTGTATAGATAGAGAGATCGAGGGCGGCCGCCTTTCGGTTTTCCGAGGTCTGCCATAAAATCTTCCTGGTGCTTCTGCTGAGCTTGCAAACGAATCTTAACAACATCAAGTGGAGTTACTGCAATAAATATTTTCAATACGTTATTTAGTAGCAACAATAAAAAAAACCAACCAGATACCATATGTTACATTACAACTGCAATTTAGCAACACACCTAATCAAAACAAGAGCCTTGCGTAGTATATAGCATTACAAATTGAAATCTCCTTTTAAAATTTCAGATCTAACCCATTTCCTTTAGTTTTAGAATTTAGTTTTTTTAGAAATTAAAAACATAACCTATCAATATTTATTCTTTCTACTTCAAAAATTAAATTTACTAATAAAATTCAAAATATTTTAAACAAATCAACACTCCTTTCATGCTCTTAAATATCATGCCAACCTGCCAGAGCTGTCACAGAAGAACCAAAAAATGAAGCAATGATCTCTTGAGTCCATGTGAGATTTTTCTCTGCTTGTGATATCATAGCAGGCTCTACTCTGACTGGATTTGTGAAGACTTCAATAAAGTTTATGACCACTCTTGGATATTTTCTGTCTTCCATATTCCTTACATATATCTTTGGTTTGAAGATTAAAAGTAAATATATTACAAAACAGGTCATAACTACTCATAACAGAACATAATCTATATTTATATTTGGAAAGAGTTTTATAAATTCACAATAAAAAGTCACTTATAATTGAAATTAAACTAATCCAAAATTAAATTAAAGAGCATAAAATCAGGTAGTCACCACTTACTAGTTAATTAGTAATTAGTAGTTGTGTTGTGTTAAGTTTACTAATTTACTAACTAGTTTCAAATTTGTAGTAATATTCTTGTTGCTGTCTATGCTGCTTCAGATAAACGAATGAGCGTTGCATTCTACATCATAATGATAATAATTTCTTGTTTAACATCCGCATTATATAAAATTCAAAAATTTCGTAGTTCGACAGGTTTGGCATCCTCATAAACAACTGTAATCGATGTAACTTTTTGCTGCGTTGAAAACAAAGGTCAGTTCTTCATTTCATATTTTTCAAATTATGTTTTTAAAACATTTGTGAGCTCATTCACTTACATTAAAAAATTTTAAATTTTAGTTAAATCTACTTTAGATTATATATATATATATATATATATATATATATATATATATATATATATATATATATATATATATATATATATATATATATATATTTATATATATATATATATATATATATATATATATATATATATATATATATATATATATATAGCGGGAGACAAGCGGGAACGGGAAAGCGACTGGGAGCGTGAGAGCAAGCGGGGAAGGAAACAGGAGCGTGAGAGCAAACAGAGAAGGAAACGGGAGAGAGAGAAATACGATAGAAAAACTCCGGGCAACGCCGGTTACCCTGCTATTTCCCCCCCGGACATTTCCCCCCCCCCCTGGAGAGAGAATATACTTTTATAGAGGGGTAGTATAGTTGGACTTGCCAACGTTTTTTGAAGAAAGTCCATTTGTTTATCACATAAATAGTTCATTGCATAATAGTATAGATAGTATAAATCGAGGCAGTATAGTCGGACTTGCCGAGTCATTTTCCTGTTCTTATCTTCTACCATCTAACGCAGAGCCAATGGCGGAAGGTGCAGGAGCTGGGGCTGACAAAAGCCTATAAAGAGAACATCCAAGTTAAACATTTCTGCGGAATGTTGGATGCCCTGGCTTACCTGCCGGTCAATGAAGTAGAAAGTGGGATGCGGTACCTTATCAGAAAAATACCACAAAACGATGGCCTGGAAGCTCTGGAATTATTAGTAAATTACTTTGATGCCACTTATGTTTCCGGAACGACAAGACGTGTCAAACGCCCAGGAACTGGCGATGGAATTCCAAAACTGAACTTACGTCGGAAGCCGCCATTGTTCCCGCCACCGCTTTGGAACGTTCATGAAGCAACTTTAATAGAGGGTGACCGAACCAACAATATATGCGAGTCCTGGAACTGTGGGTTCTCTAGCCTTGTTGGTCATCGTCACCTCTCGTTGTGGACGCTCATAGAAGCGCTTCAGCAGGACGAAGCAATGGCGTCAACCTCAATCCTAAGGGAGGCTCGAGGAGAACCACCAGCCAAGAGAGTAAAGCGATCGACGAAGGCGCTTCAATCGGCTCTTTTTTCGTTAACGGAGGCACGCTGAAAAACATAAAAACATTGGAAGATGTCCTAGAGGGTCTAGGACACATTATTCGTTTTAACAATATACACAATTCACGCACGCACATATTTATGGCATGCAAGAAAACACTCTTGCATAACCACAAATTCATACTACTACATTACCACAGAGGGGGGGAAATGTCCTAGGGTCTGTCGGGGGGGGGGGGGAACGTCCGGGGGGGAAATGTCCTACATTCGTGCACACACGCTTTTTGCGACTACTGATGAAAATGCGTTTGTTAGGAAAGCAGCAGAGACGGATCCAAGGGAATAGAGGAATGCATTGCATACCCCACCAATCTTTGAAATTTAAAAAAAAAGAAAAGTACCTACGACTAAACCCCCCCCCCCCAGTCATCAGGTTTTTTGGGAAGAGAAAGTGTCATCGAATTTTTTTGGAAAGGTACCATCGACTACCTCCCCCTCCGGTCATCAGGTTTTTTGGGAGGAGAAAATGTGAAAGACGCAAGGGACGTCATTTAGGAACTGGAGGGCGGTTGACTCGTCCCCCTTGAATTTGAAGTGGTTTCCCTGATGTTTAAGTGAGCCCCCTTGGCGTTGAAAAGGGTTCCCTGGTTTTAAAGTGGGTCCCCTGACGTTGATGTGGACGCCTCAACGTGTTGAAGTGTGGCCCCATGAATAGTAACGACAACACCTCCCGGTCAACTTTTGAATTTACATCATGAGGATAAAACGTTGGAACGTTTGGGCCTTTCATTCATCGCAGCCATCTGCAAGTTAAAAAAAAGATAAGAAGTGTCTAGAAAAATCTATTGAAAACTATACCTGGGACCATCACCTGCAGTGATCTGCTATGTTGGAAGACAATTTTTTAAGTAGTTTTCAATAAAATTTATCTAGGTGGAACAACATTTTTTGTAAAATGGGAATATTTAGTTATTTTCACAGAGCCCAAGTCTCTGCTTGGCGACCTTGACTAAGGGGCGTTCCTGGCACCGTGGAATTGAGATTCGAACAAGGCTGCACCAAGTCTTTAGCATGGCTCGGCTAGCAACCGCTCAGATCTCTTTAGAAGCTGCTCAATGAAAACTTTCTTTATCTTTATAACCACAAGAATCGCACACAACATTTTTACATAATGAGGCATGCACCTTAATATTTTCTATCACAAATCATAATTCAATCTGTTCTTCCACTTCCCTCCTCCAGCATTCAGACATGGGATTGCATGAAGCGAAGCAGAATATTCATGGACAGGTACAACAAATTATTTTCAATTGCAAAGAAAAGCATTGACACTTCCGATAAACTCCATTAAGAGTTGCATTTAAACAACAATATAATTCAATTATGACAAATTTATTTACAAAATTAAAATATTCAAAGAAAAAACTCAATAGCTAGTTTTAATATTATAAAAATTGTGGAGATTGCACACACTAACACAAAAATGAAAAATAGTTAAAACAAATATATATAAAGAAACATAGGATAACTACCAGCTGAATACCTCATGTGGACCAGTTCTGTGCAGAAAAGAAATGATAAACAATTCAATGCAATTCATCGCTTGAAACCAATAAAAATTGCCTACATTTGTTGTAAATCATACAAATTAGTTTGATGTGACATAGACCAACAATCTCTAATATACATTTAAGTTATTTTATAACAAGTGCTGAGTATTCCAACCAGAATCGGAAAGTGCGTGGAGAAAATGAAAAAAATGCCCTTTCGCATAAATCTACAAGGATATAGAACAGACACTAGATTTGAGCCAATTTTAGCAAGATTTAACAAGGCCCACAAAAGGAGTCTAAATGTAAATCTCTCATTCGAAGAAAGAATAGAAAACGACTAAGTCAGGTGAAACAGAGATTTTATGTAACAAAACAAGGGGAAACAAAACTAAAACATGCAGCTAAAAATATTATGTGACTATGATGCCCTGATGTTTACCCTTGCCATTTCACCATTTTGAAGAGACTCAAGGCTTGCCAGATGGTCAAGAATTTGAAATTCAAACTGGTTTGTGACATCTTGCTGCGACCCGACAGTGCTGTTTATCGAAGCCTGCAGCTGCTGATTGACGTCCACGACAGCTGCGTCCGCAAGCAAATTATGACCAAAGCCCGTCGGGGGATTGACTGGAAATTCTTCGTGCACAGCTTTATGACGCTCCAATTCACTCGGGTATCGAAACCTTCGGCCGCAGGTGGGACAGCAATGTCTGAGAGCTGCCTGTTTTTCTTCTTCGGTCTGCAGGCTGTGTTTGTTGCGTACGTGATTGTGAAGTGAGCTGTGGTGAGCAAATCGAGCATCGCACTGTCGACAGGCGTGCGGCCGTCGACCGAAATGACCGTTGAGGTGTTCGTAAAGACCATTTCGTATCTTAAACATGCTGTTGCACAGCCGGCACATGTAGCGATACAGCCCGTGCGGAGTCCTGACGTAAATCTCTTCATAGAAACGTCCGCTGAATGCGGTACTGTTGACTCCTCTGCGCGAACGGTACGTCTTGCCAACATTTTTTACCCCCACCCCGCTTTCAATATCTGCCAAATCCACACCGTCAGGCATTTTGAGAAGACCAATCGAATTTTCGCCACTACCACTGGCGTCTACGGCAATGGTGTCCTCAAATCCAAAATCAGCAACTTCTTGTTTGATATTTTGCAGTAAGTCTCCAGCATTTCCGTTGCTGACATCACTGTTGTCATTGTTGCAGCTATTGTTGTATATCATTCGTCGCCTGTGTCTCGTCATTGGCCTGTTTGGTGTCGACTTTTTACTGTTAGTCTTTGACGTGTTAAATGACTGGGGATTATCAATCTGTTGTGTAGTGGCAACATCCTCAGGAGATAACAGGTTTCTGCTATTGTAAGAACAATTTTCATCAATTACAGAATTTTGACTGATTGTGTTGTTAGAAAACTCCATTAAACACCCATTAATATCGGTTTCTATTTGGCTATGTTCCGCATGGTCAAGCCACCTTTGCGAGCCACCCTCATAACTGTCTTGATTGTTATCTGATCTGTTTGTCATTGGTTCACTTTCTGCAGAAGATAATGGTTTTTGAAAAACCGTACTGTCGGTCGTTTTACAACCTATTAGTTCTGTGATTTGAAAAACAATGAACGAATTTCGATCTGATATAAAACAAAGAGTCCCTTCTATTCTCATCTCTTCAGAGTAAAACGTTTCTTTGAGTCCGGCTTCTGATATAGCATCCACCAGACGCTTTTTTAAACCATCACGGATATTTGCATTATCAAATTCTTTCATAACCATATCTGCCAACTGTGGCTGTGAGCTGCAACAAGAAATTGCAATAATTATTTAATAACTCCACCACCGTTAGGAAAAGTTGTGATATCACCAACTAAGCTGCATAAGACGGCACATCTAAATAACTTAATAGAAAAGTTCAAACCTACCGAGCAAAGTACAATTATACGTTAAAAAAACGGAGTTTAGCAAAATAAACAAACAATGTTACTAGCCACCGGAAACAACAACTTTTTTTAATAACTTTAACTAATATAAGATTTGCTAATAATCTATGCAAACTATAACATATTAATTATTTCATTTAATAATAAATAAAAGTTTAAAAAATGGAAAACGGTACAAGCTATAACTAAACTAGTAAATAAACGTTATACATTTTTTTTAATAAATTATAAAATACTATAAATTTTTTATAATGTAAATTAACAAATTAAATATTTAAATATTTTGATACTGCACTTTGGCTCAAATGTATAATCACTTGAGTGTCACCCACTGACGTTCCATTCATTCCTGATTGAAATTGTTTCCTGGTCGGTCGAAGAAGTTCTAAAATGGTGACAAGGGTTATTTTTAACTAAACCTTATGTTAAAATTTTGCTAGTTTTGTCATGTCGTCGTATGTTTTTTAATGCTCGATGTTTTTGATGTTTTCATGTTTCGTGCTTAAGTGTTCATTTTCTATCCTTGTTTATTAACTTTTTTGTTTGCAGACTCAATTCACTGATGACCAGATTGCTGGTAAATATTTTTAAGTTATGTATACTTTTCAATACATTAAGACTTGTTGGATTCCTAGAATAAAAATTGTATCAAATATCTCAATTTATTAGCAGATATGATTCATATGCTAAGAATCTCTTCAATTATTATGTGGTAAAATTTGAAATTATGTCTTTATACCTGGATTGCAAGTAGACTACCATTGCAGATTTCCAAGAGACATTCTCTCTCTTTGACAACAAAGGTGATGGTAAAATTGCTTATCACCAACTTGGAGAAGTACTCAGGGCTATGGGTCAGAACCCAACTGATACAGATGTAAAAAAGTGTAGTTTTGAGAAACAACCAGGTAGGGATTCATTAATATTTGAACTTGTTGAAATAATTAATTTTGATTGGAGTGTTGAGGTATTCAATAATGTCACACTGAAACTTTTTATAAGAATTAGATACAAATTTGAGTGAAACATATTTTTCTGCTGGGTTTCTAGACAGTCGTATCACCTTCGAGACCTTCCTTCCAATTCTGCTGACGATCAGTAAAAACAAGGAAGTGCCTCACGTTGAAGACTTCATTGAAGGATTCAAAGTTTTTGATAAAGATCAGAATGGAACCATCCACTCAGCAGAACTACGCCATCTCTTGACTAATCTTGGTGAGTAAAAAATGTCAAAGTGACTGAAACTTGTGGACATTTGCACCTAATCTGTTCGTTTATTAGTCAAATACACTAGTTAATGGAATTTAAAACTTTTCAATTTATTTTTGTGCTATCACTATTCATTGCCATGAAATGCAAATTAAATTACTAACGTGCTTAATTGAAGGTGAAAGGCTGACAGATGAAGAGGTCAACGAACTCCTTCAAGGTCACGAGGATGCCCAGGGAAATGTCAACTATGAGGGTTCGTTTCAAGTTTTAGTGATGTTTGTGTTCTATGTCGTAGATAAATCTAATTTCATAGTATTTTTTTCAGAATTCATTAAAAGCGTCATCAACGGATGAATGTGAAACTTCAGCCCTGTGAAAATGTTCTTTTGTGCCTATTATTCCCTGATATATTCCACTCAAAGAAACAAAACTTGTCTTATGTTTCAGTATGCTTATGGATATCAAATATTAGTTTTGCTGATTTGAATTTCTTTTTTCATGTTCTGTAACAGCTTAATTTATTAAATATGAAAATTGTGTATTGTTTTGTGTCCACAATGCCTCCAAATCTGATAAAGACTTATTAGAATCAGAAGAGGAATGTGTCTTTAGTAATTGTGTGCACACATTTCTATTGCTTAAATTTGTGTCATAGAATTCAGCAGCTTTTTATTTCAGAATTTGTATGGTTTGTTTGTATTTATATTTTTTAATGCTGGCACTCTTACTTATAGTTCCTCGATCAAATATGTACAAGGTTTCAAATAAATTTTTGCTTGTAGTCGATGTTTAGTCCCATAATATAACCAAAGTTGGGGTTAAATTTGCTGTGAATTTTTCAATGAGTATGCATAATCATCAAGCCCGACCCGTAATCTGCTGGCAGCAGCTCAGTCAAAAAAATATGCATTATTTGCCTGCCCAATTTCTCGCATTTTCAAGCTTGGAATGGCCTTGTGATGTTACCGCAGTGTTAGTGGAAATGTCACAATGGGGAACCAACCATTAGCTTGCATGTGTGCAGAGGCTGATCTATAATAATGCCAGCACATGATAGAGATGTTAGAAAATGAAAACAAGCACCATTGTTTTTGTTGAAGTGGATTTTTCTGATTTGCATAAAAAAAACATTGATCAAAAAATTATATTCAAATGGATGCATAACTAATTCTCACATCTATATACTGATACTGTTAGAAATTGTATCACATTTCTATTGGATCTAGAAGCAGAGTGTTGTGAGCATCAATCTGACTCGCTTCCAAGGACCTTTAACCTCTCCGGCTTGAGCGACTGAGATCCGTAAAGAGACTCAGCCCTTTTGAAAAAAGCGTTAACCATTTTTTTGATCACCTCGTCAAAAAATATCTGGGCCAAGTGCGAGTGCAGAGAGTGGCGAAATTCAAATTCAACCTGAAGACAAAGAAAATAATAATGTAATGGATACATAAACGAGAATTTTGATTGTTACAAGTGGGTTGTTATTGTGACATTAGCATTAACTTAATTCCTTTTTTATTTATTTTTTAACATTAGAAACACCTAAGCAGCTTTATGACTGGCTCATGCATATGGAATCACTCAATTTTACCTGCCACCTGCACTTATGTCAGAAATCGGAATGTCCAGAGACCAATTATTCCCAGTTAAGAAACTAGTACTCATTTATCGACCAGTGAAGGATAAAAGGCTGAGTTGGCCTAATCAGAGTTAATTAATTCATTGTCCAACAGCATAACACTTCGCCGTTACTGAGATTTGAACCTCCAACGGCATGATGATAGCATAACTACCTTCACCATTGTGCTACATTTACCGGATAAAGATTGACTCATGTCCAACATCACTGGCATACCACCTTATTAAAAAGGATATGTAACCAATCACATGAATGTCAAGAATAAGTCAGCATGCATGTTTTTTAATGTTGGTTTTTTTACAGACTTTTAATGCATCAGTGAGCAATGTTATCCTAAGTGCAAGTTACATTACTCATTAGATATAAAGATTGAGTGAAATCTTTATTGGTTGTGCATTTCCCGAGAAAAAAATGAATATTTAAAATTTATTTTAATTACAGTATAATCCAGATATAACATAAATTAGGTAGAACATACTGAACTTTCAGTCCAGTCATGACTGTCCATAATATGACTCCTGCTATAACATATTTCCTATATGGATATAACATACTAAAATCTTGGTCCCATATAACAGATCATGTAACCCACGTACAAAGCATGACCGGCACAATAAGCGTTTCAACCATGTGAATACAAAGGTGGCAATTTCACTTAATTTAACAATTTTCAGACATCTAAATTCCGAAACTCGGTCATGGATGCTTCCTCACATTTATTTAAAACAAGCCAGCATAATGTCATCGGTCGTCAACGTGTAAGTGTCTGAAACAAGCTCGTATTTTAGTCTTTTTTTATAATTTATATACAGCATAATCCCGCTGTAACAGACCTTGGATATAATGTACTTAAACTTTGGTCACGTGCATTTGCCCTGTTTCCACCACGTTAAATTACCATGGCTAAATGTATTTGGATAAAATGCACATTTTAGCAACTGCTGACCACCGCGTTATGCGAAATTGCTAACATACATACATACATACATGAGAAATTATGTATGTTGATAAAATTCATGGCACTTTATTTCAATTCATTAGTTATTATATCTTTACAATGGCTATAACTGAACATTTAGTAATAAAACAATGATTTTTTTAAATCTTTTGAAAAAGCTATTGGACAGTTAGCTGAGTGGTTAACTCCTTTAAATCATGATCATCATGGATGAGTTAAATTTCTCAGTGCAGCACATTTTTAAAGATAGACTCCACCTTCCATCATTTTTTTTTCATTAGTGAATTAACTGGCATAAAATAGTTTACATTGAGAAGCATAATACAAACGTATGATAACCACACAGTCAAAAAATTTTACAACTTACAAAAAAGCTAAGTATGCACGAATCAGTCCTGCTAGGATCAGGTCCAGGTGAAAATGTCCAGACTGTTAATAAGTGGTTGAACAGCATACCATCTGAACACACCGACTGTTGGTCGCAATATATACTCTCACAATAAATATAATAGATTGTAATGACTTAAAAATCTTATACAACTTTGACTTGCGTTGGCTTGGTAACAGTGACCCTGGATGTATATCTTTCGACTAATGGTGGAAAACCCACAACGAGCTTGCAGTCGAAAGAATTTGGATTAGTCTTTTTCGGCACCAAAGATTCGTTGCACCAAGGAACAAATTCTGAGTACTTTTCTACTCTTGACACTATATCATACATTTGCTCCATAGAATACCTATGAAAAAAATTATAACATTAAAAAACCAATATGAACAAGAAGAAGGGTATGCATTTATTTCATAATTTAACATTTCATTTGAAATAAAACAGCAAACCCTAAAAGATGTTTTTCTTCATATCTTAACTTCTTCCCAGGTCCCCCACCAAGAGTCTCTGCCAACTTAGAAAATATGAACCGATTTTGACTGTAGTCTGGTAGAGCAGGGCGTTTTGCTTTACTGTTTTCACATGGGTGCTTTGACCTACAAATGCAATTAGAATAATAAAATCACATGTTTTTTTCTGTATTCTCATGAAAATCAATGTCAGCCATTCGGTTTAAATCATGATCGGCATCAGTGATGTGGAGTCGGTAGATAAATGTTCCGACACCAACTCCTCAGTTTTATGTACTTCCGACTCCTCTGTATTAATATGCGAATGTATACATTCCTTGAAGGAAAGAAACACAACCTACCACAGGACTACTGGCTGGGAAGCCAACAGTCTACGGTATTGCACAGTTTAAGCAAAAGACAAACGCAATTAAAACAAAGTTTTAATTTTTTTTAATTAATCAGTTCAAAAACCGAAACGTAAACAAATGCTGTGATTGGACAATCGATTCTAGCTCACTGTGGCTAATTATGCAAAATGGCTACTCGTTAAAACCTCTTGCCGCATTCTAATAAACTTTCTTTTTCTAATTCCAATCTTAATTTAGTAGGAGTTTTGGCTGGTTGGGTGGGTGGATTGTCACATGTAAATAGTTTGGACTGCTCATCCTTAAGAGTAACCAAAGCACTAAGGTGTATGGTAGGGAAGGCCCAAAGCATGAATAGAGTTTTTTTTACAAGTTTTCTTTCTTTTTTTTTGGTAGGAGTCGGGGTCGGTGCATTGTTTGCCGACTCTGACTCCAGGTACCCAAAATTTTCCCCGACTTCGACTCCACAGCCCTGGTCGGCATTTCTGGAAACCACCTGATCGAAACTGTAACACAGAAAATCATCACACGCTTGGTTTCCGATAAAGATTTTCACTAGTTATTTCACTGGCTTTAGAAAATTATGAGTTAGAATTATTATTATATTTAAATAAAATCAATTTTTCTTAAAATATTAGCTAAGTTGATGACTTTATTTTTTAATAAAATGAGCTGATAATAAAAAGTATTTGGTAAATGTTCACACAAGCAACAGCTTGCTTAAAGAATCGGGGAAGTAATACAATTTCAGCTATAAACACAATGAAAAGTAACCATGAGTTAAAAACTTAGTATACAAATTTAAACAGTTTAACAAAAATCGTTTAAATAAAAAAATATATTAAAATTTAATTCAAGAATAATAGAAATTAACAGGGGTGACAGGGGTGTAGAGGTCGGAATCGAGTAGCATGCTCCTGTGATTATAATTGTTCATTGAAATGGAACAAATGAAGAATAGTTATATGTTTTGGACATTTATTTATTTTAAAAAGTTAAATTTTCTTGAAATGTTTGCTAATTTTATGACCTTAGGCTAACCAGTCGAGTGGGGAGCGAAAAATTTTAGACGTTAAAATTAGTATTTTTATAATTAATAATTTTTTATTGTAATAAAAACTAATTTTTAGTTCTTGAATTCATTTTATTAGTGTCGTCAGCGTACCTTATCACTCACAACTGCAAAGTAAAGAGTACCTCGAACAGTATTATTTCATTGAGCTTGGCTTAAAGAGAGCTGCCAGTTATCATATTTCATAAGTGACTTATGCAATTGTTTACCATGTATTTTTTAGTTCACAACTTCTATTTATTTGTATCCTCAGTGTATGTCACTCACAACTGCAATGTAAATAGTTCCTCAAAGGATACTATTTATCGTTTTTAAGTATCAAAATTTATGATGAATGTTATGTTTTTGTTTTATTCTGGTAAAACTTTAGTTTTTTTATGTAAGTGATGTAAATCAAAGTGTCGCCACTTAACAAATCAGAAAAAGTGGTGTGCCACTAATGACTAATGTGAACCTTTAAATTTAGCTTTACATAACTCTTACAATGTTTCTAAGCAATAAAAAAAAATAAAAAAGGGCATCTGACCTAATAATAGAGACTGCAGCAGCTGAGAAAATCCTTCTTTTTGGTATAACATTACCTAGCGTTGAAGATAAAAATAAAACATTTTGCGGAACGGTGATATTTCGGGCTAATATAACCAAACCCTTTTTCATGATTTTTGACCTAATCTGGCCTTAAATTGCATACGGAAAAGAATGTAAACAAAAATAAATTCAGTCGTTTACGCCATTTTGAATAATATATTATCGTAGACCACAAAACTAAAACTTTTGTTATGTAACTTCTCTGAATTTTATAACTAATTTACATTATTTTATTGTATTGGATCGGAAATATTAAACACTAGCGGGGTTACCCGGCGTTGCCCGGGGTTTTTAGAGGTTTTTCTAATGTTTGTCTCTCTCGCTCCCGTTCCCTTCTCCACTTTCCCGTTTTCGTAGCGTTCCCGGTCGCTTTTCCGCTCTCGGTCGTTTTCCAGCTCCCGGTCGCTTTCCCGCTCAGAAGTTTTGTTATCGATTTTCTCTCTTGCTCGCGTTTCCTTCCAAGCTTGCTCTCCCGATTCCAGTCGCTTTCCGCGTTCCCGGTCGCTTTACCGTTCTCGGTCGCTTTCCCGTTCCCGGTCGCTTTCCCGTTCCCGGTCGCTTTCCCGTTCCCGGTCGATTTCCCGTTCCCGGTCGCTTTCCCGTTCCCGGTCGCTTTCCCGTTCCCGGTCGATTTCCCGTTCCCGGTCGCTTTCCCGTTCCCGGTCGCTTTCCCGTTCCCGGTCGCTTTCCCGTTCCCGCTCCCGCTCACGCTTGCTCTCCCGTTCCCGGTCATGCTTGCTATCCCATTCCCGGTCACGGTTGCTCTCCCGTTCCCGTTCACGCTCATTTTCTCTTTTACATTCTTTCATAACTTCTGTTAGCCTATAAAACGTAAAATAGATTTGCTAAGACTATATATATATATGAATGTTTGTGGGTTAGTTTGTCTATTATAGAAACGGGAAAGCGACCCGGAACGGACAGCGAGCGGGAACGGAAAAGCAAGCGTGAGCGGGAATGGGAGAGCAAACGTGAGCGGGAACGGGACAGCGACCGGGAACGGGAAAACGACCGGGAGCGGGACAGCGGCCGGGAACGGGAAAACGACCGGGAGCGGGAAAGCGACCGGGAGCGGGAAAGCGACCGGCAGCGGGAAAACGACCGAAAACGGGAAAGCGAACAGGAGTGGGAAAGCAGGTGGGAAAGGAAATGGGAGAGAAAGAGACAAACATTAGAAAAACCTCTAAAAAACCTGGGCAACGCCGGGTATCTCCGCTAGTATATATATATATGTATACATAAACACAGACACAGACACACATACATGCACATACACATACATACATACACACATACATACGCACATACATATATATATAGTTCCCGCTCGCTCACCCGCTCCGCTCCGCTCATTTTGTGACGGATTTCAAAATTTTTTTTTTTTTTTTTTGATTTTCATTGACTCTCAAGGTTGTGTGAAAATTTCATTACGATCGGATGAAGGGTGTAGCAATGCATAAAGGACATTAACATACATAAATACAAACATTCATTTTTATATATATAGATTATAAAAAAAAGTTCCAAAAACTTCTCTTTCTAAAGTCTATATATCTGTTTCCTATAAAAGAGTATCTTGAACTGTCTGATTAATTTGATTTGATTACTTTTAATTGATTTAAGGCCTAATTCATGTCGGAAACATTAAATTCATGTATTGTCATCCAGAATAAAGCCTTTTTTTTTATATAAACACCACTTTTCCGTGATTGGTTTTACAATTGTCATAGTAGAAAGGTGGTCGTTTGCTTGCTCTTCAAAACAGATCACGGCACGTGAGTCTCACTTCATAGTCCAGCAGTAATCTGCCATCGTCACTGACAACCAGCCTTTTTGGTTTAATATAATGAGGAATTCTGTGACTAATATACACAAGTATAAATTCTAGTCTCGGAGAAGCGAGACTGGTTTATAAACGGTTATTTTCGAATGGAAATTTATCCTACTATTCATACTCTGTTACTATTCATATTATACATTCCAGCAACCAACTACATTGGCTCAACAAACGAATAAAAAATTTTTATTTTACATCATTCTTTGTTTAATTAAGTTTGGCGCAAATGTTTAGACCGAAAGTGTTTTTATAGCAGCATTTTTGGCACTTAAAAAGACAAATTATCCATCTTGTCTACATCCTCAGTTGAAGATCAATATGTTAAACAATTGTTCTTAATGAGTAAAAGCGTCAACGGGTTGTTCCGTGGTCAGGAAATAAAAACTCAATTATATTTTGAACACAGGTCCTCTCCATTTTGCCTGTTCGTTTTCTAATTTGTCTAATTTGTTGGTGTCTCTAACTACATGGCAGTTTGCGTGTCTACCTACATAGCAGCTTGCATGACTACCCACATAGCAATCTCCATGACCATCTACATAGCAGTTCATATGAACACCTACATGGCAGTCTGCATGACCACCTACATAGCTGTTAGCATGACCACCTACCTAGCAGTATCCATGAACACCTACATAGCAGTCTGCGTGCCTACATGGAATTATTTTCCAACTGCAGATCACTAATGGGGCCAGAAGTGGCACGGGAAAAATGAGAAGAGGTGACTGGGGAGAATTTTTCGTTGGAGCATCCTGCAGGAAACTTCTAAGGAAGGTGACGGTATTAATTATTCAAGGTTAATGAAATATGATTGTACTTATAGGGCACAAAAACCATTAGATGACCGTGGCCATGATAGAAATGGCGGGCTAAAATGACCGTCGTCGTGTTATTATAACTATTATTGTCGTTCTCTTTTTTTTCCTTTTTTCCTTTAAATCATTTATCGCATCTTCATGCTGCACATGCGCTTCACAGATGTACCACGAATTGTTCGTGCATTCGTGCATATGGGGTCACACGTATGAGACCACACGTATGGGGCCAGACAGTTTTACCTGCCACTCGCACTCTGCCACCTTGACCACCAACACCGTCATCATCATTATAACCATCACCATCATCGTAACAATCCTCACCACCACCGCCACCACCACTTGCACCATTGCCATTGTCATTGATTTCACCATCGTCATCAGCATCATCATAACGTCCATGGTCTTTCATGGTTGCGCATTAATTGGTTGCTAGGTCTTTGAGCTATTTATAGAATGCTTGAGATTTCGAGTCACCTTGATCTCACCATCCTTAAACAGATGAGCGCCAATTTCTCTTCGTCATTTCAACTTCCCGGAAGCTTTTTTTCTATTAATTATTTCATTAATTCAAACTTTCGGGATTTATTTTCAAATCCGCAAGAAGTATTCAGCTTCAATGTAGGCTGAAAGAACGCTGGGAGAAGAACAAATTTGGTTTGGGTGTGAATAGGAGTGATTAAATAGGTATGCCTAACAGGTCGAGAAAACAATTTATCGTCATAAAATTAATAATAATTATCAGCTCCAAAAGCAAAAATTCTTGTAAGTGATGGTGAGCTGAAGATTGCCCGATGACACACAAACTACAAAATTTATCGTAAAAAATATTAAGACTTATTTATTGTTCATTGTTTGCGTAGACCTGTTAGAAGTTTAAAGTGCTTAACGCTGTCATGTTATGCTACGAGAGGACGTATGAGGAACGCGGGACTGAAACGTTCTGATCGTGTCAAGGTCAATGAAGATGATGATGATGACCTGGTTGTCGTCATAGAAGACATTCGCACATCATGTGCTGATGAAAATGTTGAGACCGCTGAGAATCTTTGGCAGATCACACAACGGAGTGCTGCTTCAGGATCTTTAGAGATAATGCAATAACGGAATAAACAGCTTCATATATATACCTGTCGTAGTGCATCCATCTGAATAGTCATTTCGTCATTTTAAGTTTTGGTGTCAACATATGAAAGAGCTCGAGTTAAAAGTCACTTGCAAGTGCTTATATAGTTATTTTAAATTTTTATAAGTAAAATTATTTATGCGCATATTTGTTGTTGCGCGCAGGTGTTGTTGCGCGTATTTATCGGCACGCATTTTGCCTACAGTTGTAGCGATGCCATAAATGATATGATGTATTTACAATAAACGTTATGTACATTATTATATACTTGTTGATATTAGATTGCCACACATCACATCACATCACATCACATCACATCACATCACATCACATCACATCACATCACATCACATCACATCACATCACATCACATCACATCACATCACATCACATCACATCACATCACATCACATCACATCACATCACATCACATCACATCACATCACATCACATCACATCACATCACATCACATCACATCACATCACATCACATCACATCACATCACATCACATCACATCACATCACATCACATCACATCACATCACATCACATCACATCACATCACATCACATCACATCACATCACATCACATCACATCACATCACATCACATCACATCACATCACATCACATCACATCACATCACATCACATCACATCACATCACATCACATCACATCACATCACATCACATCACATCACATCACATCACATCACATCACATCACATCACATCACATCACATCACATCACATCACATCACATCACATCACATCACATCACATCACATCACATCACATCACATCACATCACATCACATCACATCACATCACATCACATCACATCACATCACATCACATCACATCACATCACATCACATCACATCACATCACATCACATCACATCACATCACATCACATCACATCACATCACATCACATCACATCACATCACATCACATCACATCACATCACATCACATCACATCACATCACATCACATCACATCACATCACATCACATCACATCACATCACATCACATCACATCACATCACATCACATCACATCACATCACATCACATCACATCACATCACATCACATCACATCACATCACATCACATCACATCACATCACATCACATCACATCACATCACATCACATCACATCACATCACATCACATCACATCACATCACATCACATCACATCACATCACATCACATCACATCACATCACATCACATCACATCACATCACATCACATCACATCACATCACATCACATCACATCACATCACATCACATCACATCACATCACATCACATCACATCACATCACATCACATCACATCACATCACATCACATCACATCACATCACATCACATCACATCACATCACATCACATCACATCACATCACATCACATCACATCACATCACATCACATCACATCACATCACATCACATCACATCACATCACATCACATCACATCACATCACATCACATCACATCACATCACATCACATCACATCACATCACATCACATCACATCACATCACATCACATCACATCACATCACATCACATCACATCACATCACATCACATCACATCACATCACATCACATCACATCACATCACATCACATCACATCACATCACATCACATCACATCACATCACATCACATCACATCACATCACATCACATCACATCACATCACATCACATCACATCACATCACATCACATCACATCACATCACATCACATCACATCACATCACATCACATCACATCACATCACATCACATCACATCACATCACATCACATCACATCACATCACATCACATCACATCACATCACATCACATCACATCACATCACATCACATCACATCACATCACATCACATCACATCACATCACATCACATCACATCACATCACATCACATCACATCACATCACATCACATCACATCACATCACATCACATCACATCACATCACATCACATCACATCACATCACATCACATCACATCACATCACATCACATCACATCACATCACATCACATCACATCACATCACATCACATCACATCACATCACATCACATCACATCACATCACATCACATCACATCACATCACATCACATCACATCACATCACATCACATCACATCACATCACATCACATCACATCACATCACATCACATCACATCACATCACATCACATCACATCACATCACATCACATCACATCACATCACATCACATCACATCACATCACATCACATCACATCACATCACATCACATCACATCACATCACATCACATCACATCACATCACATCACATCACATCACATCACATCACATCACATCACATCACATCACATCACATCACATCACATCACATCACATCACATCACATCACATCACATCACATCACATCACATCACATCACATCACATCACATCACATCACATCACATCACATCACATCACATCACATCACATCACATCACATCACATCACATCACATCACATCACATCACATCACATCACATCACATCACATCACATCACATCACATCACATCACATCACATCACATCACATCACATCACATCACATCACGATTGCAGGAAGTGTTTTAAGAGTTCTTATACAATAAAAGAATTAAAGAATTTTAAACTGCTGAACAATTAGAAATTTTTTTTATTTTCTAAACGAAAACGCCAAAGTAGCGGAAACATCCACAACGAACGTCCTCGAATAGAATGGAATGTTCAGCTAATCCTGATTTTGTTCTCGAATTAAGAAACTGAAAGGGTGTGTTTTCCGACTTGTTCTGCCTGCTGGGGCAATGTGGCTAGCATGATTTTTGACGATTAAAGAGAGTTTAGCAGGCTCTTTTAGGCGAATAACAATAGATATAAACACACTAAAAGAGACAAAAATTTTAATATTTTTAATATTTTATTGCATTTGGAGGTACGGAAATAGAGAAAGAGGACTGAAAATTTTAAAGAAGATATTTCGTACAATATGGCTTCCCATGCTGTTTATACTGTTTAAGAATCAGAAAGTATAATTGCTTTAAAAAATTTGATTTGATATTGATACACGTTTTTTTTCTAGAACTTAAATCATTTTATTTCATGTATTTGTTTGCATTTTTTGATTAAAAATGAGGATTAATAAAGGGAATTTGACTTAATGATTAATTGAATGGGATTTTAAGCTCTGACGATATTCAAGCACTTAAACTCCATCTCAAAGCTGGACATGTGTGGAAATGAGTTGGAAAGAATGCATTGGAAACATAAATATCTGGGCATTCGTCATATCATCTCTATACTCATCACAATTAGCTCCATCGTCATCAGTTCGAGCTTGTCATCATCATCATCATCTTTACCATCATTATCATCATCGTCGTCGTCGTCGTCGCCATCGTCATTAGCTATGAAACTGCCTTATCATCATCATCATCATCATCATCATCATCATCATCATCATCATCATCATCATCATCATCATCATCATCATCATCATCATCATCATCATCATCATCATCATCATCATCATCATCATCATCATCATCATCATCATCATCATCATCATCATCATCATCATCATCATCATCATCATCATCATCATCATCATCATCATCATCATCATCATCATCATCATCATCATCATCATCATCATCATCATCATCATCATCATCATCATCATCATCATCATCATCATCATCGCCGTCGCCGTCGTCCTCTTCATCGTCATCGCCTCTTCGTTGTTATCATCATCATCATCCTCAAAAGCCTCGTTGTCATCGACATCATTGCTTTGACAATCGTCGTCATTATCATTACCGTCGTCACAGTCACAGTCATCATTAACACCATCTTCTCCATTATTGTCGCCATAAACATCATCGTTGACTTCACCATCGTCATCATCACTGCCGTCCTAGGGAGCGCCTTAATGGAAATGATGATTGAGCAATCTTCCCAACCCCCATCCATCGATTTTCCATTCAGGAGAAATAAATGAATGAACGGTTGAGTGAACGTGTGAATGGATGCATGGATGAATTGATGAATGTATGTGTGTTTGTGTGTATGTATGTATGTGTGTTTGTGTGTATTTATGTATGTGTTAATGAATGGATGGATGTATGGAAGAATGGCTGCAGTGCGTATACGTTAAGCCCACTACACTTCTAAAAGAGTTTAATTTGAAGAAATTATCAAGGTGCACTGATTCTAAAGTCACGTGCACTCAGACGACACACACGTCTAAAAATAATCAATAATAAAATAAACAAAACAAAACACGTTTCCTTATTCTCTCAAAGATCTCTACAAGAGCTTCTTCTTCAAAACACAATCTCCACATTACTAGTTTTTCTAACATCAAAGACGAGGTACCTGGGTGACCGAGGTTCATATATTATCATATCATATCATATCTTATCGTCGCGTCATCAGTTGACCAGCAACGTTTAACGGAGGAACCGTCGACACCACCTAGTATTTCATACTTGTGGAAAACTACAACGCTTCACAATGAATTCATTTTTATCCATCAGAATCTCGCATGGCTGTGTAAACTTTTCTCTTTTTACAGGATATTTCTCGGCAGGTCAACACGACATACCCCACTCGGTTTTTGATAATTATAATAATCATCATCATCACCACCAATGAAGGATGCATTTACGACTTGATACAGAGATGAATCAATGCATAGATGAATGGATGCAAATGCGAATGAACGAATGCATAGATAGACAAATGAATGGCTAAAATTGATTAGCTAATGAATAATTATAAGAATGAATTAAAATTATTTAATAAAGTGGAATATGAAATAATAATTAACTCGTAGCGATAATAACTCTTACAACTAAACTTTTCCATCCATCAGTACGGCAATTTCTTTTATATTAATCATATAAAATATTCCACGTGTTTGTTCATTTCTATATTTAGATTGTCACTCGTTTCAATGGACTCTTGTTTCCATGAATAACGGCGCACCAGATGCAGTCAAACCCTTATACAAAAAACCTTCTTGCAGAAAACCCTCCAACAACAAAACCTTTTTTGGCTCTCATTGTTTGGTAGACTCACACATGAACTGCTTGCATGTTGAATAAGTTTGTACGAAAGAAGGAAAACTTACTATTTAAATATAATAATAAAATTAAACAAAATGAAGATAAAATAATAATAATAATAATAATAATAATATTAATAATAATAAAAAAAAACTTGTCTTCATATTCTGATTAACCTGTGACTTTTCAAATGGCAATAACTAACCAAGTACATGCCTTCCGTAGTTGTAGTGGTCCGGTCGTAAAGTCAAACGGATGAGACAGTGGAAGATGCTTCGGGATGATGCCAGGATAATATCTGAGATTTAAGACTTTATATTTTTATTTCATTTCATTTTTTTGCGCAACTTTCAAGATAAAAATTTATTTAATTTATTATTCTAGATAATATTATTTAATTAAAATTAATTATTAAAATTGTTTTTTTTAATACTTTTACCGCCTAATATAAGAAAATCTAGATCATATACTGTATCTATTTATATATACATTGTTGTCAGCGAAGCTACAATCATTTTTGACTTTCCATTGTGCAAGACGGAACCAGGATATCGATGATGATGATGGATTGCATGCTGTCTCGTAATCAATAGGACTACCGAACAGACATACAGAGAGAGAAAGAGAAAGAAAGAGAGAAAGAGAGAGAAAAAGAGAGAGAGAGATATAGAAAGAGAGAGAAGAAAAGAGAGAGAAAGAAAAAATAGAGAGATAGACAGAGAGATTGACAGAGAGATTGAGATAAAGAGAGAGAAGAGAGAGAGAGAGAGAGAGAGAGAGAGAGAGAGAGAGAGAGAGAGAGAGAGAGAGAGAGAGAGAGAGAGAGAGAGGAAAAATAAAACAAGATAAAACTTAAAATCAATGACGTAAAAGAATAGAATGATGCAAGATTTGAAGGAATCGAAACAAACGGAGAATAACCTGAAGGAATATGGAAAAACTGAGAAAAACTGGAAGAAGGGAGATCGACGTAATTGCTTTTTTCCATTTCCAGTTATGCGCAAATCACTTTCTTATTTTACAAATAGGCAATATGCCTCAAAAACAAAAACAGCTTTATTAGAATCCCGCCATCCTTATTATCATTACCAACCAATCGTCGTCATCATCATCATCGTCATCGTCGTCATCTTCATCGTCATCGTCATCGTCATCGTCATCGTCATCGTCATCGTCATCGTCATCGTCATCGTCATCGTCATCGTCATCGTCATCGTCATCGTCATCGTCATCGCCATCGTCATCGTCATCGTCATCGTCATCGTCATCGTCATCGTCATCGTCATCGTCATCGTCATCGTCATCGTCATCGTCATCGTCATCGTCATCGTCATCGTCATCGTCATCGTCATCGTCATCGTCATCGTCATCGTCATCGTCATCGTCATCGTCATCGTCATCGTCATCGTCATCGTCATCGTCATCGTCATCGTCATCATCATCGTCATCATCATCATAATCATCATCATCATCATCATCATCATCATCATCATCATCATCACAATTATCGTCATCATCATCATTACCAGCGCTGCTACCGCAAAAATCAACAACACAGCTCTAAGGCAGCTCCAAAAAATTTTAGAATGTTTTTTATATAATTTCCACGTAGGTGTCATGTGAGAATGAATGGGGACGGTCCATCCTTTTTGAATTGTAGAGTAGGTTTTCAAGAAGGGAAACTTTTTTTTCGATGTGATGAACCTCACATACAATACGGCCACTGCAACTACAGCTACTACGACTAAACCTACATGCGCTTCCTTAATGCTTCGGATGTTTCACAATGGAAACGATCGCTAGAGGGATTTATACACAATAATGTATGATTTAAACTGTAACCATGACCTGTGACCTTCGTATGTTCTTGAGTTATGGTCCACTCGGCAACGAACCCGAACAAGCGAACAAGCGAACAAGCGAACAAGCGAACGAGAGAACGAGAGAACGGCCTCATATAATTCTCATGCACATTTCATTGCCTTCGTCGTAGTTTGTAAGGAGATTATGTAGTCGCTGAAACCTACCGAGTGTAGTTGTTTAGATTGTAATTTCACCAGTTGCTAATGTTTATCATCTTTTGCAATGTAATTTCTCATTGTAATTTCTCGTGTTAATGTAAGCAGGCATTGTAAACAATACAAATGTTGCTAACATTATGTTAGTTGCAAGCGGTACAACCACCGATGCAATCTGGCACAATGGTGGTTGGTAGTTGCGGTGTAGTAGCTGCTACTGCATTTGTTATTTAGTTGTAGAATTGTACTTTCATAGCTTCGACTAAGAAATCTTCCGATGTTAGATAGTTGTTGCGTTTTACAGGCTCATTTCCACCCGTTCCATGCCTTACCTGAACAAATCTTTTAATAGGTGTTTGTACTCTCCATTTTTTCACTCTCTTTCCTTCCCTTATATCTCTCTTTCTCTCTCTCCCTATCTCCTTTGTTTGTCTCTCTTTTTTTCCATTTGTCTCCCTCCCTCCCCCCGTTAGTAATTCGTACGTTCACTCATTCGTTTGATGGCTCCTCGGGTCTATTCTCTCTCTCCCTTTCTCCCCCTCTCCTCCCCTATCCATCTCCAATTCCTCTCATCTCTCTCTCTCACTCTCTCTCTCTTTCTTTCTTCCCCTCTCTTTCCTTCTCTCTTCTTCTCTTACTCGATCGTCGTTCGACTTATATTTAGAGCCACTACAGATGAAAATGCTGGCCTCGCATTTTGGAGAAACCTGCGTTACTTTGCGTTTTTTTTCTGAGTAGAATAGGAGTTATTTACGTAAACATATACATATATTAAAAATGTATAAATAAAAAAATAACATCTATATATATATATACAACTACAATAATTATAATACTAATAATAATAATAACAATGGCGATCATGATGATAGTCGTGATACGTGCATGTAGGGCAGAGAACTCAGGGAGATTAGAATGATAATAATAATTCTAATTAGAAACGAATGAACTTCTCGTTCGTCTGTCTGTCTGTCTGTCACGCTGGTTGTCGTCCATCGGCACTGGAGACTCGTCGAAGTAAATGCGGAGAAAAGAAATGAATGAACTGTTTTGATTTGAGTTTTATTTATTTTTATTTTTTTTATTAAACTCGTGTTTTTCTGATTGAAGTTGAACTTTGAAGGAGAGAGAGAGAAAAATATATTCGTTTTTAGAAGAAGAGAAACTGCCAGTTTGACAGTTTCAATTCCTCACAGAAAAGGATGAATTAAAACTACTGACTTTGATGGGAGATCTTAATTAGTCAGAAAACGACTAATTTGTTATGCAATTTTTTTTTCTTGTTATCCAGAATAGTTAAAAACCTTCTTGTGTTGTTCTGCTGCTGTAACTTCTACTGCTGTTTTAGTTGTGGCTGGGTCTCGTTTTCAAAAATACGACAAAAAGGCTCAACAACAAGCAACTCAACTTTTCTTACAATTTCACAACTACAACGACATTGACTCAGCTTGTAACGATACAACTTGCGTCGAGGCCTGAAAATAATTAAACAACAAACACAAATTACAAATAGAATAATAATAATAATAATAAAACAACAAAAACAACAAGAGAAAGAGAAACTGCCGCTTCTGATCCACAACTAGCAATACAGGTGTTGGACGCTATCGACGAGAGACAGGTAAGAAATGTGCATATCAATTTGTCATTAATGGTTTAAGAAAACGTTGATCGTTAAGTCGAAATGTACTATGAAGCCGATGTAGCAAGTGTATGTGTGTGTGGATGTGTGGGTGTGGGTGGGTGTGTGACTGTGTTTGTTTGAACGTGTGTGTGTATCTTACGATTACGTGAAAATCCAAGGAGAAAGACAGAAAATAAGAGACACCTGTAATATATTCTCAAATAAAAATATGCAAATAAACGATACTTAATTGATTGTAGAAAATAAATATTCATAGCACGAGATACAAAATCAG
>OZ022241.1:33537016-33556997 GCA_963978895.1 Erpobdella octoculata
TTACATTCACTTTCAAAATGGATCATAAAGGGTTACTTTACTTTCATTTTCTATATGAAAAATACGAGGGCTACTTTACTTTCACTTTCTATAATTGAAGACGAAGAGTTATGGTTATAGTTTTCAAGTTGCATGCAACTGCGAATGAGAACGTGAGAAGAAAAATTAAATTTAAATTATTTGAGAGGCAATTACACATCACTCGATGTCGTCCACAGATACGAACGACAGGAGAACTTTGTGTGTTCAGTTGTCGGTTCCACATTCTTGTGTGTTCAGTTGTCGGTTCCACATTCTTGGAGGAATCGTCTGGATGTTATTGTGTGTGTGTGTGTGTGCGTGGTGGGGGTTACGCCAATTGTGTCACGTGTATGCCACAAATTTCTCCTCTTTCTCTCTTTCTCTCTTTCTCTCTCTTACTCTTTCTTTTTTCTCTCTTTTTCTTTCTTCTACGTCTCTTTTGCTTTATTTTTTCTCTTTCTCCTTCTTTCCATCCACTCCATTCAATGCAGAGCGAATGGCTGATTAAACCCTATTTACCTTTCCTTTTTCAAGAATCCTCAAACAGTTCCTTTCCATCTAGTAACATATTCGCTTCACAAATTCTTTAGAGTTACTCTTATTTGGTATAATTAAAAAAATTATTAAATTGATATCGCAAATTTTACAGATTCTTTTTCTCCGAACTAATTAGGTTTTAAAAGAACATTATTAAAATAAAAATAACATAACTCAATAAATTCACTTCTTTTTATTAAATCCATTATATTAACTTGACCATGTTTGCTTGCTTGCTTGAGCCATACGTTGGGACCTATACCAAAAAAACCAGCTTTTCATTATCCAATCGAGTTGAAACATGGTGACTATTTGTCGCTGCGGACTTTACATTCTATCAAATTTTCAGATTGATTTGACAAAATATAAGTGGATTATAGAATAAAATCAATTAAGCTTTTTAAAAAAAATTTAATTAAAAATTTTATGTTAAAAAGCAAACTAATAATTTTTGTTTTTGTTTTTTTTAAAGAAAGCGGTATTTTAATTTTTATTAAAAAAATGTATAATAAAATATTTGCTTATTTCATTTTGGTTAAAAATAGCTTATACTTTCAATCTTCACAATCAAATTGAAATTTGGTGGATTTATTTGATGCTGCGGACTTTACATTCTGTTAAATTTTCAGATTGATTGGACAACATTTGAGTGAATTATAGAAAAGAAATCAATTAAAACTTTAAAAAATTAAAAAAAGTAAACATTTTATGTAGAAAAACTAACTTTAAATTTTCAGTTTAATTAAAGAAAACGGCATTTAATTTTCAAATTTAAAACTTTTAATAAATAATTTGTTTATTCCATATTGTTTCAAAAGTTTCTTAAGTTTTCAATCCTCACATAGTTCACATATTAAGTATTTAGAAAACTATGGTCAATGTTTTTAAATTTTATAAGCTTAATATCGTCAGAAAATATTTTGCAAATTACAAAATTATAAAGGATTTTTAAAAAGCAAAGTTTTTTACGGTTTTTTTGTTCAACTTGTGGTCGACAGTTTGACTTACATGTACATTCACATGTCTTTGAAGAAAAGAAAGTAACAAGAAATTTGAGGTACCTGGAATTACCCAGAAGCTGCTATTTGAAGAACAAAGAGTAAAAAAAAGAATAAATTAAAAAAAAAGAATTGAAAAAATAACAATGATGAAAAAGACATGAGGTAGTTGAAGGAAAGAAAGAAAATAAATGAATGTGAATGAGAAAGATAGAAAAAAGAAAAAAAAAGATAAAAAGAGAGAAGAAGAGAGAAAGAGAGAAAAGGATAGGAAGAAAGAGAGAACAGAACGATGAGTAAAACGAAAGAATAAAAAATGCGAGTGAAAAAATCTTATCGTTCTGCGCTTCATTTGCCACCCCAGTGAAGCGTGGATGGTCGAACCAGCAACGCAAATCAGGCCCCTTCTGTTGACAGCCTGAAAACAATAATTAATTGCAATAAATTATGATAATAACCTTGCGACGGGTTGTCATTATTGCTCTTGTGGTCGACGTCATTAAAATCATCCGCCACAATCGGTATCATCATCATCATCATCATCACCATCACCATCATCACCATCATCATCATCGTCATCGCCATCGTCATCATCATCAAGTTTAAAAGAGGACAATTATGACTATTCATGAAAATACTTCCTGTCAAAAAAACAGCAAGCTGGTGATTTTCTTTCTCTTTTCTTCTATTCTTCGGTTTTTGTTCATAATTTTCTTTCTTTCTTTCGTTCGTTCATTTCATCCTTTTTTGTTTCCTTTCCTTCTTCTTTTTGTCTGTTTTTATATCTTTCTTTTTATTTCATTTTTAAGTTTTTTTCTCTTCATTCCTTGATTTGTTTTTTGTCGTTTAGTTTTTTTTCAATTTGCATTTCTTCCGCGTATCGGTTGATGTGTCAGTGCTTCAAAACATTTATGAAGAATAATATGAGTCGTAGTGATGATGATGATGACAATTATTATTATTATTATGGTGACGATGATATAATATATATATATATATATATATATATATATATATATATATATATATATATATATATATATATATATATATATTATATCATCGTCATAAAACAAATCATGGATATACGCAAACTCCATTAAAGATTATTGCCCATTTTGTATTTGTTAATTTCTTCGCTAAAGATTCAAAACGTCGAAGGGAAGCCCGTTGTTAGGAAGATAGACTATTAACAAATTCCTTGTTTGCAGCCGTATTTACGTTTATTTGTAAAAAAAATTTAAAAAGAAAATTATGTTGTCAAAGAAATAAAATAAACTAAAAGGTCTAACTTATAAGTTTAAAGTAATAAACAGGGCTAACGCGTTTCGACAGTTAGTTTGTCATCATCAGAGCCCGAAAAGAAAAAAACAAAACATGGATAGAATAATGAAAAGTGAAATAACACAATTGTAAGTCCAAGGGTATCAAGATATCCATGGTCAGTCCTAAATACCCAAAATATTACTTAATTTTATGCAAGAGTTTATCCAATTATACCAAACATTATGCTAGATTAATTATTCAAAAGAAGTCATGGCATAAAATGTAGTGATTTTAATTAGCTTGAACCGGGTTCATTCGAAGCATTAAAAAAAATTCGATACTGCTGAGCATCCACATTGTCTAATTACCAAATTCAACCCTGCTACTACCAGCATTTTTTATAGCCTTAACTACCATTGGGGTCAAAAACGACCCCAGGCTTTTTACACGCAATTCGTGAAAACTGCGATTGCTTGTAATTCATTTTCATAAGATTTCCAAAGTTTCCCTTACGAACATTTTTACGTCATATCACTCTTTTAATTTTAATTTTATATGTTTTTACATCTTTCACTATTCTCACAACGTCAGTCCAATAGACCACAAAAGTTTTTAGATGGCTTAGGACATAGTTTTTGAAACAGCTGCATACTCGTATAAAATTGTCACTCATGATGTTTCTTTCACTGCCTTTCAATCTTTCACAGAGATCAAGTACGACACGTTCTCCTTGGTTTGATTCTCTGGATTGACCGACCTGTTTCCCAGTGTACACCTGGAGAGGACATACGTATGAAGTCTTGCTGTCTCTGAGCATCCAAAATTTGATACCGTATACTTGTTATGTACTACTTAAAAGGGTATATACCACGAAGAGTGACCAGTTGTTAATTAACTGTAACATTCTCGTATGGCACGAAGGTATCCTCTAGCGTCTTCTCCCACATGTCAAATACCTCTCGAATCGGAGCCAGTTTTTACCTGTCTTCTCTATCTGCGATCATCCTCCTTATTCCACAGTTGATCGATTAGTTCGTTGTTTGCTTTTTATACACATACCTGCAGCAACACACAAATGTAACAGAGTAGCTCTTTTCTTTCGAGATCTTTCCAATTTTCGCCAAATACAAGTGCACCTTTTTTTGTTGGTCCAGCGCAGAATTTCATCAAATACAGTATCTCTCATGAACAGCTGGAAGGCAGACGACAGACTGTCAACATTTCTTTTGTTGTAGTGCGTTGGTTTACTGCTGAACTTCCATCCTCTGGTGCTCGGACTGGTTCTGTGTTCCAGACCGTTTTCTTATCCTTCGAGAGCAGTGGATGTACCACATCAGTGTCGTCAAAATAACCGCCGTTGTCACTGTTATTCTCTGTTATCGCTCCTGTCATCGTGATTGTCATTAACTGCATCACCACCATCATTTACATCTGACTCTGCAGCCGTAGGATCGTTTTATGAAATGTTGGAATTGTCATCATTGACAGTATCACTGATTACATCACAGAGTCTCTGACGTACCTGAAATATTCATTTGCATCAGTGGAGCTCTGGATAGATCAGCTTTTAACTCGACTCGATGCAATCAGTGCAAGGAGCTCCAATTCATCGAACATTGAACCGGTCCAGATTGATACAACTTTCAGCTACTTGGCTTCAGCCATCATAAATGCCATCAGTCGTTGTAGTTTGTCGAAGCCAGGCGACTACACATTCATCCTCACTGTAAACTGCTGGCGAATCTATGAAGAAATTCTAACATCGCCGGAACTACTGAGCAAACTCATGTCAACCAGCAATCAGCAGCTTCTATTTGAAAAATTAATGTACTAAACTGTGGAAGACGGTTTTCAGCTAGCAGTGGACAACTGTTGCTTTAAAAAACATAACCTCAAAGCGCTCATAGCACGCCGCTTTTTAATTGCTGGAGTTGACTGGAATTTTGTAAACATGTGTATATTTGTGTAAATACTTGTAAACTGCTGTAAAAATTCATATGAAAATGAAAAATGAAGAGCGGAAGTAGTACCTGCTGCAAGTCACCTCAAAGCACAAAACAAAGTTTCCTGAAGCTAAGAAATCTTTGCTGCTGACTAGACTGAACTTTAGCAATAAACTTTAAACAAATTGTAAAACGTTTCCACAGCGCATACTTTCAGTTGGATAATAATATATTAGTACCGAAACCAGAATATTAATTTTTTACTCATTTTTAAAGTTTTTTAATACAACTTTTGAATTAAATTTTAATTGAAAAAAGTTAATTTTCTTAAAAAAACTTTATTTGCTGTTTGCGGTAATACCGCAAAAAACACGTCCCCATTCCCGCGGAAACCCCGCAACATTTGTTTCCATCCCCACGCTAATCCCGCAACGTCAACCCCATTACCGCGGTATTCCGACAGGACTCGTCCTCATTTCCGTGGAATTACCGTCCCCATTATCGTGCACATCTCTATTCAGAATAGAGTACTGCACGGGCCGATTTTTCGCAGGCCAGGCTTTCCCGCTCCCGGTAGCTTTCCCGTTTCCGCTTACACTTGCTCTCCCGTTCCCGCTCGCGCTCATTTTTTCTTTTCCATTCTTTCCTAATTTCTTTTAGCCCATAAAACGTAAAATATATTTGCTTAAAGTTGCTTGAAGCCTTATAAAACGTTGTTACGTAAACTAAATTTGAATTTTATTACGCAATTACCTTTGATGGTCGTACATAGGCACTTTTGGCCTGGAAAGGGTTTTTTGGCCCCCTGAGCTGGGGGATGGGAGTAGGGAGTCCAAACCTTCTTAACTTTTTTCCCCTGAATGAGAACTACCTCCTTGACAAATTTCATCGAGATTCAGATTTCTATAAAGGACAAACTCACACACAAACATTCATTTTTATTTATATATATAGATAAATATCAAGCTGTTTTCAGAAATATGATTGTGATGCTAACGACAAATATTATTTTCTAAAAATGATCTCGTAAACTATTAAAATGAAACAATTAAATATGATAATAAATTGCTGATGATAGCAACGACGTAAATGAAGATAATTATAATGATTTTATCGAGATGATGATGATGATGATGATGATGACGATGATGATGACGATGACGATGACGATGACGATGACGATGGCGACGACGATGACGATGGCGACGACGACGACGACGACGATGATGATGATGACGACGACGATGATGATGATAATGATGGCTATGATGATGATAATGGTGATAACGATGGTGATGGTGGTTATGATGATAATGATGATGATATATGATGATAACGATGGTGAAGATGATGAATAGTCAACATTGTCCTCTTTTAAATTGGTTATGATGATGATAGTGATGGCTATGATGATGATAATGATGGTGGTGATAACGATGGTGATGATGATTATGATGATAATGATGATGGTGATGATGATAAGGATGGTGATGATGATGATGATCATTAAGAGAAGGGTGGAAGAAAGTGTGGACAGGATCAGTGATAAGGTATTGAGAATAATATGAGCAATCAATTTCGAATGAATTCGTGCGTTCGTCTCCATGGGAACTTGAAAGCGGAAATCGCTGGAATGATGTGCCATTTGTTGGCATAATTCAATCTTATTCAGAAGTGTCAGCTGCAGCTTAAATTTGCAAGACCAAGCACAAGCACATTTTAACTGAAATTACTCGCTATTATATTGGTTCTTTCAACTTCAGGGACTACAACTACTACTACTACATCTACTACAACAACTACTACTACTACTACAACTACTACTACTACCGCTACAGCACGACAGAGCGATGGAAGCTTCAGCAACTTCAGCGGGCGAAGACAGCAACGTTGCATCCACTGGCGATGACAACGCTGGAAAGCATTTCCCAACTCTGTTGACACTCAGAGTGATCATGCATGGCAGGGTTTGATGACTTTTTAATTTGTCAAAATTAACAAATTTGTTTATTTATTATAATCAGTTGTTAAATTTATTTTATAGTTGCATTCTAAGCTATTATTCTTTTTTCTATAATTTAGCTGTCATATTGCTAAATAAAATTTATTCACAATCATGCAGAAATTCCTAATCTACGGTTCACAAAACAAGCCTTGATTACCATTACAACCAGTAACCTCACTTCCATATAATAATGACGGTTACCATATCACGATGACGATCACAACAACCATATCATCGTCATTATCTCACTATAAAAAAACTCACCATATCAAATATACCGCTACCATGACCATAACCATTACCATTACAGCACAACCATCCTACCATTATTATTAACTGAGATTTATTAGTCGCCTAAAAACAAAACATGTTTCGAACCAAAGAGACGACTTTTTATATTTATAAAGATCTATAGAAATAGATGGATTTTTAATTAAATTTTAAAGTCGGTCAAGGTCACGGATTCACGGATGAATGATGTTATGCTGTTCTAAACGATCGTCCAGCAACGGATCATGGTTACCATCAACATTACTTCCCACCAACCATTTCACAATAACTTTACCACAACCAACCCGACCCGACCACCATCAACAACCCCACGCACAAACACCCGCACGTCCCCATGCCATCACGACTCCCTCGGACCCCGCTACACCCCACCACCACCACCACGGCTACATGAAGTACAATGCATCACGCACTCTCCCTCATAAATCTATCGCCCGTCCATCGGTCTTCCTATAATCTCCTCCAAGCTTGGCCTCTCAATGTACAATTATCTTTAATTGATCCAATTAATTACCCACATGTAACCGTGCCCCCCGGTTGATGGGCTAATATAGGGGCGTGCACGGACGCTTTCCAATTCCACCTAATTTAGATATTATTCTTTGGTTAAGGCTGGGCGGCGCAATGGCGTGTTGAGTGTGCGTTTTGTCTTCTTTGCAGATTCGATTCCGGATATGAAAATTATTAATATATTATTGATTGTGAATATTAATTAGAGCATTCTATTTTGTAATTATTTAGTTTTTTGTCATTTAAAACTGTTTTAATTGCATTACTGTCGTGTTAATCAGCCAAAGCAATTTATTCTGACTTCAATTCAATTATCTATAAACGTGACTCGTACTTATTGCAATCATTCAAACATGACAAGAAATATTCATGCCCGACAACATCAACAACATCAACAAGTTTTTTTATATTTTTAACAACAACAACATTATTTTTTACAGGAAGCCGGAAGTATCATTGGCAAGGTGAAAATTTTTCTGATTTAATGGTGTCGATCAATTTTTTTTAAGGAAGGGTCAACCAGCGTTGTATGGGGTGATAAGGTTTAACCTTGAATGAAAAATAATATTAGGCTTTCACGGTACCTATTTGGGGGTTTCCAATTTTTCAAACGTGACTGCACCCATTTTTTTTCAGTAATTATTCGCTTTTCTGCTATTAAAACGAACTCGTACAAAACTCTGCCACCAAACTTACTGTTCTTACTATACATAACTTGCAAACTACACGTCTACAACCGTATCAGCCTTGTAAGAGAAGCTGCTACGGCCTTTATAAGGTTGAAACAGTTGTTTAAGAGTAAACGTGGCTGGGGTTAAAAAAATCTGTCAACCGAATGTAACTGCCCACTGCACACAAGATAGCAGACCTGGGGGAATCTAACCTAGGCTTAAAGGGGTGGAAGTCTGCATCACCGCCTTTTCGAGTGTCGATTCGGTTTTGCAGTTTTTTCCGGATCAGCCCTCTAAACTCTAACGCTACCTCAATACTGTACACGAGACATAACACACACATACAAGCTCATACATACACACATGCATACACACATACATACACATATCGTCCGAGTTTATCTAAATATTCCAGGATTTTAGCTAACGTTAAAATTTTCTGAAATCCCTGTAGTTATTATGTATAACTTATTTTACATAACTTATACACTATACACCACACCTCCACATCTCCTACAATCTCCACAACGACTGTTCTTATATATGCACCTCTGAGGGAAAGTCCACAGTCGAGATTTTTTCAACATTTCAGCTTCCGGTTATATTTAGCAATTTATTCTTCTCCTCGAATTTTAAAATATTTTTTGTTTTAAATTTTTTTTAAAAGCATAACTTCGGTGTCCGGAAATAGCGTAAAAATTGTTCTTCGTGGGGTAAACGCCCCCCGGTTTTTATGGACGTAGCCACTCCCCCCCATCCAGTCAGTTACTAAACATCTGCTGTTGTTTTCATAAAACCTTAGCACATTGCTTTTGTATACAAAGTAAACGTCTGTAGTTATCGTTACCTGGTGGACTATATATTTGTATGTTTATGTGTGTGTGTGTTTGTGTGTGTGTGTGAATTTGTGTGTGAGTGTGTGAGGGTTGGAGGTTTGTGGGAATCTATATGTTTGTGAGTTTATCTGCTTATACGTCTATCTATTTTCATTTCTTTGTGTTGTTATGTTTATGTTGTTCGTATAGTTATCTGTCTGTTGACATGTTTGGGTGTTTATCTGTTCGTTATTCTATGCTTTTCCTTTTCGATCCGTGCATATCTGCCTTCATCCGTGTTTATCCGTCTCATTCCTTGTCTTTGTCTCTACTCCTCTATGCGTGCCTTCTCCTTTAGTCTCTTCAGCGTTTTTGTTTTTCGTACAATTCGACGACTACGAGCCTGCCTGGTGTTGTTTTTTTGTTTCGAGTTTTCACAACCCGACAAGTGGCAGCTTCATAACAGCTTCATAACAGCTCAGTGTTTTCTCGGCTCATTTGTAAATGGAAGAAATTGGTCGGCAGCATTATTTCTTAGCTGTTAATTTAAGCATATTTGTCATATTGTAAGTATTCAATGACTGGTTGTTTGGAATATTGTATGTTTGTATATTATTTTGCAAAGTCGTTGTGATAGAAACCTCTGGTGATGCTTAAGTATTTTGCGTAGGTAATTTTTTTTAATTAAGTTACAATTTGGAACACATTTAAAACTAAATTTTATTTATTGCAGAGAGGAGAAAATGTGAAGAAATTCCGAGAGGAGGTTGGTTATAACAAACATACCAACCAACCAACCAACAAATAAACATACCTACCAACAAATCAACCAAACAGACAACCAACAAAAATACCAATCAACCAATAAACATCAACCAACCAACAAACATACCAATCAACCAACATACCAACCAGCCATCAAATTACAAGCATACCAACAAACAACAAACAGACAGTTTAAAGAGACAGACGAACAAAAATCATTCATAGAGAAGAATAATCTGATATAAAAATAAGCAAGAACATAAAATTGTACATGAATTTTAACTTAGAGAACGCAAATAGCTCTTTCAACTAAGCTTCTTTATAAACCCTCATTCACCACCAACCTGTTCACCCCCCCCCCACACTCACACACATGTACCCTCAATCCTTCTATCACCACCCTCCCAGCAACCCTTCTTTTTCTCTCGGCCACGAAAGAAAAAAAAATAAAATGATAATTTTCTTGTAAGTCTTCTTTTTACGTAAAGAAAGTACTTCCTGTCTTCTCCACTTCCGGCCTCTAACGATCGCATGGACAAACGATGATCTATCGTCTTTGTCCTTAATATTGCTCTAATTTCTGGGAGAAGTCCTTTTCATAGATTTTTTGTGTATGCTTAATTATCTATGCAGAGTTGCTTTTGAAGTGGTCAATAACTCTTCGACTACCGATTCTGTTGATGTATCGCTCTCATCAGCTGCAGTCTTATCATCCAACTCTATCATCGCTATTATCTTATTGCCTTGGCGATCGTCATCACTATTGACTCGATCAGCACCATCCTTAGATGCCCAATTTTATCACCATCATCATCATCGTCATGATCATGATCATCAACATCGTTATTATCGTCACCATCATCGTCATCGTCATCATCATCATCGTCGTCGTCGTCGTCGTCGTCATTGTAATCATCATCGTCGTCTTCGTCATCATCATCATCACCACCCAAGCCGCAACAATATCTTCTTTCGTCAGCGTGTTATCTCCACCATCAATCACTAATTTCAAAATTTTGAAATGTTAGTTATCCTATAAAGTCTAATTATAGCAACGTCCTCCTTTTCTCTTATAATCATCTAATAACGCCGTTTTGTTATAGCACTGATTGGCACACAATTTCTCGGCAAATAACGCTGAAGTCTAGAGAGGAGTTTCAAAGCAGACACTCACAGAAGCATAGAAAAGCAAACAAGCAGACATACAAACAGATAGTTTTTCATAGTGATGGGTATATAGAAATACAAACAAATAAGTAGACAACTAATAGACAGACAAAAATACTGACAGACATACAGAAATAAGTACAAACAGACTGGCGCACATACTGGCAAACACACAATGGCAGACTTACTGACAGATAGACAAACATTCTGATATTGCATCTTATTTTATTCGTTTTTTTTCTCGATTCTTCCTCACAGACAGGGGCGCGGATCAACATATCTGATGCCACAAGTCCTGAGAGGATTGTGACAGTAACAGGATCCATGGAACAAATCATTTCCACCTTCCGAATGGTCTGCTGTCGGTTCGAAGAGGTGAGCTCTTTAACCGACTAATTTCTCAGATTAACCGACTAATTTCTCAGCTTAAAAACGAGAAATTTCTTTCTCGACTTTTACTATTTTTCAAGCAACTCAGATCGGCTTGCTGACACGCCGTTGGCTAATTCAATATTCATTCCAAATAAAAGCAAAAAAACAGATCACCAGATAAACGTTTAACAAATTAGAGAAGTGTATGTCCGGTATGTCCGGTGGTATTTTTTGCAAGTTGGCTTTGTGGTTTTGTTTTTTGTGACTTAAAAGTCTCATCTAATTTATAAATTTATAGAAATTGAAATTATAAGAATCAATTAATAGCATATAAGAGTTTGAAAGAAATTTAGGAGTGGACTAGTTATCAAGATATCAGAAGTGAATTGTAGACTTCTTGAACTTATCTTTGTTATCGAATTATTACCCAAATATTTTAATATTACAATAACAGCCAAATTATGTATATATAGACAAAAATACACACATCACAATAATAAAACAACGATATATTTAAAACATTGACGTAGCAAGATGTCTCAAATCATTATATCGCATAATCATTAATTGTCTACGTGGAAAGTTTTGATATTATAATTTTTCATGACCAAACACAGGACTTGCAGCAGTTGAACGCAGCTTTGGGAGGATCCGAGGTGTCAAAGCACCTGGTAGGTCTGAGGCTGATCATGCCAGCCATTCAATGCGGATCTGTGATCGGTAGAAACGGAGCGAAGATAAAAGAAATCAGGGATGTGCGTGTTTTTACATTTATATTTAATTTTTTTTTAATTATTTTGCTAAAACTTGTTTATCAACCGGGCACGTGCTTGAATTTGTTTCGAAAAGTGCGGAAATTTTATTTCTTTTCTTGAATTTAATTGGTAGGCGAACGAAAAAAATACTTTGTTATTTTAAAGATTTAAACAAATACGTTCTCATTTATTAATCGCCAGCACTTCAAATGAATATCTTTGCACTTGTTACTCATACACAAACAAACACTTAAAGTTGATATTTTCAGCTTTAAAATTCTGAAATCTAAATAAATAAAGTGACCTTCAGACAGTCTACTAAATTATTATCGGTGTCAAAACTGTTTACCTGAAAAATAAGCTTACCTAAAACGTTAAGCTGAAGATGGGTGGTCCTAGGAAAGGGGAACGGGATCCAATGTTCCTGAAAAACTTTAAAAATATTAAAAACTAGAATCAATTTCCATTGTGTCTTACAGCAATAATTCTGACCAGTCATACACTTAAGATTTATGCCCTGTTGGACACCCCTTTCACCCCCTTTTCACCTGTCTTTTTCATGTCCACGCAATACAACTTTTTATTCATTGGTTCGAAGTGTATTTTTTAATCAATCAAAAAAGTATTATTGTGAATTTAATATAGATATTCTTCTTCACATTTTTTCCGTCTGCATTTTTTCGCTCCGATTGAGCACGAACATCTCCTTTTTGTCTAATAGAGCCCCCAGGCGGTTTTTTATGAAGAAAAACTTTACTTCTTTTTAGTTTATGTCAGAAAAAACAAAGAATTTTAATTAAAAAGTATTTTTTATAAATTACGTGTAATAAAATATGTGTATTATAAAGGAATGTCACTTCAGCAAAACCTATGGGGGGGAACTTGTTCTCAGGATCCACTAATTTTTCCTGGGACTTAACTGTCATGGGGGACCTCCTCACCATAGAAGAGCTCCACTTTACACTTCTCGAGGCATTTTGGGGATCACTTCTACCTTTCTGGGGCCCTTTGCTTTTCCAGACAAGTCTCTGGTATTATATGAAAGCGCAGTTGTACGTATTGGCAAATGAAAATACAGCAGTATGATAAGAAGGTGGTTGGTGTGGTTTTGTGACTGTGCTGAACGATCTAGTGGCGGTACGTTGAACTGGCGATAGTGGTGATATCCAATGTTGGCGATAACGACGTTAACGATAATTAACTATTTGTTGATAAGACTGATAAACAGTTAATGTTATCGATGCGAAAAAATTGCTGACACGGCTTTCATGCGCTATTTTTTAAATGAAACGAATGAAGATAGAAACAATTCCAATTGAAAAGCCATATTAAAAGTAGTAGTAGAAATGATTAGATAAGAGCATACAAGCGACTGAGGTATGCTCCTGTTACCAGTCTACGTCTTGCATCTGTTATTCTTCTTAGTACATTTTAACTACTCGTTTAATTATTATGTTTCTTTGACTAGTTGCACCTTTTCAGTTTTTACACCAAACTCGGTAAAATTTATACCAGTTTGTCCTTTTACCATTTTTTTCATCATCCTATTTCTTCTCTCTCACTTTCTCTCTCTTCTTATCTCTCTTTTTCTCTCTCTCTTTCTTTCTCTCTCTCTCTCTCTCTCTCTCTCTCTCTCTCTCTCTCTCTCTCTTTCTTTCTCTCTATAACCTCTGACCGTTATATTTCAACGAAGTTATCTTAATCATTGTACACATGCGAATATTCCTCTAAGGTTATCTTTCAACTCTCGAGATTCTCCGACTTCAAAAAAATATTATTTTTTCACTCCAGCACAACCTTGCCTTCCTTCGGATGCGTGGCTTCAAACTGGAGCGGACCGAGTTGAACTCGAAACCGGCGGAGCAATCACGTAATGGAATTCCTGTTGATCCAGAGGCACCTCCTTGCAAACGCGCGCAAACAGAGGGCCAGACTTGCAACCTCAACCATACACACAAACAAAAACACAAATATGCATGCATGCGTACATAAACTGTAGCACAGACACAGAGTTCCACAGACCCAAGATGGGAAATAAACGTTTTTCTTTTCTATTTGCGATATTAATTTTTAATCTAGCGTTAACTTTTGGAAATCTGCTACTGAAAAAAAAAGCAAAACCGCGTGGTTCAGTTCACATGGAGGTTATGACCTGAACGCCTTGAAAGTCAAGGACGACCTTAAAAAATCGGTAAACGTTTTTGAAAGGCGACCTTTTGTTAATACTTATAATGGAGAAATTTGTCCAGCACGTCCAACCCTTATTTGCCATTCGACTAAACAAGTTAGCATGTAATAAGAGCCCTCTGAAGGAGCATTAAATGGCACAAAATTCATGGTCAATCATAAATGGCGTTCTTTATTTGCATAACGTTCAATTAAGGAGTCTTTTAAAAATTATGGAAAATGTCAGGATTAATATTTCATTGGAAACGAAGAGAAGGGGAAGGTTTAAGAGCTTTTTGTTTAATCCTGGAGAGTTTTAAAACCTTCACTTGTTTATAAACCCACCAACTAGGAATGTACTGTATTAGAAAACCGACAGGATGGGTATCAGATAGCTGACATACTTAGTGATATTGTTTGCTAGAATTTCTTACTCATGCATAAATTAAATGAAAATGTAACCCTGTAAATTTTATTCCAGCTAATGACATTCTCCTGGTCCCACAGTTACGTCGCATGTTGTCACTTTGGAATAAATAAAAAAAAACATGGATTTCAGACCAGACGTTGATGATACACCCCAGAGATTGTACAGTTGCAGTACTCACCTGTAGAGGTTTTTCAACAACAGCCCCACGTTATTAACATCAATCATGAATACATTCTGTTCATAATGAGCTCCGCCTCGCTAATCGCGAGCCAGTCCTAAGCCTGGAGAAAGGAGGAGGGAAAAGTAAAAAGGATCAAATTCTGATCCACGACAGGAAGTACTTAAGTGCTTCCTACATACAGCCATTAGAGTCTTAAAACACCTGGTGTAAAGGACTATAAGCTATTATAAAAAAAAATCTGTTTATAACTATATATATATATATATATATATATATATATATATATATTAGCTGGATTACCCGGCGTTGCCCGGGGATTTTAGAGGTTTTTTTGTTTTTCTCTCTGGCTCTCACTTCCTTCGCCGCTTGCTCTCCCGCTCCCGGCTGCTTTCCCATTCCCGGTCGCTTTCCCACTCCCTGTCGCTTTCCCGCTTCCTTTCCCGGTTGCTTTTACGCTTTCCCGCTCCAGCTTGTTCTCTTTTTTCTGCTCGCTCTTTTCGCTCACTTTCGCATTTCCGTTCCTCTATTAAATTTCAGAGCATTTCCAATGTGGCTTTAGATGGGCTGTAGCGGAATGCTGTGCAGCTATCAAAATTGATCTGTTCTCTTATTGACACTCTTGTTGTTTGGTTTGCTCGTTTAATTACGTCTGAACTGCCTCAATTTTAATTAGTATTCTTTAATGTACTGGTTCCACTCTGCATGTGTGATCTTCTGCAAAGTATTATTTTGATCGTCAAAATCCGATAGCTCACACTGAAAAAAATTAATGAATTTATTAGTTAACGCTGCAGTAATGTTAAAAAACCGCTCATATATCTCAACAGATTATTTTTATTTTAAATACTCGTAAGATTATAAATGCTTACAATAGATTTATCAGACATTGTTCAACAGCTGCTTTTCGAAAAATCGCTAGTCTTACTTTTTGAGTTGCTCTAAGTTTTCGGAGATCGATTTGGAACAATCGAAGAGTAACACTTTTATTTAGCACATGATGCAATTATAAATTGAACAAAACATCAGCAGATTGACAGGGTTGCTTGAGAACTTTGTTCATGATTTTGTTGAAACACAAAAATACTGCACTTGCTTCTATTTCTCTTTCAAATTTCATGCACCTCATATATCAGTGAAACTTTTATCATAAATCGGTGTTGCATGTAAGATTTTCTTTAAAATGTAATTTTCTAGTTTCCTCATAAAAGTAAAAAATAAAGTTAATTCATAGTCTTATAGTCATAACTACTCGTCAATAATAAATTAATACCAAATCGGCTAATGCCATCACATAAAAAACATTTACCTCCCGGAAAAAATTCTTATTTATCGATTGGCTGATAGCAAGGAAACCATGAACAATATTGGATAAGAAACAAAGGAACGTTATAACTATTGAAAAGCAGTAGGCGCCGGGGCAATAAGCGGTAAAAGTGCTACTGTACCGGCAGTTTTGCCGAAATAATTGATCTTTTGATTAATTAATGTACATATTTTTTAAAGGGTTAGGGTTACGGTTTAATTTTAGGTAGACATACGGCGGGAATGCCGGTACAGTAGCAATTTTCACCGATTGCAACCACGGCAAACCGCCGGGACAATAGCAGCGACCGAAAAGAAAGAGCTCGGGAGTCCAATGAAATCAAAACAAAAGTATCCGCGCCACCATAGTCTTAGGATATATATCCTATATCAATGGGTGCCACTAAACAACACACAAATTTATTTAATAATTATATTTAAAACAGATAAAAAAAAATTAGAACATTTTTTTTTAATTTTGACTATGAATTAATTTATTTTTATTTTCGTCGGTGTCAACCCACATCACCAGCAACCCTCTGGTCCAGAACCGTGTCCACCACTGCCTCAGCCAACCCTGGGACCAAACTCTCAACAGTTGTACCGGCTGCTGCTACTTTGTTTTTGTGGCCAAGAATCATTCCTTTTCCTGTCTTCCCCTGTGCTGCCATGTTTTCTCTCGCTTGTTGTCCTTCTTCCATCAGCAATTTTCTTTTTAATTGTCTTCGCTTAACCACAGCTTCCTCGTCAATATCGAACAAATATTCATCGTCGTCAGGTCCATAGCCTTCATTCACTAACGCGGCTAAGAGGCGTTCCTTAAGTTCGTCCTTTTTACCTGTATCGCTCAGGCCACGTTTCTCCAGCTCGTCTTTCAATTCACTCGCCCAAAGCTCATCCAATGATTTCAAAACCATTCTTCTAATCTCACTTCAAGACACCAGTGCTGTAAAATCGTCAAATCGTATTACAGGTCCAGAAGAATGGTTTTGTGGTTTTGTTGGATGATAATAAATAAAGCTTGGTTAATACTACTTATACCTTCTCATATATCAATGTTAATAAAAATACTTGTCGGGATATCAATAGATGGGAAAAGTGAAATCAGTACCATAGATATAACAATATATATATATATATGTTTATATATATATATATATATATATATATATATATGTATATATATATATATTTATTATATATGCATTTCTATCTTTTGCATTTTCCTATGAAAAGGACATAATTGCACCTCTTTGTTTTTCCATTATAACTTTTTAAAATAATTTAAAAATATATTTTAAATAGCCTACAATATATATATATATATATATATATATATATATATATATATATATATATATATATATATATATATATATATATATATATATATATATATATATATATATATATATATATATATATATATATATATATATATATATATATATATATATATATATATATATATATATATATATATATATATATATATATGGGCTAGAAAATTGTAATGAAAGGAGTGGGAGAAGGGAGCAGATATGAGCCTCTGCTAATATAAAGAGGCATTGATTTAATAAGAAGGAGATAATCCAATCAGCAGCAGGAAGAAACGACCCGATGCCTGAAAAAGAATTGATAATTGCCGTTGGGAGATGAACCCAGATGTAACAGTGGAGCTTCGGTGGTTTCGGCGGTGGATGCTGCTGTGGTGATGGGAAAACGATGATTGGTAAAACCACCGAAGAATATCGTCAACCCATGATGATTTTGATGACTTAAATGCATTGAAAAATCGAACAATTTTGACTCCCCGCTTAAGTAGGTCTGCGGAGACTCACACAACTCAAATGATTTGGTGTCAGTGGAAAAAAGCAAATAAAAATCAAAAATAAATTAAAGTGGTATGGGAGAAGAAATGAGACAGTCAGAAAGAAGAACCAATTATTAGTGCCGGACGACGCAGGCGCCACCATCTCTGGCTTCTGAAGCGCATTTATAGCTCATTCCCGGGCGGATTAATAAATTAATTACGCCCAGTGCGCATCGGCGATGCACACCGTCGAATGACCGGAAGTCCTGATGAAAAAATGAGCGGCGGCCATATTTAAAAATGGACGCTTGACGGAGCGCGACCGAAGCGCGCAGAATCCAGAATTAACATGTGTCTGATATCACGGTTATATCATTGTTTTTAATTAATTATTATCGATATTAACTAATTATCTTGAAATTGGAGTTGATAAGTTTATGGTTGGTTTTGCGCTGTTTTAATTTTTCTGAAATTTCAAATCTTCATGTTCTAATAAATAAACTGCTGCTTGCTGTGTGCAAAAAAGATGACAATTGTGCTGGAAAATCAATGATACCGAAAAATATTTTATAAAGGCTAAAAATATAATGAATATGATGAATACGAAGAGAAGAGAAAAAGAGAGAGAAAGAGAGAGAGATGGAGAGAGAGGACTGGAGAAAGAGGAAAGATGGGAGGGATGGGAGGGATATATGGAGAAGTGAATCATGATAAGCAGCCGGATGTGCATGTGAAGCTAACTCTCTTTCCGTTTTTTCTTCTCTGCCCCGCAATCTCTCTCCCTTTCTTCCTCCTTCCCTTTTTAACTCTCTTTTTTTTCTTTTTCTCTCTTTCTCTCTCTTTCTTATTTCTTTCAGGTTTTTATTTTCTTGTTTCGTTGAAAATGTCTGTCTGTGTGTTTGTTTGTTTGTCCTTTATGCATTGCTACACCATTCATCCGATCGTAATGAAATTTTCACACATTGAAAGTCAATAGAGGAAAAAAATTCAGGTCGGTCAAAAAGTGAGTGAGAGCGAGGGAGCGGGAACAGGAGAGCGAGTGGGAGTGGAAACTGTAAAATGAGCGGGAACGGGAGAGAAAGCGGGAACGGAAAAACGACCGAGAGCGGAAGAGCAAGCGGGAAAAGGAGAAGAAGCAGGAACGGGAAAGCGACCGAAAACGGGAAAGTAACTGGGAGCGGGATAGCAAGCGGGGAAAGAAACGGGAGTAAGAGAGAATATGATAGAAAAACCTCTAAAAACCCTAGGTAAAAAAATCTCTAAAAACTTCGGGCAATGCCTGGTACCCCGCTCCCGCTTGTCTGCCGTTTTTGGTCACTATCCCGCTCCCGGTCGCTTTCCCGCTCCCGTTCGCTTTCCCGCTCCCGGTCGCTTTCCCGCTCTCGGTCGCTTTCCCGCTCTCGTACCCGCTCATTCTCTAGTTCCCGTTTCCGCTCATTCTCCTGCTCTGCTCTGCTAATTTTGTGACCTATTTCAATTTTTTCACTAAAATTTTCTCCTGTTGACTATCAAGGTTGTGTGAAAATTTCATTACGATCGGATGAATGGTGTAGCAATGCATAAAAAACATACAGACAATCTCATTTTTATATATATAGATATATACATATATATATAATATATTTAAATTTATATATATATATATATATATATATATATATATATATATATATATATATATATATATATATATATATTATTATATGAAATTTTTTTCTCACATTCATTACATATCAATCTCTTCCTTTAAAGAATTAGCACAATAATATTGACAACCCTATTGCGTTAGATACCCTTCATCTTTGACAGCAACAAACCTTATTGATCTGACCCAATTTTGATCCGACCCAATTATCCTGATTGGACAATACGTTTAGCTCTTTTCGAAGCGCAATCTCTGCACCGTCATAGGAAATAATTCTTCTCCATTTTCTTTTTCTTCTCCACGGAAAAGAAAAGAAACAATTTGCAAC
>OZ022241.1:33557197-33687197 GCA_963978895.1 Erpobdella octoculata
ACATACATACATACATACATACATACATACATACATACATACATACATACATACATACATACATACATACATACATACATACATACATACATACATACATACATACATACATACATACATACATACATACATACATACATACATACATACATACATACATACATACATACATACATACATACATACATACATACATACATACATACATACATACATACATACATACATACATACATACATACATACATACATACATACATACATACATACATACATACATACATACATACATACATACATACATACATACATACATACATACATACATACATACATACATACATACATACATACATACATACATACATACATACATACATACATACATACATACATACATACATACATACATACATACATACATACATACATACATACATACATACATACATACATACATACATACATACATACATACATACATACATACATACATACATACATACATACATACATACATACATACATACATACATACATACATACATACATACATACATACATACATACATACATACATACATACATACATACATACATACATACATACATACATACATACATACATACATACATACATACATACATACATACATACATACATACATACATACATACATACATACATACATACATACATACATACATACATACATACATACATACATACATACATACATACATACATACATACATACATACATACATACATACATACATACATACATACATACATACATACATACATACATACATACATACATACATACATACATACATACATACATACATACATACATACATACATACATACATACATACATACATACATACATACATACATACATACATACATACATACATACATACATACATACATACATACATACATACATACATACATACATACATACATACATACATACATACATACATACATACATACATACATACATACATACATACATACATACATACATACATACATACATACATACATACATACATACATACATACATACATACATACATACATACATACATACATACATACATACATACATACATACATACATACATACATACATACATACATACATACATACATACATACATACATACATACATACATACATACATACATACATACAAACATTCATTGCAATCCAGCATCACTGAGTAGGCGAATTTGAGTTATAATGAGGTATATTTTGCGTGTAGCGTGTTTCTTTAAAGTCTTAACATTCCTTTTTTTCTTTACCACGGTCACGTGAGGTTTACAGCAATCAAAATATATTCAAAGCAACAATTTTTCCTACATCAATAATTAAACTTCCTAACATCAATAATTAAACTTCCTAACATCAATATAATTTTATTATTACTATTTTTCTGTGACCTCGACCCGGGGTCACTTACACTACTACTATCCCAGATGTAATGCCAGTAATGCCATACCGTTCCAAGCCGCCTGGAAACATATCGATACCTTCTTCCGCTTGCTGGGCGACACGTCACCAAGTTTAATTGCATCCTTTCTATAAAAATTTCAATCTCATAAAGTTCGCCGATGCGAGACGCCGATGCGCCAGGGAGACGATGATGCGGCTCGATTTCTGAATCTTTCCGCCGACCTGCGCCAAAGAAAACTGATTTATTTTTTTCAAGGCTATTTTTTGTATCAATTTAAAATAAATTTTTATATTCTTGAAGATTTTAAAATTTTGCTTTAAAATTTAGTATTTTAACGGTGCGTTGTTGTGCAATATATTAGATCTTATCATCAATCCAAAAAATAATATGGGGTTTAACTTTGAAACAAAAATTCATCTGTTGGCAGACTTCTGGCGCATCAGTTCAGATATCGGGTGATTTACTGCCCAACTCAACGGAGAGACTGGTCACCATATCAGGCAGCGTTGAAGCCGTGATCAAGGCAGTGGAAATGATATGCAAAGTCATACTTGAGGTGAGCGTCGAAGATATTCTGGGTTTTTATCTTATTTAAGCAGTTTTAATTGTAAAATTTTATGATTAAAAATCATTAAATGTTTCATAAGTGCCCCATCAAGGGACCCGTTTCCCAATATCGGCCAAAACCAACGAGACCAGTTAGCCTGGTTTTTCCTATGCAATACGAGACGACTCATCAGCAAAGTCAGTTTCAGGTATGTGAAAAGTTTATTATTGAAAATATCTTGTTTCAATCCACGTTGGCAGAGTAATTAATTCCGACTGAAAAGTGGCTTAAAAATTGAAAATAATTAATTTCAGCTGAAAAATCTCTTAAAAATTAAAAATAGGAATGAATCCTCTTTTTTTGAAAAACTCATTAGCTTCCAGCAATGTCTTTTCCTCAAGTATTCAACGCCGTTCCTTACCCGACGCTGATCGCCTCACAGCAGACCATCGTAGCCCTGCCCTATACCGGTGAGAGAAACGATGTTTATTAGGTCGACAGCGTTTGAACCGCACAAACTTTTAACTTAATAATAATTAAAAATAATCAAATAAGTTTGTCGGAGCAATCTAATTATTCTGTAGATTGTAATTAAAAATTCAAATAAGATTAGCCAAACGTTCATTGTAGCACTGCCACCTGGAGCCATTCTTCAACCCATGGTCTCCTCTTGCAATTTCTCACAGTCCAGCAGCAGTGCACAGGCTCTGACTTCCGGCATCAACCACCTGCCACAGCAACCGACGCAGATACTGACGATTCCCAATGAGTTAATTGGATGTGTGATTGGGAGGGGCGGAGCTAAAATAAATGAAATAAGGTTATTGTTTTTTTTTCGTTTTACATTGAGATATCGGTCGGTCAGCGGTTGATTTCGAAGGGGGGCTTCTAATTATATGGCAACCCCTTTTTCCAGCGTTACTATTTTTTATCGGTGAAAAAAGTCACCTGAGGTTTAGCATACAAACATAACTTATGGCATCAGACGCGTAGGGTGGGGGCTAGGGTGAATACGTGTCGCCAGGAGCTATTTTGAAGGGATGCCAAAGCCTTCTGGGAGGGGCACCAAAAAGTTGAAAATTACTTTATGTCTACCCTTCTTCCCCAGTCATCAGCAATTTTTGGATGAACAATTTTACAGATGAGAATTTTTAGGGGCGTATTTTTTAAACCTTACCCCCGGGGGGAAAAACTTTTGCAACGCCTTTGTATGGCATTGCAAAAATGTTAGGAGAACTTATGTATGAATTGAAATGAAAAAACATTGTATTTTGTCTTTTAGATTTTTTTTATTAACAGAAATTTTGAACAACTTAAAAAATAGTACCGTATATTTTTTGCATATAACGTGCATCTATGAATATGGTAAAATGTTTATATATATTATTAAAAATACATTTGACATTTTCACATTTTCTGATTAATAAAAATTTTTTTTATATGACCTTTCCAGGCACGTCAGAATGCGCGTTATATGCGTAAAAATAAACCAAGTTTCTTACGATATCGAAAAAGGAAACGAGGTCTTCAGCATTCCTTTTCCTGCACACGCACACGTACATGTACGCAAACACACGCACGCTCGCGCGTGAAGTTTTATATTCCCCACTCCGTCCCAATTGGATCCGCTATACAGTTACAGATTAACGGACTGAAAGCGACTAACATTAAATTCAAATAAAATCTTTTCACGTTTTGCAAACTTTTTTTGGTTTGAATTCGGGAAAACAACAAGTTTGTTACAGTGAAGACGACATGGTTTGTTTCTCGGTCTATCGTCAAACGACGCCGCCATTCTCTTTCAAGCTCCAAGTGTCGATACTGGTCGCTAGCAATTAACGAGTGAGCCGTTTTTCTGGGCATGGACTTCAAAGAGTGCATTCGGCAGAACATAAACATTACCCGCAGCCCGATGGATGCCCTCTACAGTTGAATAGGGGCACCACATCGTTTAAAAAGCCTTTACCCAAAACTGAGTTTTTCGACCCCCAAATAATTAACAACAGAAAATTAATACAACGCAGCAAAACTGACAGCTGATAGCAATGTATCAGCTGTAACGAATACGTAAGTTTTCCAAACTCTTATTTCTTGTTTTTACCTATTGTGTAATCTAAGGAAAGTTGATGTTGCTGCTGAAACAAGTAACTACGACGTATCCATTTCAACGTTTGCCTGTTTGTTAATGTGCCTTTGCTTACAGAATTTTTTGTAGCTCCTATACCGAGTTAGCAGGTTTGCATAATATCAAAAATCACTAGATATTATCAATTGTTTAATATTTCTTATTTACGGCTGGCGTGGGTCGGCTTTTATTGGTGGTCCTTGCCTGAGCAAATCTATATCGTCTGATCATTGTTGTTATTAACAGTGAATCAAAAATGCTGGAACCATCCAAGCTAATTTCAAAGTTGATTGAATTAACCTAGAAACTGTACAGCTCTACATTAATTATTCAAATAAGCAAGATAATAATTGTACGTTTTATTGAAGTGGTCAGTCGTGGAAGTAGATGATGAATCACCGGTTCGAAATGATTTGGACTAGACTACTGCACGGACCGGGTCTGGTGCGGTTTTTAAGGTTTTCAAGTGGGTCGGGTTTGAAGTCAAGTCGGGCCGGGAAAGTCAACATTTTTCTGCGTTGTAAAAACGGACTTAGCCGGTCTAGGCCTGAAAATTTGGCTTATGAAACGGCTTCTTAGTAATTATTAGTTAAGGTCATGTAATTTAGGAAAAAAATTATATTTTCGTCACATTGACGTCAATCAAAAATTTCTCATAAAACAAATATGACTGACAATCACGAAAGGAAAACGCCGATATTTTGCGGTTCGGGCCGATGTCAAAATAAACAACAAGCCATGAATATTAATGAACTTGAACATTGTTGACAAAAGCAACCAACAGAAAATTATAGGGAAAAAAGCTGCGGCCATCAGTCATGCGCAGCAAGCGGTGGATGAAATGTGATACGTAGTGGGAATTCATATGTGTTGCGAATATAAAGCTATTAGTTAGGAATACATATATGTACTGTGAAAATATATGTGTCGAGAAAATACACGTACTGGGAATACATAGTTATTGAGAACATATATGTATTGGGAACATATATGTATTGAGAATAGACATGTAACTGGGAATGTATTTGTGTATTATATGTGTGTTGATAACATAAAACTATTAGAAATATACAACTATTAGCAAATCTATTTTAGGTTTAATGGGCAATAATTTCACATAATAAAAAACACATTTTTTTAAAAACAACGTTTTCTTGCGCACTAAAAAGTATAAAATAATTTTCCTATGAGCCTGGCAGAATTTCTAAATTAATCATTCAGATTTTTGTAAAAGACTTTATAAGAACTAAAAACTGTTATAAAGTCTTTTACCAAAATGTGAACATTTCTGCGTTGTTTTTAAAAAAATGTATTTTTTATTATGTTAAATTATTTTCAACTTTTTATTTTTTGATGGATAAAATTTTGTAATCATTTGAGCTTTTATATTAAATATATTGTAGCGGGAGGGCAATAGGGATAGAAACGGAAGCGAGAGAGAGAAAAAAATTGACAGAAAAACCTTTAAAAACCCCGAGCAATGCCGGGTAACCCGCTTGTTTAATATGTAAAAATGAATATTTGTAGGTTTGTATCGCCTTCATATGTAAACATCTGAACCGATTTTATTAAAATTTCGTAAACTTGGAGGAGCATGCTCAAGGGACGGTGGTGTCCACATTTAAAACATTTAATGTGTTAACGTGTCGGGGTTTTATGGCCGAAAAACCATGCCGGGTATCTCAAAAAGTTGAGAATAAATATTTGTTAAAATATTATATGTATTTCAAATTAAAATATATATTTTTAAGACATTTATTACACTGATTCTACAAAAATATTTGAAATTGAGAGAAACGGGTGAACAGGAATGTGCTGATTTTATAGTATAAATGTAATTAAAAATAAATGTAATTAGAAACTTTCAAACGTTTCTTCTCTAATTCCCAGCTCTTATCTCCAACTTCTGTTTATATATTTGTCGATAAATGGAAGCAAAAGTTTATAAACGTTTTGGATAGTTTTTGGAAAAAGTACATACGACAACCTACTGCTATTTAAGGAGAAAAAATTAAGCATTTTATAATGTTATAAAACTTTGCTTTCCTCCAAGGTTTTTTAACTGAATTTATATTTAATTTGTTCTTATTAATTATTAAATCTGAAGAGCGCCGTTTATAAAAAAGAAGCATTATTTACAAAGAGCTTGTTTAGCTTCCTCTTTAAACATGCATGGAACTGGCTCGCATTATATGACCAGCAGTGAAAAGTCGAACTTAAAAAATAGTTTATTGTCTTATATACACGAGGTGTTTTAAAACTAAAATAGCAGCATGTAATTGTATCTAATTGTCTTTTTCCTCTTTTCCTTTATACAACCATGGGAACGACCCGGACTAAGCAAAGCATCCAACCTTTTATTTTGATAGTTTATAGTCTTTGGCAAAACAGGATTTTTAAAGCTGAAAAAGCATAATAATTTGAATTTATTTATTTTTTTAATTTGTTATATTAATTCTTATTTTGTTTGTTTGTTTGCTTATTTGTATTTGGCTGGAAAAATCTTCGGAGAGCTAATTGGCCCACTTACCGTCATCCAATCGGATTGAAACTTGGAACTTAGATCTTTTCCAAATGACAATTCTTTTTATAATTTATGGAATTTTCCGACTTTTGACCCTCCCCGAACCCCCAAATTATTTCAATAATTTTTTAAATTCCTGAGCTTCTTTTTAAAACGTTCATAGTTTACAGTTTTCTACACAAAATGCCTTAAAATTGAAAAACGTTAATTAGAAAATACCGAATGATTTCCTGTGTCACAGGTCATAATGTAATCTTATTTAAATATTTCTTCCTCCTGTATCCAGACTTGGGACCACTCGCGTTAAGCGATACGGGGTTAAAATTGTCGGACTATTAAAGCTTTGGTGAGTTTAAAAGATAAAAAGATGCGTAGAACTACTAGTATTGTGTATAAAGAATGGGATTACATAATTATAATGTATTGAGAATATATGTATAAGCAATATACATGTTTTAAGAAAAACATTTATTGTACCTATGGTTGACTTTCATCCACATTTAAAAAAACCCTCTGATTTTAACACGGTAATTTGTTTTTTTCTAACTAATCTCAGAATGGAAATATAAACGATTTTTAAATATTTTTTAAAATTAATAGCAAAATTATAAAAAAAATAAATAAACAAGCAAACGAAATCTAACGTACCCAGGCAACAATCGGGCGCGAACATAAAGATATCCAGCTCTGATGACAGGACAAACGAGAGGCTGGTGACAATAACTGGTCCACACGAAGCAGTCATGACAGCTATCCAACTCATCGAATACAGGTAGAAAGAGAACTTTTTCATAAAAATTTTCAGCATCTAACAGTGTTGGGTAGTATTTCAAATACATTGCATTTGAAATACGTATTTGGAAGTATTTTTGTATTTTCATTTGTTAGCTTGTTTCTGCTAAAACGTACTCGTGATGCGCGTTGATGATGTATCAGTATCAAGTGTTAAAAAAAGTATTTTAGTACTAAGCGGAAAAATACTTTAATGTATTTTGTATTTGAAACACTTTTAGTTAATAGTATTTTGCGCAGTATTTGCCTTTTTTATTTTAAATACTTATCTGACATTTTTTTGATGAGATCCAAAAAATGCAAGTTAAAACATTGCGTTTTATTTATATATATTTTTTAAATTTCTATTGATGGAAAAATACGATCTATTCATTGACAGCTTAGAAAACCACAAGGCAACCATGTACAACGCTGGCATGCGTCACTCTAGATCATCTTCATCTCTGGGCATTAGCACTGTATCTCATTATCACTCCAATGTCATTCAGTCTTCGCAACAGCAGCCATTGACGCTGGCTGAAATGCAATCGTCTGAAGTCATCGAGACAATGATGTCCTCACCGGGCTCAAATGCTGAGTCCACCACTACCACCTCTGCAGTTAACGGAAGACAGCCCAGCGCTCCGCCGAGGTGAGGGGTTAGACTGTGAACATTTTTTTTAATTTGTATAAACACATTTTGCTAAACTGCTTAAAAATATGAAAAACTTTTATAATATTGATTACTTTAAATTATTGATTCTAATCAAGTGATAAATTAGTTCAATACTTTTTAGTAGGCAGGCAAGCCAAGCAGAAAGTTCGTACAGACCGATGGTGCCTGGTCTTAACGGGCAGCCAGTAAGCTTTCAGCAGCAGGCACTTATGAGTCATCAAGGCTTGAACAGTTCTCAATATCTTCTTCCACTTGCCCAAGTCCAGCCCTTTTTTCAACCCCCAGCAAAAATCCCGAGAAACCAATCAGAAAGCAATAACTTAGCTTCCGGCAGCAATGGGAGCAGCGGCGTCAGTAGCTTGCATTCCTCGTTAGGACAAAATGACCAGATGCAAGTCCTACCATCGAATCATATTCTTGCTGCCACATCTCACCACCCCTCTCAACAGGTTTTTAATCCTAACCCAAACGTCTACCACGTTCAAAGCTCGGCGGCAATACAAATAGCATTTCGACCGTTCAATCCGCTATTAGCCGCCGGCTCGTTGATAGACTCGCAGCTGTTAGACGCGTCAAACGGAGGTCTGATGATCCTGGGACCGTCTAACAGTAATGCCACCAGCCCAGAGGTTTCTGCTTGTCTCATCGATCCTACAAGAATGCTTGGCTTGAAATCTAAAAGTTCCAACGGTTGCGGAGGTTACGTCCTTACAACTGGCTCCAGGAGTGGATTCAAATTTGCACCTTATTGAGCCTGAAAGGAGGCGCAACGGCAAAGAAATTATTTTATTAGCAGAAAGTTTCTCTTTCAATATTGTTTATTCTGTTTCTTTTTCTCTTTTTCAGTCTGCTAGATGCTTTTTTTAAAACATCGATTTTTTTAGTGTTGAATATATTTTGCGTTCAAAGTTATCCACACAATTTTTATTTGTGAATTGATACTTTTTTGCTTGGATTTTGTTGCATTGTTTACGACTAGCAAGACTAATACGATTCTAATGCAGCGAGTTTGTTACAAAGTATTTTATTGAGTCTTTACTTATTTGAGATTTTTTTCGAAGCAAACATCAATTTGTTTGACAAATATCTGTCATGAATCAACCGTTATGTGGTAAGTTTTTCTAGAAAGAAGATGCTATTTTTGTAATAAATGCGGTTGGTTTCTGAGACTATCTATCTATTGTTCTGTACTAAATAACAACTGATATATTATTACTTATTTATTAATATATATATATATATATATATATATATATATATATAAGAAAGCTTCACTGAGTGTGCTGATATTTTGTTTCAAACTGCATGTGCGACACGTTCAGTCGTCGATCGAGTGAACATTTACATTTGTTTCGTTATGTTGTTTTTATTGAGTGTGCGACTGCTCATGTGAGAAATTGAGAAGCAATAAATACACACATTTACACACAGATAAACACAAATTATATATATATATATATATATATATATATATATATATATATATATATATATATATATATATATATATATATATATATATATATGAACAAATCGGTTCGTCAATAGTCTTTCAATTTTTTTAATCGACCTGGTGTTCAAGATGTTTTCAAGTATTTTTTACATTGTTAACAAACGATTAAACAACGAAGCTGAACGATTAAATTGGTTTTCGGTGCATCTCACCTTTGAACTTGCAGGTTTATATTTTTTAACTTATTCGTTCTGTGTTCGCTAAATTTGAAAATGTTTTTTTATTTATAAAAACAAAAACGTAAGCTTAGTTTGTTTGTTTGTTTGTGGTGCTGGCACAACTGCAAGTCACTGATTGCCATCCACCAATGGTCATAGGATCAGCTGCTTAAATTTTTCTTAGGAACAAATGTGCAAAAGATGCAGTAGTAATAAAATTGACTGAATTCTATATTTTAGCCATTCACATTCCTAAAACAAATAAGGAATATTATTTGAAATATTTAAAATTAGATGAGCTGTTTTTAGTAAGCTTAGTTGAGGCTGGCTAAGCCATTATTTGAGTCTGTTGCTGCGAATGTAGTGTTCAAATATATTTGAACTGTTAAATTGTTCAAGGCTCAGAAGTCGTTCTAATTTGTGTCCAGTAAAATCCAAGTTTTATTAAATAAATTAAATTAAAATAAGCAATATAATGTGTTCCAAAAACTTTGTGACAAATTTAAGCAAATTTTGTTTGTTTAAAATGTAAAAAAAAATTTTCTAACACAAAAACAAAAACTTTAAATAGATTAATTAGGAAGAGTCGTTCTCGGCCTCGCTTTGATTGGTTGCCTCTGGCACTTCCTCTGCTTCTCCCAACGTTGGTAGACTTTCTTGATGAACAGTCCTTAAATACCTTTCTATAAGCAAAGACATCAGCTTCTGATACGTCTTTTCATCGTCACCAACAAGAGTGATCTTCTGCCCTTCGAATAGTCTGGGTTAAAGTAAGAAAAAAGTATCTAATAATAACATTAAGTATAAAAAATATAATAATCTACTGAAAGTTTCAAAATAATGTTAAAGTGTTAAAACACATTAAACGTTTTTGAACTAAACTTTTCGTTTGGAAGATTAAAGCGTTGGGCGATAGTAAATTATAGATAATATAAAAATAACGCCTAAATATAAGAGATTTGTGAAAAAATCTGTTTTTTACGGTAAACAAGTAAAGGAAAAAACGAGTTTTTTTAACACAAACTTTGATTTCAAATACACTCGATGTGTGTCTGTCTGTGTGTATGTGTTTATGTATACGAAAGATGTTCAAATTACGTTTTTTTTTGTTTTAATTGAATCATGTATTGTCATCTAATATAAAGATATGCTGAAAGTTTCAGCTTCCTAGCTAGTCAAAAAGCTGGTTAAATTTTACTTGCAAGATTTGCGTACAGAGAAAGCCACACACACACACAAACAGAGATTGTAACCTAAATAAATGTTTGTAAAAACCAGTATGACCATAAACTGACCCAAAAAAAGGTTTTTGCTGTGCCTCGGCCCTGTACTTCCAAGTTTTCCTTATCCAGCGGAAGAATCTCATGAAATCTCTTACGGATGGTATTAGATTAAATGGTGGAGGCATCGTAGGTCCACCGTAAAAGTAAGCCAGCCATACCTTAGTGGTATGTATGTATGTATGTATGTATGTATGTATGTATGTATGTATGTATGTATGTATGTATGTATGTATGTATGTATGTATGTATGTATGTATGTATGTATGTATGTATGTATGTATGTATGTATGTATGTATGTATGTATGTATGTATGTATGTATGTATGTATGTATGTATGTATGTATGTATGTATGTATGTATGTATGTATGTATGTATGTATGTATGTATGTATGTATGTATGTATGTATGTATGTATGTATTTATGTATGTATGTATGTATGTATTTATGTATTTTATGTGTGTATTTTATAAAGTGTTATTACAGTTATATTCCAATCTTCTTAAATGCAAGAATTAAATAAATTGGAATCTTTTTTGAACTCCAACAAATTTGAATATTAATCAACCTTGGTTCTTGCAAATTTCCACTCGGTCATTGACCTGGACACAATGTTGGCGTATGAGTCAGTCATTATGGCTACCAGCATGTTCATTAATATGATTATTCCAAGCAGGTGAAAGGCACCGAACATCATCGTTCCAGTAATCTCGGTGAGCACGTGATGGTGGTAGATGCGTGTCACGTTCTTCCCCACCCGCGCTTCGATAGGAGGAAGAATGACCTGATCAAATATTACTTGAACCATTTAGATAATTATTTTAATAAATTGAATCAGTTAATGTAAAAATAATAAGCAAAATCGTTATAATTTTTTTAACGATTTAGTTAATCTTCTAATTATTTAAATAATATCAAAGATTTTAAACATTCTTATCTACTGACTCAATCTGATCTCAAAAAAACATTGAAATAACCAACTTTAGGAACGTCAAGCTCTGTAAAGCCGAAAAATGCCCAATAGATTGAATAAGCAGATGACATTAAACTGTTGTAATCTTTGCTTTGGTAGACCTTATTGCCATCTGGCATTTCAGCCTCGTTACCGGCGTAATAATGGTAAAGATTGTACATGGTAACTGTAAACGCAGCCCACACTATGGCCATTATAACCATAAAAGGTATTGTTGCTACAAACATCTTGTGGATGCAGAGCTGAAAACGTCATAAAAGTAGTAGTATCAAAACATGACTTAAATTCAATTTGAAGTAGTTGTGCGGATTCAGAAAAAAATGTAAATGTTATCAACCTGAAGGGGTCCGACCACTCTGCTTATCTGTAGAAAAGCGAACATCCGAAAGAAGGCAAGCATGATGGCGGTCGAGTGAAGAATCTCTCCAACGAGTCGAGGCTCGTAGGCTGGCCAGAACTGGCGTGGAATCTCTTCAGAATCTGGATCGTGTTTTACTTCGTATGCGGAAAGTCCCCAGCAAACGAAGGTCAAGGTAAACAGACTCAACATGACGATATCGTAAAGATTCCAGGCTACCAAAATGTTTAATTTTATACGTTTTCACGTGTTTTTTCAAAATAAATAAGCCATAAAACTTGCAGTTTTGTATGAATGCTTGGTTCCCTCTTCGGTAAAGATATCTCGTCTTAGTGGCCCATAAGCTGAAGACATAAAGGATGATGATGTAGATCAGAAGTGAGTTTGGTGGAGCTCTTGTTTTCTGTTTCTCAGTGGTGAATGTCTGCGTTCATAAATATAAAAACACTGAGTATAATGATGAAGATACATTTCTAGTGATGTAACGATAGCAGGGTTCTTTAACGATACTTTTCAAAAATATTGTCGACAATGGATATCGAAATCGATACCGACTCTAAAATTATTGTAGTTGGATTTCCAGAAATAAGTACTTTAAAGTCTATTTGTGTGATCTAATGAAATCGACTTTGAGCTCGTAAGACAGAAAAGGTCACCACGCTAAAATTATTCGCCCCTGCTGAGATATTTATCATTGGATGCAGCATTGCTTCATCTTTGAAATCACCATCGGTGAGTTACTTATATGTTAATTGACAAATTAGGCTCATACAATTTACAAGAATAAAAAAATAAAAAAACTTCAAAACAAATAACTGTAAAAAAATATAAAAAAATAAGAAAAAAAACACTTAAAAAATTATGGAAAAACAATTGAAAAATTGTGAAAAAAATAATTCAAAAACTATAAAAAAAAACAATTGAAAACTTATGGAAAAAATTGAAAAATTATGGAAAAACAATTGAAAAATTATGGAAAAACCATTGAAAAATTAATGAAAAACAATTGAAAAATTATGGAAAAACAATTGTAAAATTATGGAAAAACAATTGAAAAATTATGGAAAAACAATTGAAAAATTATGAAAAAACAAATGCCAACCATCATCAGATTTACGATTAAAAAAATCGTAAAAGAAGCTGCTTCGTTCATGAATCTGTTCGATGGGCTGTTAAAATGTTGCGCCATTGTACCAAACGGGGCGACATAATAGATGAGGGCCGTGAATGGCAAGGTTAGGGTACGCCAAACGAAGAGAGTAATGAGGGCCGTCGAGCCCATCAAGCGCTGTTTGTGTGCTCTGCCGTACCATTCATCTGCCAAAACCTTTAAGGGTTAAAAAAGCAAGTGTGTTCAAAATGGAGACAATAAACCAATATTATTTGTCAAATAAATTTAGTAAAAAAATGTTTCTTATAAATTAAATGTTTATTTGCTCTTAAAAACAGTCACGTCCACCTGCTGACAGTTGAGATGTGTAACGAAAGGTTTAAAATCCAGTTCAAGAGCTTGCTGGACCCGATTGAAGGGTTGAATGTTTCGTGTCGATGAAAATTCTGCGCTTCTGCACAACAGGGCCTGAACCTCCTCTTTTGTGTGGCAAAGACCAAGCAGTGTCGTTGTGTAACTGTTAAAATATCCGTAATCGTTGAAAACAGTTTATTTGCCTAGCGAATCACAAATCTTTCTATCAATTTCGTCTGTTAGACACTTTTAACTTATAATTATTAGTTATCGATTAATTAAAATTAAGAATTTTATAGCGATCAACAAAAATATTTTCCGATGTATGTAGACCTCCTAGCCGCCGCCGGCCGCCGCCGCCGCCGAACTTTTTACAGCCGCCGTAAATCAGCCGAAAAAAAATTACGGTTAGCCGGCGGCCAGCCGAAAACGGTACGCCAAAAATTCGCTATAAGATTTCCGAACGCCAGCTTAACCTAGACCTTTTTTGTATTAGTTACGTTTGACTCATTATAAAACTAATTTTCAATGTAAAAGTGCAAAATCAACTATTATGTATACATTGGTGTGCAATGTTTAATTTCCTGAATTTCTTTCTGAAAACAATTACGTTGTCTAATTTTCATTATATTATCTTTGCTTTACTTATTATCGCTACTGACAGACGCTTTAAAATAGGAATAAATTTAAGTATCACAATTCTTTTCTCATGTTAATAGTTAATAATTAGATATTATAGATAATTAACATGTGAATTAGTTATGAACAGCCGCAAATCAGCTGATAAATTAAATCAGATTGTTTTTATCCATGACAATTTTAAATTTGCAATGTAAAAATTTTGTTCATATTATTTTTTATGATGTAATTTTGTTTATCATATGACATTTTTGATGATTTAATTAACTTTTATGACAAAAGTGCAAAATCAACTATTATGTATACATTGGTGTGCAATGTTTAATTTCCTGAATTTCTTTCTGAAAACAATTACGTTGTCTAATTTTCATTATATTATCTTTGCTTTACTTATTATCGCTACTGACAGACGCTTTAAAATAGGAATAAATTTAAGTATCACAATTCTTTTCTCATGTTAATAGTTAATAATTAGATATTATAGATAATTAACATGTGAATTAGTTATGAACAGCTGCAAATCAGCTGATAAATTAAATCAGATTGTTTTTATCCATGACAATTTTAAATTTGCAATGTAAAAATTTTGTTCATATTATTTTTTATGATGTAATTTTGTTTATCATATGACATTTTTGATGATTTAATTAACTTTTATGACAAAAGTGCAAAATCAACTATTATGTATACATTGGTGTGCAATGTTTAATTTCCTGAATTTCTTTCTGAAAACAATTACGTTGTCTAATTTTCATTATATTATCTTTGCTTTACTTATTATCGCTACTGACAGACGCTTTAAAATAGGAATAAATTTAAGTATCACAATTCTTTTCTCATGTTAATAGTTAATAATTAGATATTATAGATAATTAACATGTGAATTAGTTATGAACAGCCGCAAATCAGCTGATAAATTAAATCAGATTGTTTTTATCCATGACAATTTTAAATTTGCAATGTAAAAATTTTGTTCATATTATTTTTTATGATGTAATTTTGTTTATCATATGACATTTTTGATGATTTAATTAACTTTTATGACAATTGCTATTAATTTGATAATTTATATATTGGTAATAAATTTTGAACTTTATTAACTTTAGTATTTAACTTTATATTAAATTTTAGCCTAATTTAAAATAATTATCAACCACAAATTTGAATCATGAGCCGGATAATTTAAAATTCAAGCCAAATAATAATTTTACGCGTAAATTCGGCTAATCCGGATATCAGCCGAAATATTTGTTCAGCCAGCCACAAACATAAAAAAATTCGGCTAGGAGGTCTAGATGTATGTATGTATGTATGTATGTATTTATGTATGTATGTATGTATGTATGTATGTATGTATGTATGTATGTATGTGTGTGTGTGTATGTATGTATGTATGTATGTATGTATGCATGCATGCATGCATGCATGTATGTATGTATGTATGTATGTATGTATGTATGTATGTATGTATGTATGTATGTATGTATGTATGTATGTATGTATGTATGTATGTATGTATGTATGTATGTATGTATGTATGTATGTATGTATGTATGTATGTATGTATGTATGTATGTATGTATGTATGTATGTATGTATGTATGTATGTATGTATGTATGTATGTATGTATGTATGTATGTATGTATGTATGTATGTATGTATGTATGTATGTATGTATGTATGTATGTATGTATGTATGTATGTATGTATGTATGTATGTATGTATGTATGTATGTATGTGTGTATGTATGTGTGTATGTATGTGTGTATGTTTGTTATGTATGTATATATGCATGCATGTATGTATGTATGTATGTATGTATGTATGTATGTATGTATGTATGTATGTATGTATGTATGTATGTATGTATGTATGTATGTATGTATGTATGTATGTATGTATGTATGTATGTATGTATGTATGTATGTATGTATGTATGTATGTATGTATGTATGTATGTATGTATGTATGTATGTATGTATGTATGTATGTATGTATGTATGTATGTATGTATGTATGTATGTATGTATGTATGTATGTATGTATGTATGTATGTATGTATGTATGTATGTATGTATGTATGTATGTATGTATGTATGTATGTATGTATGTATGTATGTATGTATGTATGTATGTATGTATGTATGTATGTATGTATGTATGTATGTATGTATGTGTGTATGTATGTGTGTATGTATGTGTGTATGTTTGTTATGTATGTATATATGCATGCATGTATGTATGTATGTATGTATGTATGTATGTATGTATGTATGTATGTATGTATGTATGTATGTATGTATGTATGTATGTATGTATGTATGTGTGTATGTATGTATGTATGTATGTATGTATGTATGTATGTATGTATGTATGTGTGTATGTATGTGTGTATGTATGTGTGTATGTTTGTTATGTATGTATATATGCATGCATGTATGTGTGATTCTAATTCGTGTTAAACTTTTAGGTTGCGCTGCAGTTGTCATTAATCAACTTTTGTCATTTTTGACGGGTTATCACTAGTATTATAACTAAGAATCTTATTGTAACTTTTACAAAATATACTTTACTGACTCCACGCATTGCTGAGCCAGTACCATATATTCATCGTGAAATTCCGGTTCCCACTGAGCTTCTTGTTTCATATCTTGGTAGAGCCGAAACGCTTGGATGATCGGGTCGACAGAAGCGAGTGTTATATAGGCAGGACTGGAAAGGGCCTTATACTCCCGGTAGCGAGCATTTGCTTCGAGAAGTGACGTAGGACCTGTACCACCGTACAAAGTCCTGAAAAAGTTTCCTAAGCGTTACTCTGAATGACTGTCAATCGTTAGATAAAAAAAACGCCGACTTGCTTACGGCAAGCCAGCAGCACCCGCTCTGAATAAATTAAAAAGAAAACCAACAAATTATGATGTACAACAGTTAAAACTTTTTATTTCTTACAACTTAGAAAAACTGCTGCTGCGTAAATGATGAATTAGAAATACAAATATCTCTGGCGCTACGATTCAAACACACAAAAAAACAGACATAGCAATTCCAGTGCGATAGCCGCCTGACACATCAATAAAACAATTTTCTACTTTATTGACTAACTCGCATAGTTTACAGGTACAAGTTGTAGAATGGGGCTTATAAAGCCTGTGCCCGTATTTGATGAGAATTTTGATGGCGAGGTAGTTGTTTTTTTCGCAAGCAAACATAAGTGGGGACATGTATGGAGGTAAGTCGCAGCACATGCCTCGCCACATACCTTTTCGTTCACTCTGACAAGGCGTCTGGAATTTAGGATCTAGGTTGATTGTCTTATGTCGTTCCAGGACCATGACCATGATTTCGGGGCAGTTGTGCTTGATGGAAAGCAGTAAAGCGTTGCAGAGCTGTTCAAAAGTATAGCAATTAATGTCTAACATTTGATTACTGTAAACCATCTAATATCGTTAAATCTAAGATATTTCTTGTAACATGATCTGAGAAAAAATAAGTTGATAAAAATTCAATCCCCCCCCATAGCAGACTCAAAATATTTCAATTTAAAAATACTGCAAAATGGTGTCAACCGTGTCAACTCTTAAACAAGTTGGAAGCAGAATGTTGGATATTTTATTTTTACCTTTTTATATTCCATGCAAAATCATTAATTTACTAGATAGCTTTAAGGCGACTAAGGCGCCCGTTAAACTAAAATTATTATTTTCTACTTTTTAGTTTTTTAATTTCCATCTACCGAATGTAATGAAAACGTAATGTGCCAGTGAAAATAAAACTATTATTTAGATTAATGTTTTGTAAGCAATTGTAGTTGCAAGGCGACAAAGCTACGCGTTAAATTAAAAAAACTCTTTTCTACTTTTAGTATTTTTCGCGAGATGATAAATCTTAGACCGTTGAATTTAAAATAATATTTAATTATTTTCTACTTTTTAGTTTTTTAAACTGCCATCTAGCGAATGTAAAGAAAACCTCAGACAGTGAAATATACGATCTATCGGGGACCAATGTATTTTTTTTAAACCGTTATGGATTCGACCCCCAGTGACATGTTTTGTGTGTATATATATATATATACTTTCCCACTTTCGGTAGCTTTCCCGTTCCCGGTCGTTTTCCCGTTCCCGGTCGCTTTCCCACTCTTGGTAGCTTTCCCGCTCCCGGTCACTTTCTCTTTCCCACTCGCGTTTTCGCTTTCGGTCGATCTTCCGTTCCCGCTTGCTATCCCGTTCCCATTTAACATGATAACTACATAGACAACCTGCAAGCTTGAAAATGAGATCATAAAACAAAATAGATATGTGCGACCAATGACCAATTACTAAACTTGTTTAATCACTGAAATTGTACTTAAAATTGAATTATATCCTAACCGACACTACATCCGTTTCTTGATCAAGAATATAGGCAGCAATACCGACAAACTGCTTGGCAGTAGCAAGCCCCAATAGGTCGTACCCTTCGGTTATTTCGATGTTTTTAAGACGGCTTGCTACGTCTGGACGATCCAACAAAATATTCTGAAACATTTCCAATTGATTCTTTTTCACAGCATGCTTTAATATCTTGTCTAATCTTTGTAGCGAAATATTTTGAAAGTCCATCTGGGCCAATTCATTCATACGGGCCTCGTTTTCCTCTTCCACGGTAACTTGATTTGGGGTTGATTCTGAAGTCATCTTTGATTATAGACTAAGAAGTAATATTATCTAAGAACGATAACAGCAAATAGATTTTTTTTGAAACTGCTGTTTTTCTATAAATCCTGTTGTTTGTTCTCAACAATAACAAACTCGGTCGGTTAAAAGTTTCAAATTCTGTGCAACGAGACATATTGGGTGCGTTTTGTAAGTTTAATAAGTCTATCATAACTATCATCAAAGCCAATTGGATGATAGGTATAAAAACACATATTTTTAAATCTAAAAATAATTTTGTTTTCGAAATCAGCCTAAAAAACTGAGGATATAGATGTATCATGTAAGACATGGTAGATAGTCATGTAAGACAGATTTCATTAAAATCGGTGTAGCGACCTAAAAATTATATCAAATTGCAGACTAACGAACTTAGATAATTATTAATATTAAAGTATTGTAGAAGTTCAGAAATTGAATTTACATATATGTGTTACAACTTACGACGTGTAGTGTACCATAAAACGGTATCCAGAAAATATTTTCCTGGAAAATATCTCCCTATAATATCCCCGGACAACATCACCCCGGACAATATCCTAACCGAACAATATCTCCCGGACAATATCCTCCCTGGATAATATCACTTCCGACAATATCTCCATACATAATGTCCATTTGCACAATTTGTATGATATATGCGTATATAATGGACTACAAATACAAGACATGTTTTTTTCACAAGTATAAAATAATTTTATCAGCGTTTGAACATATTTGTCTGCTTCTACAAACTTAAATTGTGTTGGATAAGATTTAAAATCAAATGATTTAAAATGTTCTTATTTAAATCATGAACTTGATTTTTGATTTATGATTTTAAATCACGGCCACATATATGATTTTTCATTTTGATTTTCGGATTATCGTAAGAGGTTATGCAAACAAAAGGGGTTTTAATATTATTAAGTTCATAAACAATTTTCCAGGTAAAGTTTGAGTGAAGTTTTTCTTGAAGCGACAGAAAAACTTCAGAAATGTGGGATCGCTGTTGTTAACACTATTGACACTGTTTCGAATGGTGCTGTAAACGTAGAGGAATATGCTTTCTAGCGATTCGTAACGTTAAGGTCGAAGTTATTTATAACACAATATTTCTCGAATTTATTTTAACTTTATTATTCTTCCTTGAATATAATCTTTTACTTGACTCTAAACTGAATTATCTCACTTTGTAGAAGTTCGCCCGGTTCTGACAATTCTTTTGATAATTCCACTTTCTCTGCCCAGATCACCTTACTTTTTTATTGAAGACAACAAAAAGGAAAAAGACCAATAACAATTATATATATATACATATATATATACATATATATATACATATATATATACATATATATATACATATATATATACATATATACATATACCCATCCATGTATATATACACTCAAACACACATATATATATATATATTAATGATACAAAAAATTATACGCACACACAATGTCACAGGAGCACAAATATACATATATACATACACATACATATACATACATACATATATATACACACACATATACACACAGATACATACATACATAAATGACTATTGTTTCAACATATCCAATCATTATAAAATGCACACATCTATATATATAAAAATGAATGTTTGTATATATATATATTCATGTCCTTTATGCATTGCTACACCATTCATCCGATCGTAATGAAATTTTCACACAACCTTGAGAGTCAAGGGGAATCAAATATAAAAAAATTTGAAATCCGTCACAAAATGAGCGGAGCGGAGCGGAGCGGGTGAGCGAGCGGGAACTATATATATATATATATGTATGTGCGTATGTATGTGTGTATGTATGTATGTGTATGTGCATGTATATGTGTCTGTGTGAGTGTTTATGTATGTACTAGCGGAGATACCCGGCGTTGCCCGGGTTTTTTAGAGGTTTTTCTAATGTTTGTCTCTTTCTCTCCCGTTTCCTTTCCCACCTGCTTTCCCACTCCTGTTCGCTTTCCCGTTTTCGGTCGTTTTCCCACTGCCGGTTGCTTTCCCGCTCCCGGTCGCTTTCCCGCTCCCGGTCGCTTTCCCGCTCCCGGTCGCTTTCCCGCTCCCGGTCGCTTTCCCGTTGCCGGTCGTTTTCCCGTTCCCGGTCGCTGTCCCGTTCCCGCTCACGTTTGCTCTCCCATTCCCGCTCACGCTTGCTTTTCCGTTCCCGCTCGCTGTCCGTTCCGGGTCGCTTTCCCGTTTTTATAATAGGCAAACTAACCTACAAACATTCATATATATATAGTCTTAGCAAATCTATTTTACGTTTTATAGGCTAACAGAAGTTATGAAAGAATGTAAAAGAGAAAATGAGCGTGAACGGGAACGGGAACGGGAGAGCAACCGTGACCGGGAACGGGAGAGCAAGCGTGAGCGGGAACGGGAAAGCGACCGGGAACGGGAAAGCGACCGGGAGCGGGAAAGCGACCGGGAACGCGGAAAGCGACCGGGAACGGGAAAGCGACCGGGAACGGAAAAGCGACCGGGAACGGGAAAGCGACCGGGAACGGGAAAGCGACCGGGAACGGAAAAGCGACCGGGAACGGGAAAGCGACCGGGAACGGGAAAGCGACCGGGAACGCGAAAAGCGACTGGAATCGGGAGAGCAAGCTTGGAAGGAAACGCGAGCAAGAGAGAAAATCGATAACAAAACTTCTGAGCGGGAAAGCGACCGGGAGCTGGAAAACGACCGAGAGCGGAAAAGCGACCGGGAACGCGACGAAAACGGGAAAGTGGAGAAGGAAACGGGAGCGAGAGAGACAAACATTAGAAAAACCTCTAAAAATCCCGGGCAACGCCGGGTAACCCCGCTAGTAATAAAATAAAATAAACAAATATTATGAAAATACGTAAGATGAATCATCTTCATCTTACAGGTGCAAGTACCTACTTAGTACTTGTAATTCCCGGTTATATGCTCGAAGCCCGAGGAAATCCTAGTTGTTCATAGAAATATAATTTGTACTTTTAAATATAGGTTTATTTATGTGTAAACTGGGTCATACCCTTCCCGTGTGATAATGGAGAAACTGCTCTGGCACGTAGCAGTCGGCATGCTCCGGCACACAGCTGGTATTCAATTGGAAGCTCTTCACGGTACTACAGCATTGTTATAAAGTGCTCTAAAAACCAAAACAAATTATAAACATAAAAGTACCTTTTAGAACATTTTATAAAAGCGTGTCTTTAATTTTTTTAAAATTATTATTTATTTTATACTTTTTAAATTATTGTACAAATAATTATTAATATTAATAAAATAGTAATTAAATTTAAAACCTAATATTATTGACTGGTTACCAATTATCAAGATGGGGAACCTGCCCTCTATCAATTGTTATGAAAACCTTTGCCAAGGAAGTATATCGCGTATACTTATTTAAAATGTTATCATTAACTTTTAAAATAGTATTCATAACGTATCCAGAATACGACCATAATCCAAATTTCAGATCGAAACCATACTGGGAAGTTGGTCAAAGAGTAATAACAAACTTTGTCAAGGAAATGTGAAGCTAAACAAGAGCGTATAAAAAGTTAACATTATCCGAATTAAAAGTACACGCGTAATTTAATTAGTAATTAAATTAAATTAATTAAATTAAATTAATTTAATTTACAGATCAACAACAACGTACACTGAAGCTCCCCGTACCATAGTCATACTAATTTTCTTAAACTTTAAATTCGGGACGCCGGGCCAGGGGGCACCAACAGTCCACCAGAGAAAGAAATTTTACTCTCGAAATCTCTTGCTTGCGATTCCGCGCGGGGCCGTTAAGCCCCACGTGCCATTAACGGCAAAAGCCCTTTTTAACCGGACGCAGGAATTCCAGATTCTTATACCCTACCCTGTTATAAAACAGTGGTGTTTAAAATAAGCACCATCTAATGACTTTTTCATTACTAACAAAAGTTTATTTAAATACACTTCAATGAGACACATTATATTAAAAGTACTATATTATGCAAATTACTATAAATTTAATTACTCTGGCGAACACAATAAAAAGTAATACGCAGTTACAATAACATTTCTTGTTAAAATTCCTTTCTGCAAGCGATATCTTACAACAGCATCAGTGAAAACTAGTGAAAAGAGAAGTTAAATAAATATAGCTTTGAATTAAGGATCGTATCGAATTCGGATCATGAAGAGCATCAAACGCCAAACGTTGACTTAAAAAATTGTTTTATTTGTTGTTTTAGTGGTAATTTAATAGGAACTATTTTCACTTTGTACATTTTGCAAAATTATTTTTATAGTACTTCGCTAATTTTCTAAATAATATAATTTATTTCGTTGCTTTTAAAAAATGTTATTGAACAATAAAGTAGACCTAATTTAAAATTTTAATATTTTTAAAATTGTAACATTTGTATATTAAATAATTAAATTTAATTTAAAAACATATAGCATTATAATTGAATTCATGGTGTAAATCAACGAGTCAGAAAATCCATTGCATCATTTTACCCATAGATATATCTATGATTTTACCAAGCTTGCTAAATAATACATGAAAAAGATTTACTTTTAACGAAAAACGATAATTGAGGAATAATAGAGGTCGCGCTGCTTTTAGTCGTGCGTTCGCTGCCGGTCTGCGTGTGATTTGCCATTATTTATCATTAATTATTTTAGGGTTTAGTACTGTGATTAAGACACGTACGGATTAATAAAAATCATTCATATTACTAAATATAATTTAATTAAGCATGGGAGCTACAATTTCTCAACAAGCAGCTTTTGAACAGACCTCTACCTCTAACAACATTAACTACAAACACTATCACGATGGTCAGCGTAATTCTGAATTGAACAAGTGTCCGATTGATCACACCAAATACGCCCTTGAAGGTTCTGCTCAGAAGGACAGGGGATGCCCTGTTCCTCCCAATCAAGTTCCTGGGACTGCTTCCCCTGCTTGTTCAACATGTCCAAGACCAAAAGAAAAAAATGACGTGTTTGTCAGTGAATGTCCTGCAGGGTTTGGTAAAGAAGAAGAATTTAATTACAAAAATATGGTCAGTTGTAACAATTTTGTTGTATATTTCATCATCAAATCAGCAATTGTAGATAGGGCAATTTAAAAAAAGAATGTTTTTTTACTTATCACTATTAATTAGCTATTTCTAGATGATGAAATTAGTTTTGGGTTATTTTTGTCACTACGTATTAAAGCAATTTTTTATTGTTATTACAAGATGCCTGCACCCAATCAGTTACCAGCTCCCGATCAGCCTTTTTCATTGTCGACTGAACGTCAGGTATCAACTATTCCTCGTGCAGATAAGGAGAACGAAACCTGGGTTTATCCATCACAACAGATGTTCTGGAATGCTATGCTCAGGAAAGGTTAAACAAATTTGCAAAAGTCCTCGTGTTATATCGAAGGAACTTTAGTGCATTTTTTGCCTAATACGTTAAAATGCTTAGTTTTCCATTACATTATAAATTTAAAAAACACTTAAGATTTAAAAATAGTTTTGTTAATTCTACATTGTGCAATTTTAAAACTTACATTTTACAATTAAAAGAAACTTTTTTGGAAAACTCTATTGAAAATTAAATTGATTATTATTCGCTTTGAACAATAGATTTTTTTGTAGGTGGAAATATCCTTAAGTCTATTGAAAATTAAATTGATTATTATTTGCTTTGAACAATAGATTTTTTTGTAGGTGGAAATATCCTTAAGTCTATTGAAAATTAAATTGATTATTATTCGCTTTGAACAGTACAGTATCGAATAGATTAATTGAAACAAGATGAAATTTTTTATAAACTCTTTTATCTGTCATTATTAAATCTCTCAACCAATCACAAAACATGTACTACACATTGCGCAACGCTCGCTAGACTGTGTTAAGAAGTAAAAAACTGACAGTGTTGTCATTACAAATAATAAAAATATTGCCAAAGCAGGAAATGCAAAAAAATTTTTGTTTCAATTAATCTGTTCGATACTGTAGATTTTTTTTGTAGGTGGAAATATCCTTCAACGCTGAATCCAATCAAGGAATTTCCACCTTCAAAAAAATAGCACCTAAGAGCAATTAAACTAATTGCCTCAGGAATAACTTTGTCATAAATCTAATGCAAAAAGCCCAAAATTTGTATGGTGTTTAGTTTTCGAGTTTATTTTCCTTACCAGCCAGCCAAAGTGTATTTATTATTAAGATCCCTTTTTAGAAACAAATTTCCAAGAATGCCCTAAAATTGTTTGACAGTTTTTGAAGTAGTAGGAATAAATACAATAATGTTATATTATTCATTTTTAATATAATTTTAAATCTGCCAGGTTGGAGATGGAAAGATGAGGATGTTAAGCCGGAAGACATGGCCAACATAATTAGTATACACAATGTTAATAATGAAGATGCATGGAAAGAAGTTCTCAAATGGGAGGCCCTTCATGCTAGGTTATTAATGGAAGACATTTGATGGATGATAGGTCAGCATTTCAGCATCTGTTGTAATGATTGAATTGCTTATTTTTTAAATAGGGAATGCACCAATCCAAAGCTAAAGAGTTTCGGGGGCAAAGCGAGTGATCCTTCGCCCAGAGCTCGCATTAGGCATTTGATGGGGTAAATTTTAAACTTTTTGAATTTCAAATCTTTACATTTTTCTAGTTAAAAGTACAATAAGTAAGTAATAATAAAACTGAATGCTTCGTTATCCAGGTATGAATTGCCTTTCGACAGGCATGATTGGATTATCGACAGGTGCGGAAAAGACGTGAGATACATCATCGACTATTATGATGGTGGAAAGGTGACAACACTTGAATTCTAGTATAGTTCTGTTTCAGTTGCGATGAAACCTTTTTTTCATTTTAGATAGATGAGAAGTCTTACAGGTTTGTTCTGCTAGATGTCAGGCCAGCCCTTGACTCGTGGGGTGCAATTTGGGATCGCATGAGGGTGTTTTGGTTAAGGAAAACTATGGAAATGGGCTTTAATCGCCCCTCATATCCACATGTTGCTGGAGACCACCAGGAATCTAAAGATTGAATTCAGAACTGAAATGATAAATGAATGATCGTGTAACAAAGTCATCGGAGATATAATGCTCAACCCAACCACAGCAGGACTTGGCCACTTCAAATGCACACAACGAATACTAAACCTGTTATTTCTTTTATTTTTTACTTGATTTATCTGGCATTTTTCCATGTTTTATAATCTTTTTTTGCATTTTATTATTGCTGAGGCCACGTATTGCAGCTGCCTTTAAATACAATTGCTGTCAAGTCAGTTACATTAATAAGCAATCTGAGGTTGTTATGATTTTTAATCTGTTTTTGTTTGTCGGTTCATTGTATTTATTATAATCAGTGTCCTCAAAATATGATGAAGCATCTGAAAATATATAGCTCAACTCTTAGATGATTCTTTTTTAATTTATTATGTATCTGTGCATTATTCAAATGATAAGCTAGGGTTTCTGTAGACATTTAAGTTTCTGGATGCATTCAACAACAATAATAATATAACTAGAACAATTCAACGTGGTTCACAAAAGATTTGCTTTCTTCAAGACGTTTCTTCCAAGTTCGGCAAATATCCCTTGGCTTTTCATGAGTGTCGTTTTGTTAAAAAGTTCCGGAGGATTCGGATGAGTCCAGTGGAATGCGTGAACGTCTTCTTTCCAGTTGGGTATGCTGTTGGTGTTTGTGTGGTCTCTTTTTTCGTCGTGGTAGCCAGGATAGTATGTTGGGTGACATTTGGAATGGTAGCAAATGACCTGGTTAGTGAATAGTACATTATAAGTTAACTTTAAATTTCTTTTTATTTCAGCCAAAAAGCTTACTTAGTTTGGTTCGGCCCAAGCGCCGGTTCTTTGTAAACATTTAGCCATATAGCTATAGAAAAAAACACCCATGTTGGCTCCTCTAATCTATCCAACAAGTAAGATTCCACACGCATACACACATGTTTAATCAAAATAAAATGAACTAAAAACACAAGATGAGGAGATGGTGGGACAACTATGGCTCACTTAAAAACCATGGTAAACTGCTTATTTAGACTTTTGCACCATGTAACTGCTTATAAAGTGTTATATGAGTCAGCTTTTATTTACAAAGAAAGTGGATTCGGACCCCTAAGACTTCCCCCTGCATCCGCCCCAAAGTCATGCTGGGCTATTATATTACATGTCGAAAACCATATTGCAAGACCGCTTGTTTATTTATGTGCATGTGCACGTGTGGATAAAATGCCTTATGATGCATTATTTATTGATCGTTGACTTTCGTAGGCTTAGGGGAAGTTTGTGCGGTGGAAGACAAGGCGTCTATCCAAAAAATAGAAATAGCTTGCAATCATGGAATGACCAGGGAAGTCATTTCAGCAAGACCTTCAGGGCGGCAAATTTGTTTTCGGAGCCCACCAGCTTTCAAAATTTTGCTTTCTCAAAGAAGTTGATGACCGGGGGGGGGGGGATGTAGTCGGAGGTAAATTTCCCAAAAATTTTCGAAACCCTTTTCTTATTTTTCCTCCCAAAAAAAGTTGATGAACTAGAACTAAGGGGGTCGGAGGTACTTCTCTGCTTGCCGAAAAATTAGTGACCCCTCTGACATATATGTTTCCTGCGCCTTTGTTGACCTTCTTAATCCACGTGATCATTCTACATTCTCAGTTTCCTAATTTCTGGAGAATTATATATATATATGTAAATATATGTAAATGGTTATGCTTGCAGTGACTCAGCGAAGTTTCTTTGCTTGAATGTCAAATTTTAACTTTTCCATCTGGCGTGGAGTGGCGAGGGTTTCAGCCACAGTGGCGGATTTGTTTTATCGCGTGTGGAACGTTGAGAATTTCAAAAAGGCGCCTGAATGCCTGTTTCTTTTATTGATTGATTGGTTCGTGTATAATTTTACGGTTGAAAGGTTGAATCACTGATTTAAGTTTTTTTTTTTTTAGAAATAGGTGATCTTACAAACTATCATATTTTGTCATCTGCGATTTGGTCAGTCTTTAAAATATCGTGAGTCCCTGAAGCAAAAAAAACAATGTTTATGGAATTTGCGCAACGTTTCAGACTGGGAAATTTCCAGACATTTTACATCATTTACTCTAGGTGTTTACAGTATAACACCTAATACTAACGTAAGAGCCTATATATCCTATAGGAACTATATTATAGGTATTCACAGCATAACACCTACTGATATGGGCCTATAAATGTTCAAAGTAATAACACCACCTACCGACAATCTTCTATCTATCCTGAGCAGTTCTGGGTACTTTTCAAGGAGCTTGTACGGCATCATAACTCCTGTAAATCCGTGAACGTCGTTGTACAACTTACGCATGGAGTCTCTGAATATGCGCCAGAATGGAGCGTCTCTTTTACCGTATGATATTCCAAAATTTACTGTGTCCTAGCCAGAACATGAATAAAAAGAGTTTATAATTTATGAAAAACGACTGCAGTGAAATAATTATTATGTCTCTTTATAAAATGTTTTGAGAAGATTAAAAACAGTTTTCATGCTGATAAGTAGCCCTCTATTCACTTTACACTTTTATTTGATCAAAATTCTTGTAATTTTGTAGTTCTTTTTATAGGAAAAAGCTCAATGTTATTATAAGCAATTATGGGTTTCTTATTATAATTCCATGAGGCTTCGGCTTTAGTTAATATGTTTTCGATGGCGCCGTCGCAACAATAAAAAGTTTTTAATGCTTACTTGGAACGGCCACGACCAATCGATCCAATCATACGAGGCCACAGCATCGTAACCTCTTTCTGCCAGCGACAGCGGCTTCACCCAGATGGCGTCCGTGTCCGTGTAGATGCCTCCGTACTTTATCATGAGATCAACTCTTATGAGATCACTCATCAATGAATAGTAACCTTTTTCGACTTCTTCTTGATAAATCTTTTGATTAAAAAAAGGCAGACTCATTAACTTGCGTAAACTCATCGTCTGGTCACAATTTAGTATATTGCCAATATATAGAATGATAAAATTGTATTACAAGATGGGGTTGTGTTCTGGTGATGAATTTAATCCTGTCTTTTGTCTGGGAAAGCATCATGAGTTTACGCCACAGATATCCGGGAGGCTCAATGTCTCCGTGAATGTAAACAGTCTTAACCTGCCAACAAAAGGCTACTTAATCTTTTTTAATTAAATAATTCATTATTTTATTAATTAAATGGATAAGAAATTAAAAGTCACTTCAGCAACAAAGAGAAGGCTCAGCACACTCAGAAAAAACACATAGTCCATTTCCCTGCCTCCAATCCATATCATGTGGGCAATATTTGGAACCAAAGTATCATATCTGGACAGAATAAAAGTGTTTAATAATAATAAACAAAATATGACGCTCTCTAAAGTTAATTTGGTTTTTGAATAAAAATAGAAAAACATCTGAACATCGTGACTCAAATTCTCACTTTGGCTTTGGTAAACGCACACGTTCTGATCCGTAAAATAGCTTTCTAGACAAGCGCCCAAATGGACTATCCAGCTGCCAAATATCCATAGGGTAAAAACTGTCAAAAGCGCCCCCTCTAACCACGACGCACTTGCTGATGTTGCGGAGTCTTTCGTTGTCGTGGAGCTGTTGCACCCGGAAGCAAGACGAATGACGCGTTCGACTTTCGCCCTTGTCGTTTGTGTTATGCACTGGATTTTCACTTAAAGACTGGACAAAGTCAGAATTGAGACTAGCACTCTCTGAAGAAGATGACCTGAAACCTTGTATGGAATGTTCAAGAAATTTTTCTGAGAGGTCTTTACCCTGTTGATTTTGATCGAACTGTTTCAAGAATGTTCCATACATTCCTGCTCGCATCATCACAAAACCATCCGTTGTACCGTCCGGATCAAAGTGTAAAGCAAAATCAAAATCAATCGCCCTATTTATAGGTGGATAGTTCAGCATCCAGGTGTTTTCTCCAACAAAGATGCCACCGACCTCATTCAGAATAGAAAAAATAATCTCCATCTTCTGTGATCTTTCAGCCGAAATACAAAACGAATTTACCTGGAGTGCAAACAGTAATTAATACAATGAAGATTTCAACAATGTGATTGTATAGACGGATTTTTACACAGATAACCAGCTATGTACGTAATTTATTCATTGTAATAATTATTATTACCAAATGACTACTGTTAGCAGTAATATCAACCCTTATACAACGCATCTTAGGTAATTTTTTAATGGTTAAGAATGATAAATACCTGTTCAGTAGTCATATTGAGCAGATACAACCAAGGATAATCAGCTTTCAAAGCGTCCAGCCATTGGTGGTAAATAGTTCGATCTCTCTGGGGCATCGATTCCATGTGAATGAAGATCTTATCTGGCTGCATGCTTCTTAAGGCCGCATTGACGGTCAGATAATTTTTATATTCAAACCATGTTGTTTTTTTAGGTCGGTCGTTGCCCCCTCGACACCACAGGAAATGAATTTCCGGGGGTATAAGACCCGGCTGAAGGTAGTATTCAACTGGTTTGCTGTCACTGTCGATTTTTTCGTCTGGAATGGGTACGTGGTTAAACGATTCGGCTGCTACCGATCTGAAAAAAAGTATTTTGAACTCATTGAAATTGTTATCTCGACTTTCCGAGTGTGATTAAAATATGAATTCTCCGCAAGACTTATGGAGTGATTGGAGATACTGGTTCTTATGATTTTCTTATTAATCGCCAGAAAAAATGTTGGTAAAGTGAAAATTTTGTGCAAATGCATGGCGCCCCCTGTTTTCATAATTCTGTATCCACCCCTGGTATGCATACAAACTACTCTATTTTTTAAAAAATAGTTTATAGTTCCTCAGTATTTCCTGACACGACATAATTTGATCCTTTTAACTTTTCCCTCCTCCTTTCTCCAGGCTTAGGACTGGCTTACAAATGCAGGGCGGAGTTCAAACTACTCTAAAATGGAGCTGGCTTTGATAGAATATATCTTTGTAAGAAGATTTTAGTTTCTTGAACAAACATACTTCAGAATAAGAAGTATCTTGGTCATTGGCGAAATCTTTGTGAACGATGCAGTCGATGTGAATTGCAATTTAGCTTGTGCTTAAGAATACGGGTAATATTTAGTGGTGATATTTTCCATAAAACAATTGATTAATGAAAGACTTGATTGCTGCAATGAGACTCTATGATGAAGCAGTGTTAGTGGCGAAAGCATTTTTCAGTGTCCAGTTTGTTGACGACTAACTCTAACGGTGTATTATGGAGAAATAAAACGAAAGCAACCTGATATTATTAGCAAACAATTGGACCAAGGGTACTACCATAAACCACGTCATATGGAAGAAGCAGGTGTTTATTCACCATATATCTAACCATTCACCTTAAGATTTTAAGTTTTGTTCAACATAAATTCTCTCAACCACAATTATATAAATCTAAATCACCGGCAAATTCATATGACGGAGCTTGATAAAAAAATTTTATGACGTTCAACATAATAAAAAAAATTGGCTTACTTCACTAATTCAATAGATTTATTTTTGTCGTTATTTGTTTCAAACTGAGAAAGTTTAGGTCCGTTGATGAGCAAAGCATCGTCAAACTTTTTCGGGCCGAAGCTTAAACCGTAATCCTCCAGCTTTTGCCAAATATTGATTTCTTCAGAACTGTCTACGTGTGAAACGACTGGACTAGTACGTTGTTCGTTCCTCTCGCCACCTGAGACCCACTGCATTAAAAGCAGCGATAGAATGACCAGACACAATATAGCTAAAATCACTTTTCTTCTCTCTATTAATTTTCTTAAAGTCATAATGTTACAAGTGTTCGTTTTAGGGAATTTTCAGCAGCACTAACTACGTGTAGCAAATTAATTATTTTTAGTTTGCAAAAAACCTTTATTACTTAACGATTTAGAGAGTTTCGAGGTTTAAATTGCTATAACAGTGTACAAGAAACAGTCAATCTTGTACAGTATAACGAAACTATAAGCAGCAGAACAATTATTTTCTTACTACCTACCTGTTAAATAGCCATTGTATGAAATTGTTCTTTAGCGACACAATAGGTAGAAGTAGATGCTATTTTTGGCCAAAATCTCGTGCACAATTGAAAATTAGATTTTTCGAGAAGAATTTCTACTACCGGCATAAGCGCTATAGGTACGCTAATCTTCTTGTCAAAAACTGCGGGATATTTTTTCTTGCCTCTTCATTTTTTTTGGCAATCTTGTTTTTAAACCAGTGCCGTGGTTACCACACCACGAACCAGGCGCGGTCCCAGGATTTTCTGGTGGGGGGATGATAAATTGATTGTTGATTTTATAGATTTTATAGATTTTAAAGTTATCATCAATTAATGGGTGTTGTAAAAATTAGCGTTTCTGAACACGCGAAATGTGTATGTTCTTATTCAATCTCCATAAAAATACTATACAAAATATCCTTTAATCGTGCCTTATAAAAAAAACAATTTTTTCGCAAAGGAGCGCAGTTTATCAACATTTCATAATCAAAAACTTATTAAAAAAAATTTCTTTAGCCTAATTTTAACTTGTTTAATGTCTATAGAATAACAAACATGCACTCTCTTTCAACCTCAGTAAACGCAAATGCAATATTCAAAGAAGGTTAGGTTTGAAACAAAAATTTGAAAGTTTTGTTAGTCAAGTTCGACTCAAATGTATTTTCGTTCGTTGAGAATTCGATAGAACAAGTAGATAAAAGACAATCTTGTTGTTCAGGATTTAAAGTTTGGGTAGAACTTTGCATTCTCAATGCTTAGTGGGTGCCGAATGACTTAATCTTAATAAATTTGCTGCTAGTGCATTTTTTGTTGGGACTGCAAGATTTTTGCTTGACATCTTCAACACAATAATTGCAGTTGAATTAGTAAAACAAATATTGATTTATGAAAAATAAAATTAAGTACTTTACCACCTTTAGACTTTACAGAAAACAGTAGGTATTTCCCCTTTTCGATTAATAAAGGTATATATTAAAAAACTAGTGTTCTAAACTTGCAAGAACTCAATTTGTCTTTCATTTTTTTTAAACGATTAACGAGAATCGCCTTAGATGGATAACTTTATTTATAAGCTGCTAGTTGGCAGGGCATAATCGCCTTCGGTTGGTCAAACGTATCCATAGATTACTATAGCATATCCTACTTAGGTATATCATATTTAGGCGTATCCTACTTAGGTATAGTAATGATAATGATATATTAATTGCGTATTGCTGATGCCCACAGATTTCTTCATATTTTATAACTATCTAGGTTAGATATCTAGTTGGTGTTTGGCGGGGGATTGTTTTGTGTACGTTTAACTTTATTTACTCATTGAAAAAAATTGAGCTCTGAGGCTGGTGGGGGGATGCATCCCCAGCATCCCCAATGGTTGGACCGCGCCTGCCACGAACCCCCGATTGGGGTGACAGACTATATGGGACTCCGAAATTCAAGTGAATTTATGTGTAATGAAGATTATAGGCGTAGGTACGGGCCGGTTGCAGGGAGTGGTGACCCCCAGATTTGAGCAAAAAAAACTTTAAAATTTGAACAAAACGGGAAATTCAGGCAAAAGTCTGAAAATAAAAGAAAATAGGTATAAAATTTTGAACAAAATTTCTAAATCTTTTTAAAACTACCTACTGTCCTACCAGTGGCGTAGCTAGCATGGGTGACACCCAAGGCAGATATCGATGGTGTCACCCTTTGAAAACGGCTACATTCAACATTATGTAAAAAATCGGGTAAGCGTGAACTTTGGCTAACATCAGTTTTTGTAACATATTGAAAATGAATCCAGATATGATTTGAAGTATATGAAATTGTAATTGTACTTGCTGTTACGGAAAACAGCTATTAAAACAATGTCATTAACGATGAGTTTTTTAAGGATATATGTACTGTTATTTCTTTATGTCAGTTTATGTCCTAAAACTCACTCAACATTGAATTTTGAGTTTTTTAATTTTGAGTTGTCAAACGTCAAACAAAGTTCAAAGATTAAATGACAAGGTTGTGTGCACATCTATTCTCTGGAATACACAAACGCAGTCAGCAGTGTTACAGCAACTGATCTAACGTGCAACTGGATTGAGCTTAGCCGCTTAGCCTTGCCTGGGAAGGCCTGGGTATAGCCTCCGGTCACTATTTTGACACCCCTAACGCTACTTACGGAATATCTTTAGAGTGTAAAATTACCGACTTGCTTAAAAAAACAATATAAGGAAGCCAAACAGTCATTTTATTTGTATGCACTACTACTTAATTACTGCAGTTTTTTTTACAAGTTTTATTTGCCAAAGCTATATCATAAAGCCCCTTAACTAAATAATTTAAATCAAGTTTCAACCTCCTAATACATTTTACTAATTAAAAGGCAAACAACTAGTTTTGTTTAGATTTTCAATTGGCTAAAATGGCGGCAGCGAAAGGCTGCAAAAGTTATAATGCATTTAAGAAGCTAAACGCGATCCAGTTATATATATAGAAATCAATGGTTACTTTTTTTATAATAGTTTCTAGTCTTTTACACCAGGTGTTTTAAAACTGAAATGGCTGCATGTAGAAAGCACCTAAGTAGCCTACTTCTCGTCGTAGATCATATCTGATTTTTTGAACTGTCCTTCCTCCTTTATCCAGGCTTGGGACTGGCTCGTAATTAGCGAGGCGGAGTTCAGTCAGTGGTTACAGCTCACAACGTACTTAAGCGTAGAAATCTAGTGTTGGTGTCTGGTGGCAGATTTAAATAACTAGATAGATCATTCCATAGGAGGCCACGCTGATATATGTATATATGTAAAACATAGATAGATATACAGACATTTTTTAAAAAATTTTTGCCGTTATTTTATTTCATAGAGTTTTTGTAAGATTTCTTTTCAATCACAGCCGAGTGTCACCCCCAAGTAGGTGACACCCGGGACGGACCGCCCCCGCCACCCCACCCTAGCTACGCCACTGTGTCCTACTAGGCTAAGGTCCTGCGTTTGATGCGGGATTGTGCGCATTATGCGAAAATCGCACAATTGTGCGCAATTTTTATCCGATCCGAACAGGTTCAAATAAAATATTTTATTTGATGTACACTCATTTGCTAGTGCGCACAAGAGCAAAAATTGTTTGAAAAAATCGCGCACAAATTCGCACAAAAAACCGAATAATTTTGCACAAAAACCGAATAATTTCGCACAAAAAACCCGAATAATTGCGCAATTTTACTGAATAATTTCAATTTTTCATAGTGATCATTTATGTTGTAATTTAAAAAACATTCATGTTGAGAATGTAAATTATATTTCACAGAAGAAGTTGTAGCTTGTTTGCTCATTTTGAAACATTTATTACAAGATTGCATTTCGCCGTGTAACCATCGTTGGATCTACTTCTCTTAAAATACCTCTATAACATGTTACTTGACTTTTTGTTATAATTACTTTCGCTTCCTACACTGAAACCGTTAACATCATCATCAGAACCAGTCGCTGACATTGAGAAATTTCAAGAGAATTGAAAGAATTTCATAGCAAGCTAAAATGGACGACAGAGAAGAGAATGATAATCGTATGAGTGTTGTCGGTGTCGTCAAAACAGAAACAAGAAATTATTTTAGAATTTTTTTATGACGGAATGTTTCAAATAAAAATAAATTTATGTCAAAAATTCAAAATAATAATTATTTATACTAATTTTCAAAAGAATTGTAATTAAAAAATGCTTACTACTGCCTTGTGAACATACATACCTGGGACCTATATGGGATCCAAATGGGCCTCTTTATAAGCCCCATATGGGCTGTCCGTATAGGACCCGTGCCCAGGTGACACACCGAATCAAATCATGACTCACCTTAAAAAAATTTCGGTATAAATTTTTTGATTTACATCAAATAATCGCAAACAATTTTTCAAATAAATGCAAACAATTGCAAATAATGCGAACAATTGCGCACATATGCAATGTGTGTGTGTGTAAAATATCACAAATCTATATTATAGTAGCCCACGTCACTCACTCACTGATTCTGTCACGCTTACGTAATTAGTCGTATAGACGATATCGATGCGCACGTAAGAATTTATTGCGCGCAGGCGTGTAATAAAGGTTATTATGCAATTGTACCTATATACACTCTTTGTCCCAGAGATCAAAAGAAGTGGCGCTGCAATCGAAAAATATTATATAATGAGATTTAAAAAATCTCAGAAGCAAGGACCAATTCACAAGAAATGTCGTGTGTACTGAAATTCTTTAATAACTAATTATTTCACTCTTTAATTTTCCCATCCTTTGAATTTATATGGAATACGTTAGTAAATTGAAAATTTAAACACAATAAAAAATCCATCATTTTTGACGGGCTATCTCTAGTAATTATATAAATATATATATACTAGCAGTGCCCGTAGCGGCTTTGCTCGCATGAAATTAGAGAATTTGAACAGTGCATACATAGTAAAGTACTGCATGGATCAATTTTTTAGGTCTCGGCTCGGCCCGTCGACAACTTGGCCAATCCCGTTTCAAAAACCAAAATTCCTGGCCCGGCACGGCTCGTCTAATATGGGCCCGGCCCATTTTTACAGGCCTAGAAGTTCTATATACTTGATGAAAAACTTCGGCCCGTCCCACCTTGATTTCAGGTTTAGCCCGGCCCGTCTGAACACCCTAAAATCACTAAAATGTCTATATACTTGGTTAAAAATCTCGGCCCGTCCCACCTTGATTTAAGGTTTGGGCAGGGCCGTATGAAGACCCTAAAATAACGGCTTGGCCCGTCCGTCCGGTGATAAACTGAACTCATCTACTTTTAACCGGCACAAAACCTCAAAATACTAATTTTCACATCTGTAGCACTTACAGTTTTTGAGTAGCAGTTATTTTAAAATCAAATAACTCTTTTTCCACTTCACATTTGAGGTCCTGGAAACCCAATTTTCAAAAAATGGTGAAACACGTATATTTTTATTTTTAGAATAGAAACTAAATACTAATTTTTACATCTGTGGTCATTACAGTTTTTGAGTAGCAGTTACTTTAAAAAACAAATAACCATATTTTCCACCCCACATTTGAAATCCTGGAAACCAAATTTTCAAAAAATGCTAAAACACCTATTTCATTATTTTTGGAGCAGAAACTAAATACTAATTTTTATTCCTGTAGCATTCACAGTTTTTGAGTAGCAGCTACTTTAAAAACCAAATAACCCAATTTTCCAACACACATTTGAGGTCCGGGAAACCGTATTTTCAAAAAATGGTGAAACACCTATCTTTTTATTTTTCAAGAAGAATCCATATACCAAATGTCAAAATCTCCTCATTTTTGGTTTTCGAGATATACATTGTTTTAGAAAAAAGTTTGTTTTCCAGTTTCTTCCCCTCAGGAGCAAAATTTGCAAAAATCCTTTCTTAGTAGATGCTTACGCAATAAAAGTAATATACGTTCCAAATTTCCGTTCCTGGGATGAGGCGTTTGAGCTCGGTGTTGATTATCAGTCAGTCAGTCAGTCAGTCAGTCAGTCAGTCAGTCAGTCAGTCAGTCAGTCAGTCAGTCAGTCAGTCAGTCAGTCAGTCAGTCAGTCAGTCAGTCAGTCAGTCAGTCAGTCAGTCAGTCAGTCAGTCAGTCAGTCAGTCAGTCAGTCAGTCAGTCAGTCAGTCAGTCAGTCAGTCAGTCAGTCAGTCAGTCAGTCAGTCAGTCAGTCAGTCAGTCAGTCAGTCAGTCAGTCAGTCAGTCAGTCAGTCAGTCAGTCAGTCAGTCAGTCAGTCAGTCAGTCAGTCAGTCAGTCAGTCAGTCAGTCAGTCAGTCAGTCAGTCAGTCAGTCAGTCAGTCAGTCAGTCAGTCAGTCAGTCAGTCAGTCAGTCAGGACATGTTCTTTTATATATATATATATATATATATATATATATATATATATATATATATATATATATATATATATATATGTTTTAAGATTCTCCAGGTTATATATATATATATATATATATATATATATATATATATATATATATATATTTATATATATATATATATATATATATATATATATATATATATATATATATATATATATATATGTTTTAAGATTCTCCAGGTTAAATTTACAAAATCTTCGCCCCCCAAGGTTTTGCTGAATCCTTGCCGCCACTGGTCTTATGCTAAACTTTTTCTCCCAGTGGGTAGGTATTTTTTTCTCAAAATCATAAAAAATTTTTTCCAGAAATAGCTGATGACAGGAGAAAAAGTAGTCTCATTTTAGCGCAGCAGTTTTTTTTTATTATTTTACGTTTTACACTTTTTATACTCGTGCTACTTTTAAAACACATCAGTTTGTTTACATTTTTGTTGGAGCTGCTAAGATTATACAATTCTGGATTTGCGTTTCAGCAATGAAGAATCTTCATTGAAGATATTGTTATAAAATCATAATGGAACACTCACCCTCGCCTACTCCTTCTAGGGCTATTTATGGTTTTGTATTATATCTCTTTTCTTGGATTGGCCTAGGTAGGAAGTTGGAAGCTTGTAGTAGTTTAAATAATTTTTTTTCTAATAAGTTACAATGTTACTAAATAAAGTAAAAGAGTAAGTTGATAGCAAGATTATTTTTGCTTGATAGTTAGTTTCTTATAAATTATAAATCTTATTCTAAATTCTATTGTTATCTGTGGGGACACCCATTAATTATGTCAACAAAATAGGGGAGGAAGGGGGTTTGGAAAAGTTAGACCATTGTTGACATGGGGGAGGGGGGAGTTCAAGATAACTTGATGTCAACAATATATTTTTTACAAGAGTTATTAAATCAAAAAATAGGAAAGTAATAAATGCATTGCATGCCAGTCAGTCAGTCAATTAGAATCTACCTACCCCCAAAAATCATTCAAAATACAACACAGTTTATGATAATCGTAAACTGTGTCGTATTTTGATTTCTACTTAAAACTTAAATATAAATTAAATAAAATAAATAAAACTAATTCACCTATAATTGTATTGTAAGGTAAAACCGTAAGATCCCACACTTTTAAACTATTGTATTAAGTCTTTGAAGTTTGACAACATGCTACCTCGATTGGCAAAGGCTTTCAAAATTCTTCCATATGATATGTACTCTCCTTCCATTCAGTTGTGGCTGTTTGAACGGATTTGTTACCTCTATGTTGCTTCACAAGTCATGTTGAAGAAGCATGTTCAACAGCCCCGACAATGCGATCTTGAGGCTAGGCAATTCATGCCACATGCTTCTCAACCGCAAAGAATTAGACCAAAGCGAGTGGCTGCCAAAAGACAAAAAGAACTGATGGCAATTATTGCACATAGAGAGATGTTAAGTGCAAAATGGTTAGATGAAGATGATGTTGACTTGTCATGTGTATCGATTCTACAAGAAATTGATCAATCAACCACTATGCCCATTGTAACAATTGAGGAACATTTGAATTCCCCATGGGAAGATGTTAGAAGCTAGAATATAAATTCTCAATTTGTTTATGATGTTCAAGCGTTGTTATAGTCAATTTGAAATCTGTTATGCAGGACTAAAAAACTGTATGAAAAATTTATTTCTAGAACTTTTAATATCTACTTTCAATTCTATTTTTAGCATAAAAGCCAGCCGTATAAAATATTGTTAGTTATTTTATTGGTTTTGGGGGGGGGTAGAATTTGTTTGACATAATTTTGTTAGGGGGGTGACTGAAAGTTTGACAGTTGTTGACAAGGGGGAGGGAGGGGGTAACAAATCGCCTAAAAATTGTTGACATAATTAATTGACGTCCCCTGTTGTTATCTGATAGTAACTATTTCACTATCCAAGGGAGTAAAGTAAGTAAGTAGAAGTAGATTATGTGGTAATACTATTTAAAAAAAATTTCATCTTAGTTATTATGTTGTAGTTGTATAGAATAGTAATTATTTGGTAATTGATTCTAAAGACTACATTCAAATTGTAATTTTGATATACGTCGCATTAACATTAACAAATGTTGTTTTTTTTTTAAATTTCAGTCACATATTTAATCTGGGCATTTACACCAGGATCTTGGCTTCATGCAGTTGGAATTACCTATTATCCGCACAAGTAACACTCTTGATAAATTGAAAGATTATTTGTTACCTGATCTATTGTTTAAAAAAAATAATAGATAAGCTGGGTTAATTGAAATTAGTTTAATAAAAAAATTTAAAAATGTATTGGTATAATTTATTAAGTTGTGGACCATCCATATATTATGTATGCAAACAACCAGCCAGTTTTGAGTTTTGACATCCTTAATCTTGCTGCATCTAGTACATTTTTAGATCTTGTTTCTTTATGCCTGCATCTGCATATGCATGGCAGAGCAGCCTTACTCTTCATTAAAGAAATTGATTTAATAGTTTATTTTTACAAACTTTTATTTAGGTTACAATCTCTGTTTGTGTGTGTGTGTGTGGTTTTCACTGTACGCAATCTTGCAAGTAAAATTTAACCAGCTTTTTGACTAGCTAGAAAGCTGAAAATTTCAGCATAGGTTTATATTGGATGACAATACATAATTGAATTAAAAAAAAATCTTTAATTTGAACATCTTTCGTATTTCTAAATCGAGTGTATTTGAAATTAATGTTTGTGTTAAAAAACTTGTTTTTCCTTTACTTGTTTAAATAATAGCTTTAAATCTATATTATAGTAGCCCATGCCATTCACTCACTCACTCACTCAATGATTCTGTCACGCTTACGTAATTAGTCGTATAGACGATATCAATGTGTATGTAAGATTTTATTGCGCGCAAGCGTGTAATAAAAGTTATTATGCAATTGTACCTATATACCAAGGATGTCTAGATATAACAACTGGATCCACAACCTACTCTAGTAGGCTTAATGTTTTATCGCTTCTTATATCATAATTATAAATAAATTGATGTAACAAACTGCAAAAACATAGTAGTTATATCATACTTTTACAAATTTTGATGTAATTATGACATAATTGGCTGAACTGTCTAGGCCTACTAGAGTAGGCTGTGGATCCAGTTGTTATATCAAGATATCCTTGCTATATACACTCTCAGTCCTAGAGATCAAAAGAAGTAGCGCTGCAATTGAAAAATATAATGAGATTTAAAAAAATCTCAGAAGCAAGGACACCTTCTCAACGATGGCCGTCAATTCACAAGAAATGTCGTGTATACTGAAATTCTTTAATAATTAATTATTGCACTCTTTAATTTTCATATCCTTTGAATTCATATGAAATACTTTAGTAAATTGAAAATTTAAACACAATAAAAAATTGCATTAAATTTGCTTATATATATAAAAAAAATTTTTTATGGTTATCAAGTGTCATTTTGGTTTTGTTGACAATTTTTTATAAAATGTATCCAAAGTACATCATAATTTTAAAACATCTGTCCTTGGAACGGGCAAAACCACTAGTGTGCATATAGTTTTAAAATGACTTCTTATATTGTAGTTATTTAATAATATTATAATGTATAGCACTGTAGTATTGTATACAAAATAATATAAAAAATAATTTTGTGTTTGTAAGGCTGCCATTTTTCCTAATACTAATTATTTAAAAAATAAACTTTTATAAAACCTGGAAAACTATTAATCTTGTAAAAGTTATGAGATAAAGAGGGTTCTCTCACCTTAGATTATATTATTACAAATACAAGGTTGTGATATCATTTTATTGTTGTCTTACCTTCATATTTTTTGGAGCATCCTAGTCCCATCAATTTTTCCGCAGAGACAAGTCATTCACTTCAATACATATATAATATATAGATTAAACCTAATATAATCCATTTTTTTCAAAAGATATTGGTCAATTGCCATACCAGTCAGTGGATGTGTATTATTTTGTATGACACTGCTCTTGTATGCTGTTAATAATATCAGAATTACTAAGCCATTTAATTCTCTCAACACGATTTCAGGTTGATATAGTTTTTATTAAATCATCTTTTTGATTTCTGTTTTGTTTTTAAATTGATTGACAGTTAAATATAATACTAGCAGGGTTACCTGCGTTGCTCGGGATTTTTGAAGATTTTTCTTGTTTTTTGATGATAATGAATAATGAATTGATTTTATTTTTAATGGTTCACAACCTTCTCGTCAATACAGACTATCTCTCTGCTATTCTCCCTAGTTCTAATTGATGCAGTGGTTCTGAGGTGATAAGCGAACACACACAAATACAAATTGCCTTTCGTATATATATAAATGACTTTGTGTAAGATGTTTTGTGCAAGACGTTTGGTATCTATGGCAAATTAATCTAATAAATAACTATATAAATAAATAATTAAATAACAAAAGATTTTAATAACTTAAATTAATTCAAAAAATTAGTAATATTCTAATCCATCCTTTTTTCCATAGAAAAAATATTATTCGCTCTTTCAATTGATTAGAGTGTGTTGGTTTCTTATAAATTTTATTATAATTTTTTTATTACATTGCTAGCACTTTAGTTACAAAAAATGCACGAAAATCCTGAAGCAAAAAGTCAGCTATTATTATCTTGTTTTATTTCAATTGAAAGTCTTAAATTTGTGTGTGGAAAAAGCACTCTTTAATGCAGATATTATTGGGGAACCCAACTACACAAGTGTGTTCTAATCTCTTAATTAATTTTATAAAAACATTTAATTTTAGATTCTCATTCGAAACATTTGGACTTCAACACTGTAGAAATGAAAAGCAAAAGCATACTGCCAGTGTCTGACTTACAAATTTCTCATATAAATCAAGTTCTTTATGACTGATTGTTTTATATTTAAAATTGCCTGTTTTTTCCATTCCTGATCCCAAGTTGGTTTGATTAAATTTAGATTTGATTTTTCTCTTTTACAAATATTTGTTTTACAACTAATCCTGAGTAAATCTGTATTTTTTCTCACAATTATTAACTTTAATTTTAATTCTTTATGATTTCACTAATTCACATTGTGAATGTTTTTAAGAACTAAATTTTATTTTATATATTTAAAAAACAACTGAGTACATTTATTAAAATATATATATATAATATCCCGAATCACGCCAAAAAAAATATAACACCCAAGTCGTGTTGGCATCAGCAGCCGTAGTGGCATTCGAAAAGTTTGACAAAGTATCGAGTGAAAGCAAAACATGTTAGCATTTTTCAAACTGCAACATTAAAAACACACAGAAATGATTTCTAGTTACACAAGACTTGAGCACATCAACAAGAATTCAAGCTGTTTAGTTTGTATTTTAATTACATAAAAAAACTCAAATGTTCTAAAGGAATTTGTCAGAAAATTTCAGCCGTAAAACCGCTAATCACATGGTTGGTTGAATCTAATAGAGATTTGACAATTTCTGCAAACTTGAGGGATTTTACTAGCATCGAAATGCACACCGATACAAAGAAACTGAGATGACATGAGCACAATATGTTCATAACAAATTAGGATTAATGCAGATATATTTCAGGTTTCAAAAGCTATGTCAATATTCATCATCATGGGGCAGCTTGGATCAGTTAGTTCACTTGGTGTCGTTCTTAGTACTTCGACCAGTAAGATTTTACACCAATTGTTGAGTGAGGTCTGTAACTGCGCTTGGCTGGGGCATAGCTGTGGTAAGTAGCGGTGACAGAGGAGGGGTTGTATCCAAAATAGTGCTTACTTACCACAGTAGGGTATTGCTTCAAGTTGTATCCACCATTATAAGCACCAGTGCTTGTTTTGTAGAGATAGGTATCTAAGGGCGATGCGTGTGAAGAGGAGTAGGTCGATCCACTGAGGTATGGCATACTTTTACTGATGCTTTTATTGTAAGGATATTTGCTGGTGGTGCTTCCGTGAGCTGAAAAATACTTTGCGGTGACTGATGGTGTATATAAGGGCTCTTCGCAACTTTTGAAGCTTTCTCCAGCACTTTTCAACAGAGAACTGTAGCTGGGATAATTATTGTAGGTTGTCTCGCTACTTTTTGAAGCCGAACTGAAGCCTGGATAATCGTAAGTTGCTCCACTGCTTTTCAATATGTTGCCATAGCTGGGATGGCTGAAAGTTGTCTCACTGCTTTTCCAGATATCGCCATAGCTCGGTCGGCTGAAAGCTGTTTCGCTGCTTTTCAAAATGTTGTCATAGCTGGGTCGGCTAAAATCCGTTTTGCTGGTTTTCAAAACGTCGCCATAGCTGGGATAGCTGAAATCTGTTTTGCTGCTTTTTAAAACGTCGCCATGGCTTTGATGGCCGAGAGCAGTTTCGCTGTATTTCAAAAGGTCGCTATAGCTGGGGTAGCTGTAAGCTGTCCCACTATCTTTCGAGCTATGGCTTGGATAGTAGTGGCTTGAAAATGGTTGGTAGCTGTAACTGCTTCCCAGTTTTTTTCCATAAGGCTTCTCGAGGTCGTCATACACAGTAGTGCTTTTGTAAAAAACTTCAACACCTTCTGGATCATTGACAGCCAAACTTCTTCTGGGGGCAACTGCAGGATAGGTGTATTTTTTTATATCTGGAATATAAATGTCAGCTGAACATTTGTGAGGCACGCTGGTGGCTCTGTACGGCACATCGGAGTTGTGTATAACTGTCCTAGTGTAACTATCTGTGTAAGGTGTTAACGGATTTTCAACGATTCCACTGTCATAGATTACTTTGCCACCTTTGATGCTTCTAGATTTGCTGCTTGATCTTTCTCTCGGTCGAGAAAAGTCAATTCCCTGCAAAAGCTTGTCGTACTCAGCTGAAAGTCTGTCATTGGTCGGAACACTTGGAGTTCTTCGCCTGTCGTGGCCGAACGTATATTTAGGTGGTGAGTAATCTCTGCTTGAATAATATCCCAGATGACTAGCGCTTCTCCTATCACTATCACCGAAAATATTATCTCTATTAAATATCTTGTCTTCTACTCTTTCTGGTGATCGATGGCCATTTTTCAAATAACGAGCCGTTGCAGATCTTGATTTTCGAAGAGATTTATCAATAAATTCGCGTCCCAGTAGGTCCTCGTCATCTTCAATTTTGTTAACCATTTTTGACAGCTTGTTGTGCAGGTTTTCTTCTTGTTCTACTAGCTTGCGAACGGTAAACATTTTCTGAGACTTGGGTACTTTTAGTTGCGGATCTTCTGCCAAAAGCCTAGCTTTTTCTAAGATAGCAGCCGACCCTGTAAGTTGAACACCAGTGTCAGGGTCTAACACAACTTCATCAGATTTCAGCATTGACCAGCCATAATTACTATCGAGCTTAGCAGTTTCTTCTGTTTTGTACCCAATTTTTTCAGAATATCTTTTCAGAATGTCATCAATTTTAGAAAGTGTCATGTCGCTTGAATCATCAAATTCTGTAAGTGGTTCCTCTTTGCTATGTACAATCTGGAGGCTCTTTTTCGTACTTATTAGCTGATCTGGTTCTGTCTTTTCTTCGATGAAAGGACGTCTATCGCCAGCCTCGCCGTTTATAATTGGTTTTTGCTCACTGGCTGGTAAAACGTCTGCTTCAACGGACTTTTCTTGTTCAACAATCTCATCCTTTGGAGTAATCTCGGGTTCGGCTATTTTATCAACTGACGTTTCGGAGGAAACAGCAGGCTCGCGTGGCTCATCAACTGTTTCTTCTACAATCACGCTTGTTATGGTTGGTGCTTCTGCAGGAATAGCAACGATATCGCTGTCAACGAGTTTTGCTGGTTCTTCTTTGACAGCTTGAGGTTCAACTATCGATTTTTTTTCGTCAACAGTTTTCTTTTCCTCTTCTTCTTCTTCGGCACTACTGAGCTCAGATGATTCTCCAGATTCTGTTGTCTTTTCTATTAAGGTTGCTGTTTTATCTTCAACTACGTCAGTTGGAGCTGCCTCAGATGCAGAGATGGTGGTAGTTACCAGTTCTTCACTTTTGACTACTTCACATTCAGCTTGCAAAACATCTGCCTTGGACTCTATCTCGTGTGATTCTGTCGTTTCTTTCTTTTCATCAGATGATTCGACGATCGTAACGTTCTCCTCTTCAACTTTAGTTATACTAACAACAGCATCAACTGGAACTTCTTGAACTTTTGTTTCATCCACTACTGCTGTAACTTCTTTTTGCGAAACCAACAAGGCATCATTTTTCAAAAGCGCCACTTCAACGGATTCTGTAGCGGCGTTTGTTTCTACAGTGATTTCAGTGGCTTTTTCAGTTACTGGTTCAGATGTAGGTTTTGGCAATGCTTGCACAGATTCGACTGTTTTTTCAGCCGTTTCAATTTTTTCTTCAACGCTATCAGTAGTGCTCGCTGCTGGAACTGTGACTTCAGCCTCCGGGACACTGACTTGAGCTGTAGGCACTACAACTTCAGTAGCAGCTGCAACATCAGCAGCTTGAGTGGGCGCAGCTTCAACTTTAATAGTAGCGTCAATTTCAGCCGTAGGAACCGCAAGTTCAGCCACATCAGTGATTTCTGCAGCAGGGGCTAAAATATCAGCAACTGGTGCAGAATCTTTAGCTGCTGGAGCTGTGGCTTCGCCAGCTGAAACTAAAACTTCAGCAACTGTAACGGCAGACGTCGCTTTCTCGACGATTTCTAACTGTTGTTTCTCAACTTCTTCTTTTACTGTGCTTATTTCTGTGGTGACTTGATGTTCGTCAACAATTTCAGAAGTTTCTTTTACTATCTCTTCAGGCTTTGAAACAGTTTCTGCGGGAACAGATTCAATTGGTTTTTGATCTTCGGTCTGGATTTTTTCAGTATCTACTTTTGCTACGGCTGCTTGTATTTCTGTAGTTTTTTCTATCACGTCTTTACCTTTTTCGGTGTCAACTGCAATCTCAGCATCACTTTCTTCACTTGTCTCTTCTTCGCTTTCTTCGTCACTCATTTCTTCCTGTGAAATTGCTTCTTCTGTTTTTGATTCAACTACTTCAGATGTTTTCTCAGTTACCACAGTCAATGTTTTTGTTTCCACAACTGTAGCTTCATCAGATGCAGTTAAAATGACAGCACTTTCAACAGAGACATCTTTAGTTTCTTCAATTTTCTTTGACACTTCTTCTACTTTTTTAACTTCTTCTACTTTTTGGACTTCTTCTACTTTTTGAACTTCTTCTACTTTTTGAACTTCTTCTACTTTTTGAACTTCTTCTACTTTTTGAACTTCTTCTACTTTTTGAACTTCTTCTACTTTTTGAACTTCTTCTACTTTTTGAACATCTTCTTTGGGTCCTTCCAAAAGTTTGGTACTTTCTTTGGCGACGTCGACTTCTTTTATTAGGGGCTTTTTGTCTATTTTTTCGACTTCATCTTTCTTTGTTTCAGTTTCAGTTTCTTCTTCTGAAGAACTTTCTTCTTCCTCTTCGCTTTCTTCATCGTCACTTTTTTCTTTGACTTCACTTGTATCCAGCGTTTTAATTTCAACCATGCCCGAATCAGAAGAAGTTTCAGTTATAACAACCGCCGACGAATCGCCAGTGATGGTTTTTGTAGTGGTAGTAGTAGTAATAGTAGCAGTAATTGAACCAGAATCGGACGTTGTAGTTACAGAAGCAGTTTCTACGTCTGGTTTACTATCTTCAGTGCTTTCTTTTTTTGCTTCAACTTGGATTTCTACTGCAGGCTGGTTTGTAACTTCTTTTGTGACAACTGCTTCAAGTTTATCTGGCTTAATCTCTTCATTAACTGTCGCGCTAATAATCTCATCTTTTTTTATTTCTTCTATTACTATCTTTTTCTTTTCGACTACTTCTTCTTCCTCTTCTTCTTCTTCTTCCTCCTCTTCTTCTTCTTCTTCGCTTTCATCAGCCTTAACCTCGCTTTTAGCTGCTTCTTTAATCTCGACCACTCCAGATTCGGATGACGTTTCTGTTGTTATAACAACAGACGAAGAACCTCCAGACACTTTCTTTGTGGTTGTGGTTGTTGTAACTAAACCAGAATCAGACGTAGCAGTAACAGAAGTTGTTTCTTCAGTGGGTTTAACTGACGAAATCGCTTCGGATACGAGATTTGCAAGTTCTTTCTCAATTGCCTTCATTGAGGCTGCATCGATTATTTGCTTACCGTCTCCTGTGCTTTCTGCTTTAAATTCAACTTTGATTTCTGCCTCAGGATGGATAGCAATGATTTGCTGTTCAATTTCTTTTGTCACAGCTGCTTCAACTTTACTTGGCTCGAAATCTTTACTATCTTCTTTTTTTACTACGGTTTCAGTTTCGGAAGCAACCTGATCGACAACTGTTTTAATGATTTTTTCTTCTTTTTTGTCTTCAACTATAATTTTTGTCTCTTCTTCTTCTTCCTCCTCCTCTTCTTCTTCTTCATCTTCTTCTTCTTCACTTTCACTTTCTGCTTTAACGTCACTTGTCACTGCTTTTTTAATCTCAACCGTTTCTGTACCAGAAGTTTCAGTTGTTACAACACCGGGTCCTCCGGAGACAGTCTTAGTAGTTTTAGTAGTAGTAGTTGTTGTTGTAGTAACTGAACCGGACCCCAAATCAGATGTTTTAATAACAGTAGCTGTAACTTCGTCGGGTTTGTTAGAAGAAACTGTTTCAGAGATGACATTGACAATTTCTTTTTCAACTCCCTTCACTGTAGTTGCATCGGTTATTTGCTTATCAACTTCTGTGCTTTCTTTTTTAGTTTCAACTTTAATTTCTGCTTCGGGCTGGACAGTAACGATTTCTTGTTCAATTGCTTTTATTACTTCTGCATCAACTGTATCTTGTTTAATATTTTCAATATCTTCTTTTTTAACTTCAGTTTTAATTTCAGTTACTAGTTGTTCACTAGTTTTTTCTTCTATTTTCACCTTTTCTTTCTTTTCTTCTTCTACCTCTTCTTCTTCTTCTTCTTCATCTTCTTCCTCTTCTTCTTCGCTTTCATCAGCACCACTCGTTTCTTTAACGTCGCGTTTAGCTGCTTCTTTTATTTCGACCACTCCAGATTCAGAAGATGTTTCAGTAGTTATAACAACAGACGAAGAACCTCCGGAGGTTTTTTTGGTAGTTTTAGTTGTTGTAACTAAACCAGAATCAGACGTAGTAGTCACTAAAGTTGTTTCTTCAATGGGTTCACTTGAAGAAATTGTAGCGTTAACGAGTTTGGCAAGTTCTTGCTCAATTGCCTTCGCTGAAGTTTCATCGACTGCTTGCTTGCTATCAACTGTGCGTTCTTTTTTCATTTCAACTTTGATCTCTGCCTCTGGCTGAATTCCAACGATTTGCTCTTTAGCTTCTTTTATCACAACTGCGTCAACTTTATCTTGCTTGATCTCCTGCCCAGTTTTTATTGATTTACTTTCTTTTTCTTCTACTTCTTCTTCTTCTTCTTCTTCTTCTTCTTCTTCTTCTTCCTCTTCTTCCTCCTCCTCCTCTTCTTCTTCTTCGCTTTCATCAGCACCACTTGTTGCTTTAACGTCGCCTTTAATTGCTTCTTTAATCTCGACTACGCTAGGCTCAGAAGAAGTTTCAGTAGTTATAACAACAGACGAAGAACCTCCGGAGGTTTTTTTGGTAGTTTTAGTTGTTGTAACTAAACCAGAATCAGACGTAGTAGTAACAAAAGTTGTTTCTTCAGATGGTTTGCTTGAAGAATATGTTCCGGAAATAAGATTTGCAACTTCGTTTTCAACATCTTTGGCTGGGGCTGAATCGACTATCTGTTTCGAAGAACCTTTGGAAACTTTCTTTTTAGTGGTAGTAGTCGTGGTAACTAAACCAGAATCAGAAGTTGTAGTCACAGAAGTTGTTTCTTCATCAGGTTTACTTGAAGAATATGTTCCGCCAACTAGATTGGCAATTTCTTTTTCCATATCCTTTATTGATGTTGTTTCAGTTATTTGTTTTGAGGAAGAACCTCCAGAAACATTTTTCTTGGTTGTAGTTGTTGTGGTTATCAAACCAGAATCAGAAGTGGTAGTCACAGAAGTAGTTTCGTCAGGTTTGTCTGAAGAGGATGTTCCTGACACAAGATTTGCAAGTTCTTTCTCCATGTCCTTTGTTGATGTCGTATCGATTATCTGTTTTGAAGAAGAACCTCCGGAAATTTTTTTTTTGGTTGTAGTAGTAGTAACCAAACCATCATCAGACGTAGTAGTGACATAAGTTGTTTCTTCACTAGGTTGACTTGAAGAATATGTCCCTGAGACAAGATTGGCGAGTTCTTTCTCCATATCTTTAGCTGGCATTGTATCGACTATCTTTTTCGATGAAGAACCTCCAGAAACTTTTTTCTTGGTTGTAGTTGTTGTGGTTATCAAACCAGAATCAGAAGTTGTAGTCACAGAAGTAGTTTCGTCAGGTTTATCTGAAGAGGATGTTCCTGACACAAAATTGGCAAGTTCTTTCTCCATATCCTTTGCTGATGTCGAATCGATTATCTGTTTTGAGGAAGAACCACCGGATGATTTCTTTTTAGTAATTGTAGTAGTAACCAAACCAGAATCAGATGTCGTAGTAAAATAGGTTGTTTCTTCAGTGGGTTTACTTGACGAATATGTCCCTGAGACAAGGTCAGCAAATTCGTTCTCAAGATCATTTGATGATGTTATTTCGACTATCTGATTCGGAGTTTTAGAACTTCCTTTTTTGGTTTTTGAAGTTACTTTTGTTGTATATGTAGCACCATCAGAGGGTGACGCAACTGTTTCAGAAAACTGGATAACACCACCAGTACCAGTAGCTCTAGCTTTGGCAATAGCAGCAGCAATGTCGTCGGACATAGCAAAAGTATCACCTTTCGATGAACCAGTTAAAGAAACAGTAATTGTACCATCCGAAGCAGCTGCAGACGTATCTAAAACTTGGATTGAAGCACCACCAGCAGTGGCAGGAACCTGTTTGACACCACGGGCAGCAGCTTCCGCTAATGCAGCAGTAACAGCATCAGAGGCACTAGCTTCAGAAGACGTACTGACTATGGTTTCTTTTTTGCCATCTTTGCTAGTGATTACCTTGGTTATCACTTTCGTCGAAACTCCATCTTTTTCTACAACTTTAGTTTCTGTAGTCACAGTTTGTGTTGCATGTTCTTCTTCTTCTTCTTCGTATTCTTCCTCCTCTTCTTCTTCTTCCTCTTCTTCTTCTTCAGATTCACCGGAAGTAGTTTCTTCAACTTCTTCTTCTTCTGCAGACGAAGCAGACTGTTCGTCTTCTAAATCATTTCCGGAGTTCAAAGAGTCGAATTGAATTTTCATTTTGAGAAATCTTTTTTTTATATAAACAAGCCGCTGCTAAAGTAGCGAAGAAAAAAAAGTAAGAAGAAGAAAAATATGTTGACAGCTTTTACAAAGAAATATTTTCACTCGATGTAGGCGTTGCTGATGATGAACCTACTTGCGTGGAGAAGCTCCACTGTTCTTCGCCTCCACACTGAGTTCGTCTGCTGTTTTCTGCTAGTTACCTGGACCAAAATATAATGTAAAAATAACTCGCGCATGTAGCCGTCTTAGCCGGCTTTTTTAAATGATTATAACTGTTTTAAAAATTATTATTAATTCAATTATAACCTAAGTTGAAAATTAAATTTTAATGGTTCCTGGAGTAATAAAAGAAAATGTAATTTTTTACCTATCTCAATAAAATTTTTTATATTATATTCTTATCTTAATGAGTTTCGTTAAAAAAAATTATTTGATACTTTATGACCTAGGTACATGCTTCTTTTGAAATCGTTTAACTACGGCTATAAATGCCTATAAAACATTTAGGTACAGGTGCATAGTAGATAAACAAGACTATGAAGATGACAATTTGTATTACAGTTTTTAAATATGTAATAAATTGCAGTTTATAGGTAAAACATTGTTCAAATCCGTAAAACAAATCCGAAGAATGTTTAATCACTTGACTTACTTCGAAATTCAAGCCGGTCCTGGCAGTGTGTTGGCTTGGAAGGGGCTCAAATATTTTCAAATATTTGATAAAATTGCTTAAAAGGTTTTTTTTCAATTTTAAAATAACGAAATCCAAAATAATAACTCAGATAAAACACGAGAGGATTCTTGCTTTCGGTAACTAGAGAAAACAGACAGTATACTGGTTGTTGGCCGCTTATATTTGGAGCTGATAAGCTTCAGTTAACTTACCTCCCACTCATTCGTTCACCCACCAGCTCCATCCCTCCTCCTTATTTCGGCTTCTCACTCATCTGCTTCTTCTAAAATACTTCATTTTACTCACCTTCTTCAGACCACTTAACTCACTCACTCATTCACTTATTTAAATCATCTTCAACTTGTTTACGTTTTTCTCTTCTTACCTTTTTTTGATCAAGCTTATTTTTTTATGTTTGAAAAAAGGAAGAGAAAGCGAACGACATCCGACACCTGAGATAAAGAGTCGATGAGATACGCTTGATATTTATTTTTGTTCGAAAAATTCATAGTTCGTTGTCCCAGATTGAAAAATAAAATCAAGATTTAGAGAAATAAAACTAAATTTAGAAGAATAACATGTTTCATTTTTAACACATTCCAGCTAGTACAAGTAGTTCTTCCGCTAGAACAGATGGTAGCAAATGTGCTTAGAAAAGAACCATTTGGTCAAAAACGTGAGCGTGGATGTGTTCTGTTGAACGCTTTGCTTACAAAAAAGAAGAGAAAGAGAGATCGTGATTATTTTTATTGTTATTATTAATAATAATCGATTTTTTTAGAACATGGCGTTTACTATCAGAGTATAAAAGCTGCAGCTCGGCAGCTAAGCTTGAACTGTTTACATCTTGTTTACATGATAATGGTACAGCCTACTCAGGTATTGAGACTGATGATGGCCAGCCAGAGATAAGCATACTGATAACTTACAGACAAGCAGAAACAGGAAAACACTTGCAATTAGTGAAACGAAAATAGAAAGACGCAAAAAATGTCGAAATCAGAGAATGAAAGAATAAAAGAGAGCGAGAGAGAAAGATAGAGAGAAAGTGAGTGAAGAGGTATACGTGTAAAAACTTCTCAAGCTGGTTCGCGAGGCCTGGCCAAGAATGATACGCCACGAAATACTATCATATTTCTCATACTTGTTGCTGTTGTTGCCTCGCTACGCTGCAGTGGCTGTAATGTAATTTATAGTAATAAGGAATAATGCTGATTTCGTTGGCGCAGCTTCAATTTCCGCAATTGTATAACAAGGAAGTTTATAAAGATATAAGTATAAGTAATATATTTACATCAACGATATGCATTCATCATAATAAGTTAACAACATTATTGTTATCATCATCGTCGTCGTCAACGTCGTCCATGTCATCATCATCATCATCAGCAGCATGGAATTATAAAATTGACAAAATCTTGTGAACTCTCCAAAAGAAACGTTTTTTTTAGATCGAATCTCTGTTTGTCTGTATCTCCGTCTGTTTGTCTATCTGCCTGTTTCTCTATCTGCTTGTCTGTGTATCTTTTTCTCTTTTTGTTTTCTGTACAAAAGAGAAAGCAATCCACTTTTAGTTAGGACTGATAAAAAATCTCAGCAAACGACCGCCCGACAGACAAAATAAAATTATAATTATGATTCCAAAGGCATAAAACAGCTACCTGAACAAAAATAAGCAACGCAGATTGAGAAGGCATGAACATGTTTATAGTCAAACTTCCAGCTAAACGAAATAGAAAGAAAGTAAAAAAATAAAAATAAAAACCAAAATACTTCACTTATATTGCATTAAAAATACACAACCCATTCCATAATACAATTGGTTTTTGAAATTCCGTGCGTGCGCAAGGCATATCAAACTTCAAGTGGCTGGCAGGCACAACAGCGAACGAACGAACGTGGGCTTGCGTACTACAGAGAGACTGAGCTTGTGGTGCTGTCATCCCGGGAAATTTGTATTGCTAAATGCGTAGACGTTGCTGCAATAGATATCTGTTTATCATTCTATTCAAGAGGAATACGTAGGCATACTGCAGCCGGGTAAACTCGCTGTAGATACATTTATTTGCCCACTGTTTTCTTGATTTCATGTCGCCCCCTTCTCCCTATTGTATGCCATCTCTAGAAAAAAAAAGTTTTTTTTAGTCTTTATTGTTTTTATATAAGTAATTTATTGATTTAGGAGTTTGTTTTAAGTTTGAAATGTTTTTGTTTTTAAAAAAATTAAAATCAAATCTAGAATTAAGAAAGGGTGCCGTATAAGTTGAATGTTTTGTTAAATACAAACTTATAAATAAATAAAAATGTCAAATTACATACCACCAAATAATAACCACTTAAAACACTTAAAACCCCCGAAAAAATATATGAATAAAAAGAATAAAAAAATAAATTTAACAAATGGAAAATAAAATGTTGTTTTGCTTTCCACTTGTAAAAAAAGAAAATAACGAATGCCTTCCACCAATTATACTTTTTCCATATAGTTTTACAAAATTTCGGAAAAAAACTATTTTAGCAAGTTTTCCACCAGCCACAAGAAATCTTTGGATAAATACCAAGAATGATTACTCTCAAGAATGTTATATCGTTAGGAAAGCAATCGGTAGTTAATGATCCAAATTGAGAAACACTAAAGATTTATAGGTGGTAGCTATGGAAATCAAGATGGTTGATTGTCAGCTTACAAAAACTGAGATGTTTAGAAATAGTTTTATTATTTTATTATTATTATTATATTCCTGAATTTAGCCATGAATATCTTGATATAACAACTGGGTACACTACACTACAACTTAATAAAAAAAGTATACTCATTTGGGCCTAATGTTTTATCCATGGACGCCTGTATATTAGAACAGTTTTAATATGCAGACTCCATGGTTTTATCATTGATTATATCATGATTGGGAATTTATTGATTTAACAAAATACAGTAGCGTCAATATAGTTATATCATACTTATAAAGATCTGGACGTAATACTTCTAAAGATCTGGACGTAATACTTATAAACGTCTGGACGTAATTGCTTGTACCAATAAAGTCAACCAGAGTAGGCTGTGTATCCAGTTGTTACCTATATCATGGATATCTTCATATAACATCTAGATCCACAACCAAATCAAAAAATACTTATTTATGCCTACTTTGTTATTACTGATTACATCCTGATAATGAACTAATTGATGTATCGTTTAGGCGTTTAGGCCTTAGGCCTATTTTATTAGGTTGTGGATAGTTATATCAAGATATCTATGCCTAGATCAAGATATCCTTTCCTTAGCCACCAGTCAACGTGGAAAATTATTGAATAAGAGTTTTTAATAAGTAATAATATTTATCATTGAAAAAAACTGTTTTAAAAAATCAACGTCCAGAAATAAAAGCAAGCAAACCGTAAAAAACCACCAGTTTATTCAGAAATCCCGTATATTTCAGGAACGGAAAAGCGACCGAGAGCAAAAGGGAGTGGAAGCGGGAGAGCGAGAAGGAGCAGGAAAGCAAGCGGGAAAGGGAAAGCGACGGGAACGGAACAGCAAGCGGGAACGGGAAAGCAACTGGGAGCGGAAGACCAAGCGGGGAAGGAGACGAGAGCGAGAGAGAAAAACGATAGAAAAACCTCTAAAAACCCGGGCAACGATGGTCGATGGGTAACCCGCTAGTATGTATATGGATTTTCGATTTTTTGTTTTTCTAAAGCATTAAAAATTTTTAATTGAAAAATAAAATAATAGCTTTTTTTTTAAATTTAGTAGAATGAATTTTCATAAAGAGCATGCCTATATTTCAAATTTCAGCTCAATGGGAAGTTTGTTAATTTTCACTTTCAAAGTTTTAAAATAATAATATAAATTATTTTTAAAATATTTTATATATCTTGCGAGATTTTTTGCAAGTGATTTCTGAAAAACTTGATTGGGCTAAATTGTTTGAAAATTGAACTGCGACTTTATTCTCTCGGTCATCAGCAATCCTTGGAGAAAAAATTAACATCTTTTAATTTTTGGAAAATATTTAACCTGGTTATGAGTTTTTTTTATGTTGTGCCGCTCTCATTCAAATTTGCTTCAATTAATACTAGGGCTTGATTTTTTGTTTTATTCTGTTTATAAGTGATTTCTCATTTGATCCATATAATAATAGTTAGTAGTAGTAGTATTAGTAGTAGTTGTAGTAGTAGTAGTAGTAGTAGTAGTAGTAGTAGTAGTAGTAGTAGTAGTAGTAGTAGTAGTAGTAGTAGTAGTAGTAGTAGTAGTAGTAGTAGTAGTAGTAGTAGTAGTGGTAGTGGTAGTGGTAATGGTAGTGGTAGTAGTAGTAGTAGGTGAGTTGAGAAGACAAAAAATTGAGCAGTAAAAGAAGAATCTATCGGACGAGCAAAGTTTTTTCACCAGGAAGGCCGAAGAATCCAAATCTTTCACACGGGCCAGCTGCAAAGTGGCCCAGATAATTGCCAAGCGTCACGGCCTTTCTCAGATAGTGACTTTGTTCGTGAATGTCTTTTAAGCATCTGCACAGAATTATGTCCAGAAAAATTCACAATTTTCAGCAAAGTTCCGTTATTAAGAATGACGATTCAACGCCGAGTTGTCGACCTTGCACAAGATGTTACCGAGCAGTTGCACAACAGAATAAAAAATTGCACATATTTTTCAGTGGCTTTGGACGAGGAGAGCACTGATAACATCGATACTGCACAGCTCTTAGTGTTTGTGAGAGTTGTGAACGACAAGTTTGAGGTCACTCAGGAATTGGCTGGAGTAGCTTCATTGCATGGACGTACCACAGGCTTAGATATTTTCACAGGAATGAAGTCAGTTCTTGATAGATTAAATTTACAGTGGTCCAAGATGTGTAGTATGACAACAGATGTAAAAGAACTCCTTTAATGATGGGAATGGAAACAGGGTTAGCTGGTCAACTTAAATTATATTTAAATGAAAGTGGTCTCTGTGGTGATGCTGTAAATATGTACCACTGAATTATTCACCAGGAAGCACTATGTAGTCGTGTCATGAAATTTGACAGCGTTATGAAATATGTTTTGAATGCAGTATATTTCATCCGTGCCAGAGACCTCAATTATCGTCAATTTAGATCTTTCTTGGAAGAAATTCAAGCTGAGTACCAAGATATTCCTTACCACACAGACGTCCGTTGGCTAAGCAGAGGAAAAGTGTTGAAAAGATTTGTTCAATTACGTTCAGAAATTGAGATATGTCTAAATGAGAAAGGAAGAGAAACTGCTGTGTTTGCTGATAAGACTTGGCTTTCTGACTTGGCCTTTCTTACAGACATCACAAGTCATTTAGATACTGTCAATAAACGTCTGCAAGGTAAAAGTCAATTCATTTTTTATATGTTTAAAGACTTGCAAGCTTTTAAATTAAAACTCCAGCTTTTCCAGTCTCAGCTGCAGTCCACTTTCAGACGTGCCTATTTTTCAAGCAAGAATACCAATGTAAATTTTTAGCACATCATGAGTCAATTGCAACATTAAAGAAGAAATTTGAAAATCGTTTTCAAGACTTCAGGAAAAGTAAAGAATTGTTTAATTTCACGTGTGACCCCTTCGGCTGTACTGTAGACGAATTTCCTGGTGAATATCAGTTAGAGATAATCGACCTTCAGTGTTCATCTGATTTGAAAGCGGCTTTTAAAGACAATGCCATTTTTACCAATGCTTTTATTAACTCGTCGTCTCTGTTTGTTTCTCTGTCTGTCTGTTTGTTTCTCTGTCTGTTTCAAATCTTGCAATCAATTTTTGAGTCAATTCCTGATGATAGATTTTTTTCAAATTTTGCATACATGCTCAAAATAGAAGACAATGCAATATTCAATTATTAGTTTTACAATAAGTCAATTAATTTAGTTAATTTTAATTAATTTCGATATTTCGATATAATTAAGATATTTCGACTTTAATATAAAATAAAAGAGTAATATAAGAAAAAATTGATTGCAAAATTTGTGTTTTAATTACATATAAAAGCATTGGGTTTTAAAAATTCGTTTTTAATTTACTTGTTAACTTCTTCAGACATCTTTGTCCAAGGACGGATCCAGGGGGGGGATGAGGGGGATGCATCCCCCCCACCAGCCAAAAAGTCATGTAATGCAATTTTTTGCAAATTCGAGGATTTTTCATTTAATAGTAGGGGACTGTCTATGTATCTATGTTATAATCTATATTGCTAATTTTCTATAGCATTCCATATTCTACCGATGCTGTCAATTCAAGTTTAAATTCACTTTTCATCAAAATCTCGCCATAATGATTCGATTTGATTTCTGAAATTTTGCGTTTTCGTGCACTATTAGTATAGAGCAAACCTTAGTACCGTGTTATACAATCAAAATAAATAACACCAATTTTAAAAATATACAATTCGTAATCTAAATCTACGATTTTCAAAGAAATAATACTAAATTATTATGTCGAATGGTCCAAAAAAGTTTAAGCAGAGTCAGCTTTCGTTCAACTTACTGTATAAAACAGTTGAAAACATTAAAACTATGGAATGTTCCAATATTATAGAATTGCATGCAGACATTGAAAATACTGTCATTGAAGCTAACATTCAGAAATCTTCTTCCAATGATGGCAATATTCCATCTGAATTTCTACAAATTGTGGCTGTCCACAAAACAAACACAAAAATTAAAAAATTTTGCTAGTTTGTAGTTTCAGTTGCACACAAATTGACATAATGATTCTTTCCACTTTAATAAACTCAACATTCTAAGCTGACAAATCCATTATTTCTTCCTTTCTTTGTATGCATATTGTTGCTTGCCCGTGTGTTTTCGTTTTTTCTCCTACCCTAGGAGAAAAAATCCTACAGTCTACAAAATAAGACTTTGAATTCATCTGGATAGCTCCTTTTGTCTGACATCATAAAAATTGTATAATTGTTTTGATTTGATTTAGGCTATTTTTATATGCAATAATTTAAAAGATTTTAGTTCAATGTATGCGCCAAATCGCACCATTTCATATAGTCTTTGTAAAAAAACCTTGGAGAGGGGTCACATTCCTCTACCCAAACCCCTCCCCGTGCTCGGCGCTGCGGCCCTCTTTAATGTTGGTTCATCCCCCCCCCACCAGAATTTTCTGTATCCGCCCCTGTCTTTGTCCAAACAAATACGCAGAATAAAAAACATGGCTTTAAAATTGTTTTCAATGCTTGGGAGTACGAATTTGTGTGAGCAGACTTTTTCTATCATGAATTTGAATAAAAACAGTTTGAGATCAAGCTTGACTGATGACAATCTCACTGCCATTTTAAAGGTTGCAACAACTAGAGCCAAACATTGAAAATATAATTAAAAAAAAACATTTAGTCGCAACCATCACATTAGAATGGCTTCTATTCATGATTGGACTCAGCTAGATTTTGTTGATTGCAAAATAAATAAATTAAAAAAACTGATTTTCATTTCTTTGTAACTCACGTTGATATAGTTACAGTAGTAGGTAAGACACGTATTTCATTTACAATTTTTTGTATATTAGTTGTTAATATTTAACGTAAATTCATATACTAGTATATTTAGTTTAATATTATAAAACGTGAATTTTTTCCGGCCCTCGAGCTATCTGAGAACATACAATTCGGCCCTCGGCCTCAAACAGGTTGTGCACCCCTGTCATAGACTTATACTATATATGTGATGTCAGGCATTGAGGGGAAGAAGTCAGACCATAGGCTTATACTATATATACCTAGAAACGCAATGCCCCATATGTGCCTATATTAAGTAGCAAGGAAAAATCAAAGCGAAATTTTATGCCCCTTGTATCAAGTGATCAACGGCGTTTTAGGTTTATACATACCAAACCAGCCACAGCAATCTTTAGGATTTTTTTTACTTTAAAATTACGCAAAAAATTTGTTTCAAATATTTTAATTCGCATCGCGCAATTTGCATGCATTGCATGTTTAGATAAGTCTATGATATATCTAGACATGCAATTCATGCAAATTGCACGAGGTAAGTTAAAATGGCCTTTTGACTAGGGGCAAGGCGGGGTATAAAAAAATATCCTGATTCAAGTGATCAATCCACTTTTTTTTCATTAAAATATTTGAAACAAATTTTTTGCGTAATTTTAAAGTAAATTTTTTTTTATAAAGATTGCTGTGCTTGTAGTATAAACCTAAAACGCCGTTGATCACGTAATAAAAGGGGCATAAAATTTTGCTTTGATTTTTCCTTGCTACTTAATATAGGCACATATGGGGCATTGCGTTTCTAGGTATATATAGTATAAGCCTGTGGTCTGACTTCTTCCCCTCAATGCCTGACATCACATATAGACGGCTCCTAATAAAAAACAATAATAAAATTTTTTCTGATTTTCAAAGTTTAGTAACTTCAAATTTGTAATATGTTTCTTATGTTGTTGCAATCGAAAAAAAGTTACTTTTTAAATTTTCTGCGGGCTTTTTAACCTCTGCGCCCCCTCTCCAATTTCAGTCCCTACGGAGCTTTAAACGACGTCTTTATAATTTACAATACAATACAAAGTAAAATTTATAACGCGCCCTTATAAAAAACAAGTCTTTCGCAAAAGCGCGCAGTTCGACAATATCTCCTAGTCAAAGAACTTACTAAAGAGATAAGTTTTTAATTTAGTTTTAAATTGAGTAGCGTCTTTAGATTGGCGAATATGTACAGGCAAGCTGTTCCAGTAAGTTGGGCCAGAGATGGCAAAAGCTCTGTTTCCAAATTGGAGACGAGACCGGACAGAGACGAAGTCGTCCCTGCTAGTAGAACGAAGACGCCGCCTTGCAGGGAGCGACGAGCATGGCGAAACGAGAGATGACAGATAGGAGGGAGAAGATCCAGTGAATACGTTAAACATTAAGAGGCATATTTTAAAATTTATTCTAGCAGGGATAGGTAGCCAATGCAGTTGACGTAAAGTTGGGGTGATGTGGTCTCGGGGACCGAGATCTTTGACAAGCCGAGCGGCTGCATGGAGTACTGAAGTAAGGGGTTTTAAGGACGATGATGGTAGACCTGTCAGCACTGAGTTGCAGTAGTCTACTCTTGAGATGACAAAAGCCTGAACTAGGGTACGAATGCACTGCTCGTTAAGGCAGCGCTTCACTTGACGGATTCGGCGTAGATGGAAGTAGCAGGCCCTTGTAATGGCGGAGATATGGTGGGTCATTGACAAGCCAGAGTCAAGATACACTCCGAGATCACGAACAACATTCGAAGACGAGATCGTGCAGTCACCGATATTAATAGAGCCTGAACTCATGGATATGGGCTGAGGCCTTCGATCAAACCAGATGAGTTCTGTTTTAGAAGTATTGAGCTTCAGGCGCATGGCTGAGCACCATTTTTGAATTTCAACAAAACAGTTTGCAAGCTTTGTTTTAGCTAGGTAGATGTCTTGTGTGGCAAGTTGAATATATAGCTGGGTGTCATCAGCATAGAGGTGAATAAGAACTTCGTGTCGAGAGGCGATGTTGACAATATAAGAAGTGTAGAGAATGAAAAGAAGGGGTCCAAGGATTGAACCTTGGGGAACACCGAAAGAAACATCGTACTTTTTGGAGGTTTGCTCACCAAGACGAACCTTATGAGAACGATTAGAGAGAAAAGAGATTAACCACCGAAGAGCGGCAGAAGTTATACCAAACTGTAATTCAAGGATTGAAAAAAGAATGGCATGGTCGACACAGTCGAAAGCAGCACTAAAGTCAAGCATTAAGAGAGCGGTTATGAATCCGGAATCAAAGGCAAGGACAATGTCGTTATAAACTTTAACCACAGCTGTTTCTGTGGAGTGATAACGTCTGAATCCAGATTGAGTAGGAGGAAGTAGTTTATGTATTTCAACATAGTTAGAAAGTTGACGGTGGACGACTCGTTCCACTAGTTTAGAAACAAACGATAAGGTAGAAATAGGGCGGTAGTTGGCAGGGTCAGAGGGATCAAGGCCAGGTTTTTTTAGTAGTGGGCGAATTATGGCACGTTTGTGAGGTTCAGGCAGATTAGTCTGGGAAAGTGAGGAGTTGATTAACATTGCAAGAATTGGAGCAAACGTGAGGCGCATGGATTTTAGCAGATGCACAGGGGCGGAATCGAGCTCGCACTGCTTTGTTGTGGAATCGATGAGAAGTTTAGTTACATCATCAGGAGACACTTTTTCAAAAACATCAAAACCAGGAGGAAACGGTGTATTGATTGCGAAATCGGGCGGGTCGAAGTTTTTGGTCGAGTCACGAATGTCAACAATCTTATTTCCAAAAAAGTCAAGTAGATCATCGGGTGAAATCCATGATGAAGTTTCTGAAGTTGGAGTGAGGAGCGAATGTAATGATCTCCAGAGAGTTCGACCATCACCTTGAACGTTTTCGATGCGCTGTTTAAGGTAACTAGAGCACTTGAATTGAAAGAGTCTCCTCTGGCTTTTAATCTGAGATCGCCAACGCTGCTTCTTTATGATGTTAAGAGGATCTCTGGTAGATTGGCGTTCGAGACGACGGGTGGAACGTTTGGAGATCAGGCATTCACTATCAAACCAAGAGCAGCCAGTTATTTTACGTTTTGTTATTTTTCTAAGAGGAGCATGTCTATTAAGTAATTCCTCCATGGTGGAATCGTATAGGGAGAAAAGTTTATCTGCTGCTTTGACTTCTTGAGAGAAAGTAAGCTGGTAGAGTTCGGAAGCAAGGAGATCAGCCTGGAAGGCTGACATGTTAAATTGAGCAAAAGATCGACTCTCAGCTGTCTCAAAGATTAATGGTGGAGGTTGATGGTTAAGTTCGAATTTGATGATTGAATGGTCAGATAAAGATGGTGGAGCTGTATGAAGATTAGAGATGAGTGTATCGGGCATGCGGACAATGACGACGTCGAGAGTGTGGCCACGATCATGAGTACGCTCCTGCACCAATTGTTCGAGACCGTGTGAAGACAGCAGTCGGTGGAAGTGCTTAGTGTTAGGTTGGTCTGGCTTGTCAAGATGGAGGTTGATGTCACCAAGGATTAGAATTTTACAGTTGAATTTAGCTAATGTGGCGAGTAAATCAGCAAATTCAGCAAAAAATGTTTTGCAGACCGTCTCGGACCCGGGGCGGTAAATGGAAAGGACGAGAATATTGAAGTTGTGCTGAAGTCTGAAGTATGTGGCGAGGTATTCGAAGGTAGAAAACTCACCAATGTCTTTAGACGTTGCTTTAAATTTGTCTTTATAGATGATACAGATGCCCCCACCTCTAGGACCATGGATGTTGAGGCCGCCCTGAGGTAGAGGCCGTGCTTTTTCAATAGATTTATATGTTGATGGTGTAGAAGCAATGAGAGAAGGTGAGAAGGAGGACTCGTGATGTGTCTCAACAACGCTAAAAATATCCAAGTCTTCAGAAACAATGTATTCCTGAATTGCAGCCGATTTATTAGAGATAGAACAGGCATTCCAGGAACCGACTTTACATTTGAGGAGGCCCGATTGCAAGCTTGAAGCGGGAGCCAGGCAAGGATGTTTAGGATTCCACAAATGAAGAAGAAATAATTTGTTTATAACTGTATTTTTTCATTTGATGCATATAATATTCAGAGGCGGGAACGGATACGGTTTTTTCTTCAGGGGAGTTTAGCCATAAGTTATGGCCCATAACACTAAAACTTTGAGGCAGCCACATAGAAAAGGTTGAATTTTGGGAGACATGCATTTTAGAAAAATTATTGATTAACTCATGAGACGCGATTTTTATTATGCTAACAAACAATTGAAACAGTCATCAAATAAAATAGACTGGCAGAAAAGACGTCTGGGATTTGCCTGTACGAATTATTTGAATAGTGCACTGCCATCATTGTTAGTCCTGACAGTCTATCTTTGCCCATGGTGCTTCAGAGGTGTGTCTTCAGACAGCGAAGTACAGAGAATATAACGCTACTAACTACTACTTTTAATTTCAAATGTAAACGAGGCTACGTTCTATTTTTGTGTTAGATGTCAAAAATTGAGGTGCTATTACATTTCCTTTAATGCATTCTAAATTATAACATTGATTTTCTTTTATTTACCAAAAATGGTGCTATTACTTTACTTTTAAATGTATAATTTCAATATTTCATTATTGAGCCAAAGCTGAGGGGGCTTAAATCCCTTAACCCCCCCCCCTTGGATCCGCCATTATTAGTAGGTAGTATTAGTAGTTTATCGCGGGCAAAGATCATTTAAAGATGACACTTAGGTATATCCATGGGTATATCAATGCCATTTGTCATTGTTTATTAGCTTATCAAATTTATTTATTGGATAATTTTTAACTTTCATATTAAATGAAAGACACGTTCATACAACAAAATTAGATAATTAAATGTGTTTAATAGATAAATTAATAAAAGTCCATGGTTGTTTTTTAGGTTTCGTCATTATAGTTTTTGTAACAGCTATCATCTATCAGCTAAAAATGCTGTCAGAATTCTGTGAACTGGGCATTAATTATGTTTTTCGTTCAAAAGCCCAGTTATATTTTATCTAATTATTTTCTAACCTAAAAGTAGTTAATATTTATTTAGCCGTTTTCTCTTCAAACTTTGTTGTCATTTGACTATAAATAACTACTAGCTGTTTCTCACGGGTAAAGCACTTCATCTGCTACTTCGTTGCCTTAGGGAGGCGCTATAAATTTATTTTGATTTGTATAATATATCCATATAAATAATTGTAGTAAAATAACTAAAGTTTATTATAGAACATGTACATTATTTTTCAATGTTAAGAGTTCGCTTGCAATTCGCTGGACGATGAATAGCAATAAAAATCTGAATAAGCGATAAATCAACAACTAGTTTCTTGATCTATGGTAACTAACGCTCATGATGACCCGGGATTTTTTGCGATAGTTTTTTTTCGGTAATTAATGGTTGCAAAATAACTTTTTGTCGTAGACTTTTTTTAAATCTTTGTATTTGTATCTATGAAATTGTTTTTTGTTTGTTGGACATGAGAAATCTATGTTTTTAGCGCAGACTGAGTAATTACCGGTTACTGGTCATGCGTGTAAGGCCATCGGCAACGTGCTCTAATTAATAACCGACATACAGTATTGTGAGTTCTGAAACATTTTTATTTAAAACTCTCCCGTCGAAAGAACTCTTGCAATACATGAAATCATGAGTTTACCCGGTGGGAGTGCCATGGTTTTGTCGTCGAGTGCCGGATTCGCCGAACCGGTTGTGTTCAACAAAGTTCTTTTCAGTAAAGAGTACAACGTGCCCAGTACTGTTTTAGGAGGTGAGTTATATATACATGAATAATTTTTGTTTTATTTATGAAAATCCACCTTATACTGATTTATTGTTATATATTAGGTCGAATTATCATGATTGAATATGTGTTATAAATTATAATCATGTAATGATTATGTAATGTAACAAAATATTATTAATATTGTGTGTAATTATACAGTTGTTAATTCAAAAAACTACCCCACGCTGACTTGATCCATATGAAGGTCGCGGAGGCCAACGTGTGATTTGTAAATGATAATAAAGTAATTTTTGTGTAGATTGCAGATTTGAAACAAGTTAATTCTTAACAAAATTGGTGGATTTTGATTTTAAGGTATTTTAAAATTCTGGAGTGAATAAAGCCAGTTAAGAAGTATAGTAATCGTGTGGTTTTAAATACGCAGGTAACGGAGCACCATTGCCAGAACCGAAGAGAAAACTCCACCCTCACCCGTTCAATTTTTCGTGGCCGTTCAGAAGAGTTGGATCTGGACTGAGGAATTTGAAGAACACGTGTTTTCTGGCGAGCGTCATCCAATGCTTGCAACACATACCGGTCTGGTACAATTACTTGATCCAACAGCACAGATTGCGTTGTCACGAAAACGCTCATAAATGTGTGGTATGCATGCTCCACAGGCTTGCTTTTGAATCGTTCAGGACGTTTTGCGCTATATCTCCAATTGATCTTGTGGAAAATATCAAAAGTTTGTATTATTTTTTATTTATTGAAATTATTTTTGTTTAATAAGAAGCAAATCAGACTCCATCTAGTCAATCTAGTGCATATTGTACAGTTCAACTTTAATTTAACAAGTTTACAAAATAATTTTATGTAAAGGCTGTTTTGTAATGCTTTTGCTGGGATCGCAAAGACATGAATGATTGAGTGTCTACAGGGACAAGAAGAATCAGAAAGAATTTATTGAACATATCTTGAGGTCACTGGTCTGGGAAAGGGAACAACACAGGTTAGAGATGTGTTGAGGTACTTGAAATGTGGAAGCTATCAAATCCACATAAGCATGCAGACGCAGAATGATTTGTGTTTTTCCAGGCCAGAACAATAGAATAGATGTGTCATACATCCTATGCGCGTCGTAAGAGGTGGAAAAAAGTTGGCAGTAAAGTCATTTGAGTGTAAATTTGCTTCAAAATTTAAATTTTTACAGCAGAAAAAGTGTTCAGTTTCAGCTATTATGGAAAGTGGCATTTTACAAATAAATCTCAATAAAGATTGATTGTTTTTCCAACTGTATATTCAGTATTAATTTTACTAGTAGCAGATATGACATTTTTCTTTTTTGTATTTCGTTACAGATATAGGGAGCCACTTGGAGAGAGGTCAGCAAGAAGATGCCCACGATTTTCTTCTTTGTCTAATAAACAAAATGCAGGAAAATCTCCTTGCAGGGCTAGGAAAGTTGGATCCTCGAACCGAAATGACAACTGCTGTTGGGCAGATATTTGGAGGCTACCTTAGGAGTCAAAGTAAGTTTTAAGACCAGAAAGTAGATTATAAGAATATATTTTTATTATTGATTCAATTGTTTCATCATACAATTAGTTTTTGTAAGTATTTAATGTTGGTCACATTCACAACTCAAAGATGTCCCAGAAGAAAAAGCTGCAACCTTATGACCTGACCCGATTTCATAAGATTGTGACAGGTTGTAGCAGTTGTCATAGCTCATAGTGTGACCTAGATAACCAATGAGCAGTACAGAGTGGTAGCAAGCTGTAGTAATAGTTTGTTATTGTATTATACTGCTGACATTTTATCTAATTTAATAAGTAATGTTGAAAATGTGCCTAATCTGCAAAGATACAGGTGTTTTTCAATTTATTATCACTGTAAGAACTATAATTTACTCAGCTAATCAAAAATAAGATTTCTGAAAAGTTGCATCTTAATCTTACAATGTTAGCTTGTACTTTTTTAAATTGGGTGCATTATCATTAGATATGAGAAATCTTGTGTTTTTCTTATATTTCTTATCTTGAATATTGTAGTTTTTTTTTATTTAATAACCATTTGTGTTGTTGCTGTTGTTGTGTTACAGTCATCTGCAGGGGATGTCACCATGCGTCAAACAGTTACGAACCTTTCTTCAACGTGAGTCTCGAAATTAAAAATGCTGTTTCACTCAAAGAAGCACTTATGAACTTTGTACTGCCCGAAAGCATGGAAGATGAAGAGTGGTATCCGTGTGAAGTGTTGGTATTTTCATTTCAATGTACATGTTTGTCCGTTTGCTTTTAATAATACAACTAGCAGGGCCCGTCGCGGCTTCGCTCACTTGAAATTAGAAAATTTTAACCGTGTATCCATAGTAGAGTACTGCACTGACCGAATTTGTACTGCCCGACCCGTTGACAATTTGGCCAGGCCTGTTTCATAAGCCAAAATTCCAGGCCCGGCCCGTCTAATCTGGGATCGGCCCGTTTTTAGAGGCTTAAAATTTCTATCATTGGCAAAAAATCTCTGCTCTTCCCACCTTGACTTCAGGTTTGGCCCGTCTGAAGACCTCAATTGTGTAAAAGACTATAAACTATTATTTAAAAAAAATGAAGACCTCAAAATCACGGCCTAGCCCGGGCCGTGCTGTTTTTTAATCCATAGAACCCTAAACGGATTTTTTAGACCCGGTCCGGCGTAATTTATAGGCAGAAAATTTCAGGCCTGGCTTGTTATTTAGGCCCGAACTGGCCTGACTCATAAACACAACAATCAAGATACTAATTATTAATTTTTACATCTGTAGCATTTACAGTTTCTGAGTAGCTGTTACTTTAAAACAAATAACCATATTTTCCAGCCCACATTTCAGGTCCTGGAAACCAAATTTTCAAAAAATGGAAAAGGACGTGTTTTCTCAATTTTTAAGAAGAATCTAGATACCAAATTTCAAAAGTCATTCGTTTTCGGTTTTCGAGATATACGTTGTTTTGGAAAAACATTTGTTTTCCAGTTTCATCCTCCCAGGAGCAAAATTTTCAAAAATCCTTTCTTAGTGGGTACTTACGCTATAAAAGTAATATAAGTTCCAAATTTCACGTTCCTAGGATGAGGCGTTTGAGCTTGGCCTTGATTGTCAGTCAGGACATATTCTTTTATATATGTAGATTGTTTATGAGTTTTGCAACAACAATTATGGGTTATTTACATTTCCCGTTTATAATACTTACAGGTGTAAAGAGAAAAGACGAGCCGAGAAGAGATACACGATTCACGAACTTCCGAACGTGCTGGTCATTCACTTCAAACGATACAGCCAGGAAGGCAGCAGACAGACGAAACTCGGTCAGCACATTCAATTCGATGAGAGGATCGACGTCTCCCCCTATCTGAGTTCTGCTTCTCAGGAGCCTACTATATTTCAGCTGAATGGAGTTTTGGTTCACATGGGCTACAACATAGGCTCGGGTCATTATTATTCATACATTGCAGATCCTTCCACTACACTGAACGGCGGTCCAACGTCATGGCACAAGATGAATGACGAGTACGTCTCGATGTCTGATTGGAGCACAGTGAAAGCCAGTCAAGCCTATATTCTGTTTTATTCAAAGAGTAACAGAAAATGCAGTCTTACAAAAAATGCATATTACAGACCGAACGCCGTGGTGACACCATTAAGGCAGCCGAACGTCTCGCCGGTTTCAAGTGCTGTCGAAGTACCGCTACGAAAAGACAATCCGCTAACATCTCAGTCTCCTGTTTTCGGTCCCGTGCAACGTCCGAGTGTTGCTCAACATCAAGGTCTTTTATTAAAATCTGCAGAAAAAATGGCATCTGGTCATTCAAAATCATCATCTCCAGCTGTTTGCGAGGAGATACCAAGTACTACAACAATTCAAAAATATTTGAGCCAGAAGTCTCTTATGATCCCGAGAATTATTTTTAGAAAGCAATGTCCCACAAAAAAACAACTTCCACAAAATATAGTTACACTTAGACCCCCAAAAGAACAATTGGCATTTTCGAGCATTAACAGTAATCTGCTTGAAGATGAAGAACATCTCGATGTACTTCCAAAATCAAATGAGACTGCAGAAATTAATTTTCCAGAAGTACTGCATCAACATGATGAACGTCCCGCACCGCCCAACATAGCAGTTTTAGAAAACGATGAAAACGTGGCCAAAACTGAACACCTCGAAGTAGTTTCTCAAGCATCTACTGAAACCAAAAAACCAGTAGTAGACAGTGACAATCAGTCTCCTTTGAGATCAAGTGAAAGATATCCTAAACGAAAAAGATCATCATCTGGTGACTCGGAAAGTCGAAAGAAAAAACGATCTTCCAGCAAGGAAGTTTACAGAGTTTCACATCGTCATTCAGATCATTTCAGTTCTTACAGGCATCAACGAAACACATCTAGTAGCATCCGCATCTATCGAAACCATAGCGATCGTGGTTATTACAGAAGGAATCGTTCAAGAAGCAGGGATTATAGTCGAAAAAGTAGTATCCCAAGACGTGATGAGAGCAAAAGTTTCAAGCATAGAGAAACTAGAAGTAGGACTCCTAGAAGGCTGAAAGATAAGCGAAATCCCAGTAAAGATAGCAAGAGTCCCAGGCGTAAGGAAAGTTCTAGAAGTCGTAAAGAAAGCAGAAGTCCCAGGCGTAAGGAAAGTTCTAGAGGTCGTAAAGAAAGCAGAAGTCCCAGACGTAAGGAAAGTTCTAGAGGTCGTAAAGAAAGCAGAAGTCCCAGGCGTAAGGAAAGTTCTGGACATCGTAAAAAAAGCAGGAGTCCCAGACGTAATAGAGAAAGCCAAAGTCCTCGTCGCCAAAAAAATTACAGAAAGCGCTCTGACAGCCATCGCAGAGACAAACACGAACGTAAACACAGAAACAGAAGCCGCCATCGTAACCGCTCCAGAAGAAAGTCATCAAGTGATGATAGTCAGTGATGTAATTAGCTGATAACAATAACTGACAAAGGCAGCAAAAATGATAAGATTTTTTTTCATTCCATTATGTCAGCCATTTTGCGGTGACTAAAAAACTCTCATGAAATTTAATTTACACTGTAAATATTCATATTAATTATTATTATATTAAGAACTGTTGCATTGATATTTTGTTGTTGTTGACATGACTAAGTTAATTATGTTAAAGATTGTTTCTTATCTAAATAAATATTTTGTTGTATATATTTATTTTTCACCTTTGCTCCTACTAAAACCTGGTGATAGCATCTATATTTTTTTTTAATTTGAACAAACAAATAAATGGTCCATAATTGAGTCATGGTTTTTTTAGTTTAAATGAAAACAAAACCATTCATTCATAAAAACAGATGAAATTAGCTAATTATGTAATGTATGTATAGTTGATGGAAATGTGACATAACCGGTGTAGACAGAGAACATTCGTTGTTTTTTAAATTGGTGTTCAAGCAAACATCACAACCTGCGGTTACAATAAAAACAGGAGGCTTGTAAGTAGCAGTAGTACATATAAAAATGAAAGCAAAAAATGTGATGTTCAAAGGCATGTGCAGTATTGTTGAACGACGCATATATTGCTGTGACAGATCAAATATATAATACAGTGATGGATTATATATATAATACAGAGTGATGGAGTATATATATAATACATATATATATAATACATACACATATATATATATATATATAACACATATATATATATATAACACATATATATATATAATACATACACATATATATATATATATATAACACATATATATATATATATAATACATACACATATATATATTATATATATGTATTGTAGAAAAATTAATAATCTTAAAAGCTCAAAACGAAGCAAGGGTTCTGCTCGGTAAAAACATTAAAAATGCACAGAAAAACAAATTACATTATACAATTAAAATCCAGACAAACAAAATTCAGTCAGTAAAAAAAATCAAGCAATAAAATAAACGATTGTTGGTCATGTGACAGAAAAATAAATGCAGTTTATCAAAATAAAAGGTTTTTAAAATAGGGAAATTCCATGTTATATATGCATTCAAAGCTGACTTAATACATTAGATCAGATCTCGTACAGAAATATTACTAAAGGTTAATATAAATATAACTCATTTATTAATATATAAAAAACTTTTTGTTGGGCTTTACTATAAAATAAAAATTAGCATTCCACCTGGTTACATCTAATATCTTGCTAAAATAAATGCAATTTTACACAGATATGTCAACAAATGAGTATTGATGAGCACCACTTCATGAATATTGATGAGTACCACTTCATGTTTAATTTATATGATGGGCCATTCAGTTTGACCAAAAGAAGAACCTACATATTGTGTACATCTCGATCATAAAACAACGTTGTGACCCATCTTATTTGACCTAAAAATTGTGTACATTTCAATCACACAACAATCTCATGAAAAACTTTCTTTTTAGTCACAAAATTTTCTCCGTCTACGGCATCAAGTGTAAACAAATCTTCACTCATGGGAGTGTCGTAGTAGAATGTTTGATTAATGTAGCCTTTGCTCTCATCACTACTTGATGGATCTGTACAGAAAAACATTTGTGGTGATTTTTTAGGTATTAATAAAAGAGTGATAATTATTATAACTTAATATCAAAGTTATTAAGTATTAATAAAAGAGTGATAATTATTATAACTTAATATCAAAGTTTATAAATTTCTTCCAGTAATAAAGGTAAATGTTAGAATTATTAAATTATTATGGAAATAATGTGAGAAAAGAGTTTTAAAAATAAACTCTGCAAAGAATAAGTTATTGAAATAAACAAAATTTCAGAGATAGAATAACTGAAAATTGGTGCTTAGAGAAGAATTCTGGCAGTAAATAATGTCACTTACGTTTGCTGTGTTCTGAAATGTCATTGTCGATGTCAACTTTTTCAGAGCCGATCGACCCCGAACTATCAGATTGTGTTTTTAATGAATATTCATTATTCGAAGGAATATCACTGCAAGCATTGTAATAAACACAAATCATTTTGAAAATAATAGAATATATCTGCTGCATAAATGTAAAATTTATAAAACATAATATTTAAAATAAAAAAAATTGATTGAACACTAATAGGAAATGTACTAATTATGAACAGACATAGAAATGATACTCACGTCTGGTTAGATGAATGCATCTTCTTATCATCTTCAACATAAATTATATTTTTAATTATCTTACAAAATCTAATAATAAATAAGTATATATTTAACTTAGTATCAGAGAAGATAAAGCTTAAATCTGCAACTGTGATTATTGTTGAAATAAATAAAATAAAACAGTTCATTATTAGCAGTGCTTGAGCAATTTCCGCGATAGCCCTCAGTAGGTAACGAGCTATGATGAGCTTCACGTTCAGTAGTTCTATCTAGAAGTCCATGACAATAATCAAACTAGATATTTTTCTATGTCTAATTTATGCTCATTTTTTCTGTGGCATAATTTAATGGGAAAATCATACCAAAGATCTATAATAATACATAATATTTTCAGGAAACAGTTTTAAAACTCTACCGGTTCGTTTAGAATATTTCTTTCTGCAACAATAAATGGAAATTGCCAGAACTACAAGAAGAGCAATAAGCAACAGAGGCAGCAACACAGCCATAGCGATAATACCCTGAACTCCTATTGGTTGAGTGTCAATGTCTGTAACATAATAAACATAATACATTTAAAAAACATTATTTACTCAAAATTTATATTTAGAAAGCAAAATAACAAGAGAGTTACATAATTTGTATTATATTATAATATAATATGATAAAATGTTTAAAATAAAATAATGAATCTGACCTAAAGAACTGAAGACCCCACAAATCTCCTGCCTTTTTAAAAGGCAAAAAGCAGCTTCCCACGGGTGCTGGAGGTTGCTTCCTAAATTGATATTGAAGTCAGTCTGACCAGGACTTACAGGTGTGCAAGTCCAATTACCTGTGTTAGGCCGACTCACGGGTCTGACCAAAAGGCACAGATATTCGGGTTGCGAAGGAACGTTGAGCGAATAGATGGTCGTTGATCTTGCAACATAGTTGATACCACGCGTACTTGGCATACTGAGAACTGATAAAAATGTATTTTAAAATGTAAATATGTCACTTCTGAAGAATATTATTGAGTCACAAGTCATCCAACTAAAATTTCTATTGATAAAGTTCTAAATATCATAATCATCATATCATTTGAAAACATGGGTTCATTTCATGACAAGCAAGAATTGAGATATTTAAAATAAAACATACCAGAAGTTTTCACTTCAAGATCTTTGCTCATCCCTGAAGATCCAAGTTGGTTGAATGCCTCTATACTCACTAAGTAACTCGTGTTTGGCATAAGGCCTATAAATGCAATTGAATAATTTCATTAAAATGTATTAATAATGCACATTTATTTAAATAAACCCAATTAACACCAGGCTAACAAATGTAACAGCAATACAAAAGCAAAAAAAAAAATAAAGCAAAATTCCCTTTTTCACAAACCTGTCAGGTTGATATAGTTGCTATTTGTTGTAAATGGAGAATTTGAAATTTGACCGTTAGAGCTTGTCTTAACGAAAACTCTAAACGCCTGAACGTATCCACCATCTTGACCAGCCGACCAGCTTAACTGAATTGATTCCCAGGTTTCTTTAAACAGCATAGAAGAAATTGTCTTGGGACGTGCTGAAAAATATTATATAAAGATGAGAAATCAATTTCACATATTAAAACTGTCGAATACTCAAATATTAAAAACACAAAAACAACTCACTCCTGACGGTAAGAAATAATGACTGATTGGCAATGCCGAGGCTGTTATTCACGATGCAGTCGTATTTTCCACCATCGTTTTCCAGGAGACTTCCGATCACGAGTTGTACCTCCTGAATGAACGCCGACACAATGAATGACTTTATCTGATATTTTCCTTGATCAGCTGTTTCAATTCCTGTATTAATTTTGATTCCATTCTTCATCCACGAAATTGACGGTGCTGGATAGCCGGAGTACTTGCAGGACAAGTAGGCGGTGCCATTGATATCGTAAGTTTGATTGGAAGGTTTGTCAGTAAACACAGGCGGGTCTGAAAACAAATTAATTCGTTGAATTATAGAAATTGTAATATAAAAAGAAAATTGTTAAGAAACAACAAACATTTCACAAGAATGTTGATGCTTCCCAGTACAAATTCATCTCCAATAACTGTTGTTGCTAAGCAAGAATAATTTCCTGATGTTGAGGCATCGACTGAACCTGTTTAAAATGTCAATGTTAATTTTTATCACAATTTTACCAACATCATTATCACCACCATTACGTATTAACTAATTAGCACCAATACAAATCTATCCAAATCATAAATATAATCAGCTAGCTATCAAATCATAAATACAATCAGCTAGCTATCAAATCATAAGTACAATCAGCTAGCTATCAAATCATAAGTACAATCAGCTATCAAATCATAAATACAATCAGCTATCAAATCATAAATACAATCAGCTAGCTATCAAATCATAAATACAATCAGCTAGCTATCAAATCATAAATACAATCAGCTATCAAATCATAAATACAATCAGCTATCAAATAATAAATACAATCAGCTATCAAATCAATCATTATCATCAACATAAATCCGCCAATAAATAAATCACTATCCCTCACCACTTCTCATCCGCAAAATACTGGTGACCACGTAGCCGGTATCACTTCCCAGAGTTGGAAGAGCCTGGTTAGTGATGTTGAACATAACATCATCAGTCTGCTTGCCATTTTTTGTCCATGAAAGTTTTGGCTGTTTTGACTTTCCTGACACTTCACAGGTCATGACAGGTAGTTCATCTCCAATAGAAAGTTCTATTGAGGAACCCGATGGAGTGAAAGATAATATTTTTGGAATTTCTGAAACAAGAGATTGAATAAATAATTTCATTAATATAAATTAATCTATAATATAAATCTATTTCTCGTAGAAATTGATTTTTGTGCATATTACTTGCCGACATATAAACTAACCTCATCGTATTCTAGACATTTTGATTTTGTAGTAAATTTAAATTTTTGAAAACAAGCTCTATTAAACTTAATCTTCACCAATGATTTGAATTTCAAGACTTTCTGATGCAGTCCCGAGTCCTGCCTTGTTTCTTGCTCTGCAAGTATAATTTCCACCAGCTGAGCTTGTGACGTTTACCAGATTCAGTGTCCGCAAGGAGACAACAAACTGAGAGGAAGGATTTATTTCCACACTATTCAGCTCCCACATAACAGTCGTTTCCAAGTCGGGATCTTTAAAAAAAATATTCCATTTATATAAATATTATTACAAAAAATTTTTTATAAATGATTTGAAATTTATAATCTCATAAAAAATTAATAATTTTTACCTAATTCTTTTAAGGAACAGTTCAGCATTAGCTCACCACCCTGATAAACTGCTTTCTTGCTTGCTGTCAAACTTGCTTTGCCAGGTGGATCTGGAAGTAAAAAGTAATTATAATGTAAAGAGATATAAAACCAAGCTTTCAAGACAGTGAGAATACAATACATAGCAAGATCGTATAGTTAAAAATATTACCACGGCAAATATTAAACAAAAGATGTTTGTCGTCATTATCATTATGCTTCTTTAAGTTATTTTTATTTTCTTAAATTTTATTTTTGTTTAATTAAACTCAACATTTTTTTAATTGGAGGGACTTTAAAACTTTAAAATATCTGTGCCAAACCCATGTACATCCCCATGGACTATCGCTTACATTCGGACAAGTGAAAGTTAATAATACCATGTAAAACAAAAACTGACTCAATAATAATAATAATAACACACAAAATTATTTTAAACACACAAAATAAGTTCATTGAATCTGCTTTTAGAAAACTATAAACTCAAATAAAAACGATATTTACAAAAAAAAACCCACATTACCATAAACGTTTGCATCAGAACTAACAAGTCCAAGCAAAAAACAAACTTTTATATTTTTAAATTATGCAAATCGATTTTTAAATGCAATAAGTTTTACTACTGTTTATAGTAATACTTTAGTCAACAATTTAATAAGTTTTTGTCACAGTCATGATTGACCTAAAAGTTCATTTTATTGATGCAAGTGCCATCTAGTGAATAATTTTAAATGTGTTACAAAATAAATATTGAAATTATTTGAAATACTCATTAAATTGCTTCAGAAACTATTGAATATTGTTTTGCCGAGTGGCTAAAGTCTGTGATGAAAGTTTCAAAGTTTTAACTTGTCTAAAAGTTGGTGAAAAATCAATTAAAAAAATTTGACCACAGAGAAACAGAGAAGTCAAATTAAATGAAAGTGTGTAAAAATAAAAACAACTTACAATTGACCACGACCATGATGGAATTCTGGTCGTATAGTACAGTAGAATTGGAATCGAAAGGTTCCAGTTTACTGGTCACGTACAACGAATACACAGACGAATAGTTTCTCGTTATGGAAGAAATCTGCAAGACTTCGCCCGATCCGAAGCGAGATTCCCCTCGGTACCAAACGAAGTCCTGCGAATTCGGAAAAGGATTTGCGTCGACCACGAATGAAAAGTTGAATGACATTCCTTCCATTATTCGAATTGTATTGTTTTCTATTCCTGCTGGCATTATTAGTTTTGGAGCATCTGAAACAACATTTAAAAGAAAAATTATTGACATTTTTTTAACAAATCACGCCTTGATATATTTCCTGTTAGCTGCAACCATTGATTTATTTATATCATTACCATTTAAATGGTCTCAATATGGTGAAATTAACCAATAAAAGATCTCAATATGATGATACTAACCAATAAATAACCCCAATATGATGATACTAACCAATAAATAACCTCAATATGGTGATACTAACCAATAAATAACCTCAATATGATGATACTAACCAATAAATAACCTCAATATGATGATACTAACCAATAAATAACCTCAATATGATGATACTAACCAATAAATGATATCAATATAATGATACAAATCCTTAAATTTAAAATCTACACACTTATATATATATATATATATATATATATATATATATATATATATATATATATATATATATATATATATATATATATATATATATATATATATATATATATATATATATATATATATATATATATATATATATATATATATATATATATATATATATATATAATATATATATATATATATATATATATATATATATATAATATATATATATATATATATAATTAATCAGGTTACACAATATCATCCCTAGCTTCTTCCTCACCACCATTACCACCACCACCATCATCATCATCACCACCACCAACATGAGTAACATCATCATCAATACTATCATCACCTACAAACATTGACCTAAAAAAAACTCACACAAAACATCAAATGTAACACTAGCTTGAGACTTCTTATATCCATTATCAGCTAGGCAAATATATGTGGCATTTTTTGGATTCTTTGGAATCTTTGTTATTGGCAGCATGGAACCTTAAAAAATTCATAACAGAAAACAAATCATACAATAATGCTGTTTACAAATTTACAGAAATATTTCCTACAAATATTTTCGTTACTTTGTTTGTCTACTTTTTTATATGATATACTAAAACAATGTTTTTCATTATTATATCAAGATGATCAAACACAAACAGTTACTCTATAATTTTAGTGCTCTATAATAAAACTTAAGCAACATATTGATCTCACAAAAAATTATATCACTATAAAATGAATGGAATTGAGTTGTGCAATAACTTATACTTAAAATGATATCACTATAAAACAAGTGAAGGAAAAACGAGTTTTTCAACACAAACTTTGATTTCAAATACACTCGATTTAGAAATACAAAATATGTTCAAATTATGTTTTTTTTAATTGAATCATGTATTGTCATCCAATATAAAGCTATGCTAAAAGTTTCAGCTTCCTAGCTAGTCAAAAAGCTGGCTAAATTTTACTTGCAAGATTTGCGTGCAGAGAAAGACACACAAACAGAGATTGTAACCTAAATAAAAGTTTGTAATGAATTGAATTGAGCAATAACTTATATTTAAAATGATATCACTATAAAATTAATGGAATTGAGTTGAGTTGTGCTTAAACCCTTTTCCAAAGCAAATAAACAAAATTTGGAACTGATTCAGATGAGAGATGCTGAATCAAGTTTGCAATTATTGACCTTTAAGTGCCTTGTTCTAATACATAGTATTCCATGTTCTACCCATGTGTCTTCAATCAAGCTGAAAGCATCAAGCTCACAAGAGTTTACTTAGAACCAATTCTGCACACTACCACTTATTGTATAATTATTTTTAATTTAACGATTTGAAACCTGATACTGAGTATTAAATTATTTGGAATTATTTTTAGTGATGTGTGAGGAATAAAAATGCCATAAAAACATCCCTCATTTTTAAAAATAGAAACAGATAATTTGGTAAAATAAACAGCATATTAAATAACAATTCCACACATACCAGCAACTGTTGTTTCATTATATGTCCAAGTTGTTTGATCGGTGGCATTTGAAGGCGGATAAGAATCAGAATTACATCTCATCATCAGCGTTGTGTTTTCAAGTACTTTAATAATGGAAGAGTTAAGGGACATTGATGATGAAGACGACGACGCCGATGATGATGATGATCCAGATGGGATTGTGATGGATGCAGATGATGAAGTGATTGTAATATTTATGTAAGGTCCATCTGAAATTGAGGAAATTAAAAATTTGAAGTATTAATTACAAAATGCAGAACTGAATCATACAAAATCATATATAGATTAACTAAGTAAGAATATCCTAGATTTATTAATTCACAAAATACTTTTGTAAACTAGAAATATCATAAATAGATCAAATAAATTTGTCCACCCACATTTAAACTTCAATTGCTGATCCTCGGCCATTTTCGACACATCACTTCCTGAAAGATCTTTATAGTTTACGATGCATTTAACAACTTTTCCGAAAAGGTTACGGGTCAAGGTCAGAGACATATCGGAAGCAAATCCTCCAAACTTTGTGAGTTGTGGAGTGGAAGTGATGTTGATGTTTGACTGTGAAGATTGAATTAACTCGTCATCGTTTAACAACCATTTGATGAAAACCGAACTGAAAGGGTTGGCCATGCTGGAATTGCAAGTAAACTTGACCGTTTGACCATCTTGCCACTCCGATAAACCAGGCATGAACGTCATTGTTGGTTTTTCAGGGGGTACTGTTTACGATGGAATGATTAAGATTCTAATCTAAGTTTATGGCTTTTCCTCATCATCATCATCATCATCAACACGATCATTATCATCATCATTACCGCCATCATAATCATAAATCCAATGAGCTTCATCATTTTCATAAACTTTACCAACATCACAATCGCCCAAAAGCCCCCAAATAACTAATAATCAATATAATTTTTACTGACCAAATACAGTAAGTTTGGCTGATTTTATTACATTCCCAGGAATCACTTGACATTTGTATTCATCATCATCGCTTATTTGTAAAGGAGATATAATCAGTGTAAGTCCTAAAATTAAAAAATGATTTCAAAATATAGAATAATATAAAAAATATCATCCATTCACAAACATCAGGAGCACAGCCTCAATGACACCTTCAGCTAATGTGTTCTTATATTATGGAATCTACTGAGCCTTAGAACTACTGGCCTTAAAAGATGATACTTGCTCCACCAGCCCTGAGAAAAAAAGACATTTTATTGTCTTGAGGGCAGCCGTTCCAGGAGTCAAACCAACTGTGAGTCACTTTTATTAGCCGTTCAACTGAAGTCTAAACTCAAATAAACTTTCTAAACATGATTTTAAACTAATAATTTCAATAAAAAAATTAAATATCACAGTGAAGTACGAATGAAAACTAAATAAACAAAACCTATGAGATTCTTGAACTTTTGTGAGAAATTTCTTTCAAGATTCGTTAATGAATCCGTTGACATGTGTATTACCTTCCGATTAGGTTGGGGTTCGGTAGAAAGACTATCATTGTTGAGAAAAATTGAAATTAAACCTAAAATCATAAAAAGTATTAAAAAAAGTTAACTATATAAACTTTTAATCAATTTTAGTCAAAGTGTAGTAATCATTTCAAAAGGTTTCTAAAAAAACAGTAAAAATAACACATTATGAAAAAAAACTATAATAGTAATTAAAACACTAAAAATAAAAAATCATAAAATAACTTTTCTACAAATATCCTAATAACATTTACAAAATGTTTCAGACTGAAAACATAAAAAATTGAAATCTCAAAATCGGTTATCATTTACTTTGACGGGTTTGGCCTACAGTAGTCACATTACGAACCTACAGTAGTCCTGTAGCGAACCTTTCCCTAACCACCTCAACCCCTCAAAGTAAATGATTGCCTAAAAATCTTTGTCGATTACCTTTGAACCATAAGATTTGAGGAGGAGCAGTGTTGTTGTAACCAATGGCACAATGAAAAGTAATGTTAGTTGTGCCATTTGAAGCTGTCAAATTTCTAGGCTCTGCCAAAAAAAGTGGCATAAACTCTTGTGAGTGGACGATTTCAATTGATAATGAAAATACAACGATGATGAATACTGATAGTGATGTCGTTTTTGTTGAGAGGCACAGCTTGCGTCTTTTATACATGTGCTTTTCCATCTTTCTTAGACGGTATACTTTTTCAATATTTTGTTTCTCTTGAAGTTTTTTCGTTGTACCTCTTGCTCTTGCCTGCACTTTTGTTGAGCAATTTCTTAACTTTGTATTTGTACATCTTTATTAGCGAGTGGCGTCTGTTCAAACAGCAGTTAAAGTAATAAATACTCTGCAGTTAATACTATATTGAGTAGATCGTTAATAAACGCTGATGTGACAAAATCATCGACGAGGTGCACCTGACATTGATTATTTGGTAAAGGTTCCCTTTGACGGCCCGTGCCGAAAAATAATCGTATTATTTTTATTTTGTCACAATAACATAAAAAAACAAATTTAATACCAATTTTAATTTAAAAAAAAACATTTATCGTAATTTGAGAGACTTTGAAAACGTAAGTAGTACCCTTTCAAGCCCTATTTACATCGTAGTTGTGAGTGGTGAGGTACGATGATCGTATGAATGAAATGAATAAAAAATAAATAAAATTAGTTTATAATACAATTTTATTTAAAAAACAAACTATCAGTTGTAAATAAAAATTCCATTAAAATTTTAAAACTCACCGCCCGGTAACTCGGGACGGTTTGCAAGAAGTAAGAAAATTGGAAATTATTAAACTAAGTTAACTTCTTTAAATAAACGAAATTTCAAATTTTTAATAAAGAAAAACTAAAAAATAAATGTTAAAAAAAGTAGTTTATTCGAAGCAACGTCGAAATTTGAATATTTGTAAGCGAACATTGTGTATTTGCGTCGTTTAAACTTTTCCTTCAAATCCTTCGTTTAAACTTTTTCTTAAAACTCAAACGTACATAAATTATAATTACATTATTTATTTTTTTATATGACATTTTCCCATTTTAAATAAATTACTTATACTAATTATCATAATTTTTAAACTAGTGTTTACTTTTAATCGTGTTTATAGTTAATTATAGCCGAGAATTATGTATTAATCCGCCACACGGGCCGTCAAAGGGAACCTTTACCGATTATTTATTTAACACCTGAGATGCCAAACGAATATTTAAATAAAATCGATGAAAACACTCAAGGTAAATAAAATAAACAAACTTAAAGTAACTTTGTAAGGCAGATAAACGTTATAACTGTATACCGAAATGTATATTTCACTTTATTAAAAAAATCAAATTCATGTCATCATCATCATTTCTATGAGAAGCTTAACAATAAAAGGCTAACAAGTTCAAATACTTTATATACAGTAATAGTACACTATACTATTTAGAGCATATGACTTGATTGATGTTTAGTTTGAGTTATTAATATAAAAAACGGAAGCGCCTAATACTTATTTTAGTCAAAATAAATTAAACACATCCAAACTATTATAGCAGATAAATTATACAAATTGCTACCAATTTGTAACATCTCTATCCTAATGTTTAAAATTTCATTCGACTAGAAAACAACAAGCTCTGTTGAGATAAATGCATCAGTGGAAATGTATGCACGTTAGATAGAAAATGGGTAAAATGAACTGCAGTGACAGATCTCCAACCGTCAATGACGACCTAGTGGTTTCAGGCCAGCAAAATAATGGCGCCAACTATAATCCAATATCTCACTACGATGACGATCTCCTCAACAATAGCAACATCTTCGAAAATGATTCAACTCATCACGGTTCAATGCACACTTTAACCAGTTTAACCTCAGATCGCGTAGGCGACGATGACTATTTTTACTTGAATGACAATTTTCTTTCGAAAGAATTTCGAGAGAAATCCTGCGAGGTCGCTTGTGACATTGTTACTTATGTCTGTCGTGCCGGATTCCTTGATCCCCTGCCGCCCCCCAGCAAGACGGCTCAGATAATGCGCCATCTAGTAGACGACCTGTTAAAGAACAGACGAGGTTTTATGAGAAGCATGACCATGAAGATAGTTGTAAGCATAGACTGTCCATTCAGAATTGAAATGAATATATAACTAAAGATATAATCTTTTTAAAAATATTAATATTAATACTTTAAATATGACGGGAGGATATTATTGATAAAAAGCTATTTCAGTCAGCTAAAATCTGACTTTAACAAAAACACTAGTTTAAGAGTAATTTGACAAAAAACTAGTTTAAGAGTATTTAATTTTATTGATTGTTAATTTGTTGATTTATATTTTGTTGATTATTACATTACAATTGTTGTTTTATAAATTAAATTCAAAACAGAACAACATAAATCAGCCAGAAAACTTGAGTCCCCTCCTCAACGAGCTGGCCACCCAGATGTTCGATGACGGGGTAGTAACGTGGAATCGAATCGTCACCTTCCATGCTTTCTGCGGGTACGTCGCACGTTTGTGTCAGATAGAAGCGGGTCTGATGCACGCCGACGAAATCGTTGCAGAGATTCTCTCCAGTATCGTCATCAACAGACTCGGTCTCTGGATGGTCACGTGTGGAGGATGGGTGAGCGGAGATTTTAAAAAATAAAATTAATTAATTTAAATATTTATAATATACAAAATAATCATTTTAAACAATGTTTTAATTAAGTTCGCTGCTCAATTGATATATTGGGCTGAGCTGACGAGAATATGCTAAACATTGTCAAAAGAATTGCTGGTTGGCACTTTATTTTAAATTTCTAATTTTATGTTTTATTTTCAGGGAAGCTTTGACAGACAGTTCCCAGCTGTGTGTGTGTTCAGCCTGGGATCTCTTTGGAAGTTTTTCTTGTTCTTCATGATACTTGCCACAGCTGTGTTCATGTTCTACAAGTTTATCAGCCAGTTGGATAGATCTCAGCAAATGCTCTGAATTGTTTTATGCTAAAATTAATACCGGACTCTGACTTTGACGAAGGAACGAGGTATGGTCAAGCTGGTTGTAACTTCAGGAACTGGATCGGGTCTGACCATCTTGTCTGAAAACAAAGAACAATTGTTTTATGCTCAGTATTTGTCACATTTTATCATATGCTTGTTCATTACTTTATTATGTTACTTATAGTATTATTGTGAGAATACAGCGGTTCTAGTAGAATCTTCTGATTGATGAACAGTATCATACATTGTATCTGCTTTGTTTTAGAGACGAATTGATGGGTTTGAAGTAGAAAAAATATTCCTAGAAGCAAATGGTCAGCTCTAATGCTATGAAATTAATATAAAAATGAACGAATATTTTTTTTTTAGATGAGGTTGTTGGTTCATCTTCATTTGAAAATGACACAAAAATTTCATCATCTTGGTGTTTGTTTTGTTTATCTTTGAAGAATTACAAAGTCGAAGATTTTAACTTCTGATTCAAATTGTTTTAATTCATAATATCGTTTTGTATTTTCTAATTTGTTGTAATATTTAAATCAGTGGTAATTATTTGTTTTGTATTAATTATGCGATAATATATATAATCATGCGTATTTTTTATATCCTTGTTATTTTCTTTTTCTCATTGTTTGACAAGATAAGCAAGATTAAATGAGAGACATACAATTTAATAATCAGTAAACTGTTATAACTGAAGTAGCTGAACGTTAAAACTGCTTCGGACGGAAGATCATTTTTTGTGACTATCTCCGCCTGTATTTCAATATTGTTCGTTTTTTGTTTTGATGGACACAAATATGAATCTCAAATGAATTAGAAATAGTTCTAGTCATTTTTTGTATTGTTTTTATTTATGTACTGCCTGCTTGTTGTATTGTATTAACATAAGTCTTATTTTATGCTTTTTATTGTCTGAAATATTGTAACCTTAATGTTGGTCTGGTTTGAATTTCATTCAATAAAAGTACACACTTTGATGATATCCTCTGAGACATTTTATTGAAATATGAAAACTTTAAACAGAGTGTTTTTGAACTGAGTCAGTTTGTATTGTTTCAACTGAATGGGGTTTGTATTGGTTGAACTGAGTCAGTTTCAACTGAATGAGCTGGTAATTATGGATTGGACCCAGTGAATTTGTATTGTTTCAACTGAATGGTTATGTATTGTGTTAACACTGTTAACTGAGTTGGTGACTTTTTCTCAAATTGAGTCAATGGTAAATTAATTTTTGCATTAGTTATTTTTTCTTCTAGAAACTCTATAACAAAACGACTGATTTTCTAAAATCATTAGCAGCTTCGTAGCACAGGTTGACAGGGGTTCATTTTTGGCAAACAAACCGATAACTTACTCAACCCATGCCCGCTGTACAGTTAAATTTCTAACCCAACCCTCTAAATCTATCTCTATCTGTTTGTTTGTTTGTCTCTTATGAAAATCCATACTGTTGGAACAGTTTTTTTAACGAAATTCGGCATGGAGGTAGAAGGTCAAAGGGTATTTTTTAAATTTTGAAATGTTTTTTTTTTTTAGTTTTTCATGACCAATAAACATTCCAGGCCAAAAATGCTTATGTACGAACATCAAAGGTTATTGTGTAATAAAATTCAAATTTATTCTACGTAGTAAGCTAGAAGGTTAAAGGCAACAATTGCAAGTCTATTCTACGTTTTATGGGCTAGAAAAAGTCAGTAGAGAGTGGAAGACCGGAAGAAAATGACCGGAAACGGGAGAGTGAGCGGGAAAGCGAGTGGATACGGGAGAGCGAGGGAAAACGGGAGAACAAGTGGGAACGGAAACGGGAAAACGAGCGGGAGTAGGAAAATAAATGAGCGGAAAAGCGATTGGGGAAGTGATCGGGACAGAAAGAGCGAGAAGGAGCATGGGAGCGAGCAGGAGAGCAAGCGGAGAAGGAAACGGGAGCGAGAGAAAACCGATAGAAAACTTTCTAAAAACCCCGGGCAACGCTGATACCCTGCTAGTAATTAATCAAAAAAGTTGAAATTTTAACTCAAGCCAACATAACCAACGCATGTTTATTAAAAGAATGGAACCAACCCACTCCAACCCACTCCAGCCCAGCCCATGTCCCTCTGATTTTTCATGCAGCGACCTTCACATCGAATTATAGGCGCTTAAAGCTGCATTAATTTTATGGAAGCAGAGCTAACTTCTAGGAATATGCATATAATTGTATTCCTACTTAAAAGTTAATAAACACATTCAAGTCACCAAGCTTAACTTAATAGCAAATATCTTGTACGCTATGTTCTCAATTAGATTTAGGTAAGTAAGTTGTACAACAGTAGCCCTGTATATCTGCTTCATGGTAAGCTCAAAGTCGAGTTGCAAGGCAAAGGAGTGGCCCTCAAGTTAGGCGCTGTCTTATTCTGGTGGCGCAAGCTTTACGTTCCTGGTGACTTTCCACACATAAGAATTTATATAGGCACATCTGTAACATTTTAGCTTATTTAAGTTCTGGAACGTCATAAAAGTATTGTGCGACTGATTCAAACGGCTCCAAACTTCTGTGAGTTTTACAACGAACTAAGCATGGATATCTAAGCATTTCGTTAAGGTTGAAAATATAGTCATTTAGAGACACCATGCAGTTTTGTGAAATTCGCTTTTCTTGTTTCTGGCGAAATTTAATTAGTATTAGTTCCTAACTCAAACGTTTATAAATTTATTAACGCTAACTTATTAAACAATAATTATCACATAGTTTTTTTGCTTAATACCGATAGGCTTGGCTGACTGGGATCTGTCACACGAGGTACTCTCGTCAAGGCCATATTCTCCAGTTGTCTACTTCTGTTTCGTCTAGAAATATTGGCGCAATATGAAAAAGCGAGTAAAGCGAAGCTACGGTTACAAGGTTTGATTCATGAAATTACAGTTTTTATGCAATCAGTTATCAAAACATTAAAATTAAGACTTTCGACTAGGTAGGTATATAGACTACCTTCCAATTTATAAAACACGTTTCTGAAGTCAAAAGAGTTTTATTATTAATTTTTGTTATGTGAAAAATAATTTAATTGTTCAGCTTTACAACAATCATTTGCAACATAAATTCTTGTTTTATTTGATAAAAGCAATGCTGTTTATAAGACTAAAAGAGATGTTATTAATAATTTCAGCACCTAATTACTTTTTAAACTCTTTTTTTATATTTCATGTAAATTGCTATTTACAGCAATAACTTATATTAACATTTGTTTTTTTTATATTCATGCATAAAACACTGTTCTTATCACTACAGAGACATTACCCGCCTCAGACCGTGGCTGGTAGTAAGAAATTGAGATGGTTCCTCGCCATACCACGTGTCATCAGAATGTTAAAAAACGAAGTTGCCTCGGTAGAAGAAGAAAATGCTGTAAATTTTGTCGATTGTTCTCTTCCTACTACGAGTAGCGCATCTCTTGCAGCATCGCCTGATCAAAATAACGACTTGAAGTGTCAACAAAGCCCGTCTGAAACGTCGCGAATGAAAGCATTCAAAGGCGTGCGACATATCTGCCAGTGTCAACATCACTTGACATACGTGTCGCCAAACGACGCCAAAAGACTTCGCCGTTGTGCTATTCTTCCTCATTTCATCAGTAACAGCTGGGAACAGCTCTGTTTGGATCGCTACAATGAAATCAAAATTCCGCCACTAACGAAGGGAGGTGACATTTACGTAGCGAAGCTTTCCATGTCAACTATTAATACAGGTGATGAGGATGAAGGTGATAGCGACTGTAAGATAGCTCCTGTCGAAGGAATTAACTACAAAAAGATATTGTCGCCAGGTGTCTGTTCGAGTAATTTTGACAAAGCAGCCGGTACTCGCTCGAATGAAAGCGCCACATTTAGCTATCATTACAACATGAATAGGCCGGGTCACATGGATGTCAGTGCCTGTGGTAATGATCATGATATCAAAGTTGAAAAGGTTGATAATGGTGGTGGTGGCGATTCTTCAGCTACCGGCTCGGCGAATTCAGCATTCTACTTGATCAACAAGTTGTACAACTATCGAAAGAAAGATTGTAATGCAATTTCGGTCGCTGGTCGACGAATGAATTCAAACTCATCTATTGGCAGAACCGTTGGCACCAGCGGAAATTGGACTTTGAAAGCACGAAGAAGTTGGCTTGAAACCGACGAACTGAAATGGAATGAATCTCTATCTACTTTTCCTTATGAAATTGTTCCTCTTCTCGCCAGTAATTGTGACCTTGGTCATGTCAAGTGTTTCAGCAGAAGACGCCGCATGTCATGTCAAAGAAGATTAACTGTCAGTCATTTTGAATGTTCTGCCGAGGAAAATGTCAAAACAGGCGTTCGTACAAAATCAACAACCATTCAAGAAGACTACAAGTTTGAACTTTCATTCACAGGTCAGACAAAATCTCGTTCCATAAGTGCGCCTTGCTTGCCCACTCCTCAAGCTACCTGTCTCTATGACGTTGATGAAAATTCCAGTAAAATAGAAAGATACGACAAGGTGGAAGATCAAGCAACAAAAATGCGTGTTGGCGACGATGACGAAGTATTTCATGGCAATGAAAACATATTTCCGGAATCAAATGAGAACAGTTCTAACAGCGTGAAGAGCAGTATCTTTGTAACGGCTGATGATGGTGATGATAATAAACTTGCTGAAACTTGTCTTTCTCACGATTCACAACGTTCTGATAACGTGGAAAATAACTTGAGAAATAATAGTCGAGATAAAGATGCAGGCACCAGCGAGATGAACGATCAGAAAGATGAGGTCGTCAACGTTATCGACAACAGTGGTTCTCGGGTCAACGATGGAATTAATATAAATCAACCAAATTGCCGACAAGCCAACTTTCTTTCTGAAAGTTCCAAAGTTCGAGGAGGTACAGTCATTGTAGAACTCGAAGGTGCATGTTTCAAAGAGGTGTCGTTGTCATTGCGCGTCGGAAGAAGATCTGTTTCGGAAGCTCTTGGAACTTGCAAGTGCCGGAAGCAGCCCAGCAGCGACGAATTCCATCAAGCAAGCAGGGAAGATGACTTTGAGTTGACAGTCAATAATAAACCAGGTTTGAGCGCTTCGAATTTAGTTGAAATTAAAATATCACTGATCGACAACCAGATAAGTCTCAACGAATCTGCTAAACTTGAGCGCGAAGTTCTTGATGAATTTTGTGACCAAACTGATGTAGTGAATAAAATAAGCGATATTATTGTAGAAGCTAATGAAAATAATGGAAACTTGAGCTGCTTAAATAATTCGAGAAGAATTCAAGGAATTTTATCTGCGAGAGACTCGGTACAAAAAAGATCAGGCTTTCAAAACGATAGAGCTGTTCTCGATGAGTTTGCTTTAATATTGAGAATTGAAAAGCAAGATTCAGAACACGCAGCTGCAGCAAAACCGAAGAACATCTTGAAAGAATCGATGAGTGTCAATTCTTCCCAGGTCGTAGAAAGAAAAATCGAGTTGAGAATTAACAAAATCGGAGGCAAAAATGAAAATCGTGAATCTGTAAATCCTGAAAAAGAAGATATCAAATCAACCCAGCAGTTTTACAAAATCAATGTTGATGTTTGCGAGAGTAATCTCTATATTATTGTTGACTCAACTAGAAATGCTGTTAACAATGGAGAACAATCTCATGACAACGTCAGACTCAGTAATCGTGGTGAGAAAAATATTGTTGAACATTTTGATTTACCAGAGGGAATCCAACCGGCCGAAATTCAAATTAGTTTGGAGGCTGAAGATGAAAATGAAATGTCTTATGACTCTAATGGATGCCCTTGCAACACTTTAATCAGTAACGACACTGACATTAGCCTGGATTCGGAAGATATTGCTTCCATGAACGAGAAAGTCTTCGATTCAACATGCCTGCCATGTGTCGCTGCTAAACTCGTCAGCTTCAAGAACAGACACAGTAGCTGCCACAACATCGACAGCAACAGCACCGTTAGCTCACAATTAACAATCGTTGCCACTACTACCACAACTGTATCGGCAAGCAAGAATGATACTTGCGACACTAGCCGGAGTTTCCTAGACGACATCAAGGCTCTCGGAAATGCGAAGAGTTACTTCCAGAGTAGAAAAAGCGGAGGAGAAAATTCACAGCGATGTGACAACGAGAGAGACGACCAGCCACAACATCACGACTTGGAAACGGACGACCAGGAACAACAACACCAGCAGCAGAAATATTGTACTTGCGACCAAACTACCCATCCTCGTCACATCACGACATCTAGCCACGAAAGGGACATTGCTGAAACTTGTTCATCGATCGAGAACAGTAGCAGTTTTTTTGCTAGAACCGACAGCAAGGGAAATATCCATGATGTGCCAACTAAAGAAGAAAAGATTATAAATGCTTCTTACGAATCTCTTATCAGGAACACTTCTACAAAGAATGGGAAACTACTTGTGGAATCTATGAACGTTACGGAAGACAACAAAACAGTTACCGTGAAACTTATCTCAGAAAGTAAACAGAAACTGTTCAGTTCGTTGAATGATTCTCTTCCACTTGAAAACAGATCTTCTGTGAGTATCATCACTTCTACGCCAGTTAATCGCATTGGCAAGAGAGAACATCACACTGATGACATCCGCAAAATTAGCCCACTAAAGTCTGGAGGTGACAGTTATTTTAACTCTGATGTAATTTGCAACACCAATGAATGTTCAGCTGAGCTTCCAGCTGAAAAAAATTGCCAAGAAGTTTGTGATAAAGCTACTCGAAACAATGAACTTGCAGGTATTTGCGAGCAATCTCCACATTTTCTCGAGAAAATTCACCATTTCGAACAAGAGATAAAAAAAATTTGTCAGGTTTCTGATTTGGAAGTCAAAGAGAAAATTCTGGAGACTGAAAAATCGAATGGCTTGATAGATGCGGACGTTGAGTTACAGAAAGTCGCATCGAAAGAAAACTGTTTTGGCTTCACAAGTGAGACTTCTCCATCTTATTTGACATCACACGAAAAGAAAAGAAGCCAAGGAATGTCTGGTTGGGACTTAGTAAGAATTGCAGTAGCTAAACTGTCAAAAACAAGACATACTGAGAATCCGGTCAATTCATTACAGCCAGTCATCGAAAGTAAATTGTATAAAGATGATGATGTGACTGCACGCGAAATGCCTTATTCAATCCAGTCGGCATCACAAGAAGAAAAGCTGACGATTAAAGAAATGCTTACTTGGGGTAGAGCTATCCAATCGTCGGAGTTCAGACTTCCACGTCCAACCCTCAAGACAGCAGCGAATGTGAATGATGGTGACGTGGCTGTCCTCTCATCTGGAACTCCCTTGCCTCGGGCGACATTGCCGGGAAGAGCATCAAAGAGAAGAGGAAAGTTCAGCAGGAAAATAATCAGAGCTGTTCAGAACTTGAAGTATAAGTGGTACACCCAGAAAAGATTGGAAGATGACAATTCTAAAGTAAAATGCAAGAGTTTGCGTTATGTGTTAGTTTAAATATTCTGAGAGTTAACGTTGATAACTACAAAATGTGACGTTTATTTAACTAATGTTATCTAATTTAATGTAATGAATAATGTAACGTATAGTATAGTAATCTAATATAATGTAATGACTATCTTATTTATGCTTTTTGTTGGTTATCTAATTGCTAATCTGAGTAATGTGACTTCGTTAAATTAATTTTGTGAATGTATTTTTGAAGTGTCATAGTCGATCCTGACTATATCCATATTTGATCAATTAATATAATATTTTCAAATAATCATTTGACGGTCTAATTATTGTTTTGAAGAAAATGTTCTTTTTGTCACTATACATTTGTATTGAGCAATTTTTTCTAAAAAGTTTACTGTTTGCAGCAAAAACTGTTTTTTGCAAGAAGTTTTTCTGGTTCATTCTGATTCGAAAAAACTTAAAAATAACTTCAGTGCATAATTTCAAACATCAAAACTAATACGTTTGTTTTTTTCTTGCGTTTGGTTTATAATGTTGCCATTAAAATGTTTGAATGTTTTAGAGAATGTGTGAAATAAATTATGTTTTGTTCAAATAGTGTAGTTTTACTTCTAAAGCTCGAAGTCACTCATAGTAGCAAGATGATTCAGAAAACATGAAACGGTCGTGAAACAAATATTCGACTAATCAGGTTTGCCACCATTTACGAATGTAAAAAGACCATGCTAAAAAGCGATTGCAATAAAATCATTTTTGTAATTAGAGCTTAGAGTCCTTTCGGCTAGAAGGTAGATATACAAAGCTTCATAATTTATATTTTTTATGAAACAATATTGACTTCTTATTTCTATAAAATTTTGGAATTTTACAACTAGCTTTTTCTGTTTCTTTTTTGGCACAAAATCTAAATGGTCTTTTTGTCGGCCCCTATCCTAATGAAGTACAGCTTTCCACAAGACCTGGTGAAACAAGCTGATAAAAATTGTTTAAGTGGCCTGTTTAAAATAAAATCAAGTAAAGACTATCATATCACTGTTGTTTTTAACAACTAAAAATAACCTTTTAGATCCTACATTTTTCTAAAGAATTTTCAAGTTAGATTTGTTTTTGTTGTTAAGAATTTCAAGAAGTCATGCAGGCTTCTGGTACAGCGACGGCGTAGCAACGTTTAAAACGACTCTCAGCTGAATGTGGCTTGTAGTCCGCTGTAATATTTCTGATTTTAACTCATAATAAAAACAAATATTGGCAAATAATCTTATTATATGATTTAATCAAAATCCTAAGCAATTTTTTGATAAGGTTATTGCAACGAAAGGTTTATGGTCTAACAGCAGTTTATAAAGGACATTGTTTAAACAATATACAATTTATAGACTTACTAGCGGGGTTACCCGGCGTTGCCCGGGGTTTTTAGAAGGTTTTCTGTTGTTTTTCTCTCTCGCTACCGTTTTCTTCCCCGCTTGCTTTCCCGCTCATTCTAGCTCTCCCGCTTCCTCAGCTACTTGAAACTTTCAAACTTTGTTTTGTAAACTAAATCTGAATTTTGTTACGCAATAAACGTTTATGTTCATACCTAAGCAGTTTTTTGCCTGGAAAGTGTTTTGGTCATAATTTTTTCAAACTAAAAATTACACTATGACCTTCTACTCTTTAAAATCTACCTTCGTCCCAAATTTCTTAAAATTTGGCCCAGCGGCTTGGACAGTGGCGGATCCAGGTCATCTAGTAGGGGGGCGATTTTTAAGTTTCAGCGGCAAAAAATGTTTTTCATTACAAATACATTTTATTAAAAATATATAAATTATAAAAATAATAACTTTAACGTTTTGTACAGCATAAATTTTCCGCTCACCACTGGGTAAAACAAAGCTGCTTACATAGAAAGTCCTCGACTTAGCAAAAGCTTTCTGTCGTTTTTGATTTGTGTGACCAGGTGCACATTCCAATCACTCACAAATTGTTCCAAATTATTAAAACCTGTCCTGTTAGTGTTGCCAGTGCTGAACGTAATTTCTCAACTCTGCGAAGAATTAAAACCTTTCTGAGAACACGAATTACAGAAGACAGACTAGTGGGATTAACACTACTTAATGTACACAGAAACATTCTTGTAAATCTTGAAAATGTAATTGAACGTTTTGCGAAGTCGAAAAATCGTAAACTAGATTTTGTGCTATAAATTGTAATACTAGAATACTAGTCTAAAAAATTAAACTTTTTAGCATTTCAATAAGTTGTGTATTAATAACTTCAAAATTTAATTTGTAAGATTATTTTACGAAATTAAAAGTTAAAAGTTTTTGATGACTTTGTGTGCTTTCTTATAAGCAGTAATAAAGGGCTGCAAAAACAAAATTCTTTAATTGTTAAAAAGTCTTTACTATTGTAGGGGGCGATCGCCCTCATCTCCTCCCTATGGATCCGCCACTGGGTTTGGATTTGCATAGAAGGCAGACAAACCACAGACGAGTCATTTATATCGTATGTATATAATATAGATTACTGCTTCACCTTTTTAACCGTTGGTGAAGCAGTAGTTACTTTAAAAAATTTGTTTAGTTTTTTTAAAAACGTTCACTCATCGTTCACTATGGTGATTGCAGCAGTCCCTGTGTTCAGCTTTTTTGCCGCTTGACTGAACATTACTGGACAACTCGCCGACCAAAACAAAATAATGCATTCTGCAAAGTATGTCTACTTATTCTTCGAGGTCGTCTTCTCAAGTAGCGATAGTTTGATACTATTTATACAAAACAAGGCAGAGTTACATATTAATTTGTAGGTAGGCAGTGTGTAAAACGAATTTTGCATCCACTCCATTTCACTTTTCCGTTCTAAGTAATTTTTAAGAAAAGTTCACCTTCATTTGTACGCAATTTAAAAAATTAAAAAAATTAACGAAATATTCCTGTGAAATTATTGTTTTATTTAGATGCAATGTGATTCCCACGATTTTGGGTTTTCTGAGTACCGGTAGTTTTACAAAGATTCGTTCTGAGTGGTATTAGAGTTTATTTTGCTGGTTTGCCATGGCGCTCTTCCTAAGATGTTCTCGTGTGATGCAAGCGAGTTTGAAAATAGAAAATAAACTTAATTTTTTCTCTCGCTTGCAAGTCGCCAATTCAGCTAAATGTAATGACGCTACAAGCGTTATCTGCAATAATTCGTCTTCTCTCTGCCGGTAAGACTGCTGACCTTCAACAAATTGATTGCATCAGTTATTTTTTTAATTTGTTTTTTATAGACGACTGTATTCTACTAATGTGAAGGCATCTGAGGCTGCAAGCTCCGTTACAGAAAAAGTCAAAACGGCAGACGCCGTCCTTACGTCTGCTAAAAAAGACTCTTCTGCAGTTGTAGACCAGCAAACAAACGAAACAAAAACACATAGCAAAAATGAAAAAAAACTTTTAAACGAGTTGCAACTAATTGATGAGCAAGTGAAAAGGTATGGAAGAATTGATAAGCGACAGGTGGAAGATTTATTGAAGAAATCTAAAAGTGAGAGATTTAACATGTTTTTATTTGCAAGTTTTTTCATCCATAACATAAATAGCATGCTGCAATCTCTGTTTAGCTCATCAAATTTGCAATTATATATTGGCAAGAGCAGAGTCAAGATATGTGAAAAAATGATGCAACTAAAATATTGAATTTTCTCTTAGTATTTGTGCAAGATTTTATTTAAGAGAAGCATTAAATGAAAATTACATTTATGATATTTTTTAAAATTTGTAGTTTTATTGAAAAATTTATTTGATTTCAGAGGGCATGTCGAGTATTGAAGCAGCAATGCTTTTGAGGTGCTGTGGTTCGTTGCTTGTTAAGGAGACAGTGGAGATCAGGAGACAACTTTTGGAGAAAGTTTGGAAGAAAGTGGAAGAGTGTTGTGAGTATTTCTGTTTTTTTTAATAAGACCAGAGAAAATTTCAAACGAAATTAAAATCCAGGCTCTTGCATAAGTGTTTGTGCTTCCAGGGGCAGGTTTTTGCAGCTCTTTCATTAGTGTTAATTTCTAATTTAAAAAGGGTTGCATTTGCATACATGACTAAAGCCTGTTACATTCTTATACTTCTTTTGGAAGATACAGTTATATTGATCAATTTACTGTGTTTTAAGCATGTAAGATATGCTAGGATGTGTCTGGAGAGGTTATAAAAGAAGATGCAGATCTTTAAATTTGGAAATAAAAATAAGTAGAACTTATTATCAATATAATTTGAATAAGTTCCACCTATTGACATAGTCTGATTTAATGACGAGCATTATGTATTTATAACCTTTCCAGAAACATCTGGACTCGTTTTGTTTGCAAAAAACTACAGATTATGTTTTAGCGTCAAATTTTTTGTTACGACTAATCATTTTTAATCATTTGTTCATTCAATTGTTTGTTTGTTTATTTGTAAGTATGAATAAAATAATTCTCGTGATGAATTCATCTGCATTGTTTTAAAGGTCCAGCCGTCACAACCGAGGTCATTAATGCTTTCCTTTCGGTTAAAATTGAGAACCAAACATATTTTGACCCTGCTGAAGAACTTGCAAAACTCGAGCAAAGTGCAAAAACACCAACTAGGGTGAGTAACAGATTTTCTAATTCAATTATTTGAATATAAAATATTTAAACAATTAAATTAGAAAATTATTATTGTTTTACAATTTTTGGTATCTTTATTATTAAATATTTAATTATTTTCATTATTTAGTTTAAAAGTTTGACGTTCGATTTTTTCGATTTTGTACAGTTTCGGAAATAATTTTATTCCGAACATTCGGTTTCAATCGGTTTTGGAAAAAATTTTCTGCTGAACTTTTGAAAACCGATTCCAAAAGTTTGACGATATTTGGAATTTTTTCTGAATAATCGCAACACTTCCGAAAAAAATTTTCTACGGAATTCTGAAATTTACGCAACAAATATTTGAACATTCGATGTTATTCGGGTTTGGAAATAATTTTATTCCAAACTTTCAAAAAAAAAACCGATCTTTTTGGGGCGTTTGGAAGGTAACCGAAGAAACTTCCATGCTTAATTATTATTATTATTATTATTATTATTATTATTATTATTATTAAGATTATTGCCTGATAACCCTTTTTTTTATGTTAGGCCACATACAATCTTCTCTTGGCTCAGTATTGTGAACTTGGTAATATAGAAGGTGCCAGGTTGGTAGATTGTTGATCTTGTTTTTAGTTGTTCAATAAATCTAAGATGTCTCCTAAATCTTATCGGATTTTTTGTGTTTCATTGAATTCAGCGAAGTCTTGAATTACATCAAATCTCTGGATTGGCCAGTTGATATATCTGTTATTCATTCTCTCATTACAGGATATATGAGGAGGGGGTTAGTAATCTACATTAATTTTATCAATATTTATTTATTTATATGATTATTATTGTGATGATTATTATTATCATTATTATTGTGGCAAAACTAAGATTTATTTCTCAAGAATTTGTTCGATAATATTTGAATATTATTTTTATAATTTGTAATATTTAACAGAGATTTCCAGGGTGCCAAGGAAATTATTATGAACATGAAGTGGGTATTTCTTAAATTATATTTTATTACTTATGACTTCTTTGAAGCACTGTATTATATTAATGTCGATTTCACTATATCCTGCTATATTAATAAGGTTTTATTTACCAGTCAACATGGCTTGAGACCAAACAACGAATCTTACACAACTCTTCTGCTCGGATGTGCCGAGAAGGGAGACATACCAGCCATTAAAGAGGTAGTTTTTATTTATTTTTTGCCTTTGCTGGGTCGTCCAGGTGTAAATTTGCAACGTTAAGTTGTTTTAGTTCCTGTTAACCTGGCGACTTTGAAATTTTGCACATTTCTTGCAATAAAAACTTTTTATGTTTCTAGTGAATCTTGCATTTATTTTTAGTTTTATTTTGATATTATTGGGCAGCTCACATGTGTATTGAGAGTTTCTCTGCGATACGTTTTCGTATAGTAAATCATAATTTCATTGAAAACTTAGGTAATGAGAATGGCTGCAAGCAAAGAAATAAGAATTCCTTTAAGAAACGCTTACGACGTTGCTGTCAAACTGGCTGTGTCCGGTCACGGGGATAAAATCTCCGAGGTTTGTATAATTGTGGGTGGTGATAACTTTGTGCTGCTTTGTTTGTATATGCGTAGATTTGTTTTGATGTGTGTATTTGTTTGTGTTTATGTAGATTTCATTAGGTGTGTGTGTTGCTCTGACTATGTGTAGATTTCTTTGAGGATATTTTGATTTGAATGCATTTTGATTTTGTTGTTGAATTTTTGTAGGTTATGGATATTCTTGGTTGTGGTGCACTGATGGATCCACAGCAATTCAATTACAAGTATTTAGTTTTATTGTAATTACATATGCAATTACAAGTATGTATTAAGATCTATAGAAATGTTGTAATACTATAGTCATATGGGCAATTGAAAGTGTGTATTTAAAAGCACATAGGTGTTGTAAAACATGTCATCATGTATGCAAACATTCTGGGCCTACAAATGTGAGCATCTTAGAATGAAAGTTGTTAGAAATAAGCTCATGATTGAGAAGCTTCCTTATGCATTAAATGGATAGAACAGACTAATTTTGTTTTTTTTTCTTCTAATTTTACAGTAGAAGGATATTGATGAGACAAAAGAAAATTGAATTCCACGATAGTGTTAACTGCTTAAACGAATTGATGGCATGCAAACAGATGAAAGCCATCATTCCAATCTTGAAGGTCGCCATCAACAAGGTCGTCATCTCTGAAGAACTCAAGAGCTCGTTTGCTCTACAAACTGTCATCTATGAGCTTGTAAAGAGAGGGGAGGTAAGTCTGTTGTTATCTTTTTTATTTATTTCATTAGAATACGTTGGTGGCTCTGATTGAAACTTGCTCGCAAAAGCGTTTTCGTGACATATTTCGCTATAAGAAGATGCTATACAATTTTTAATTACATTAAATCATCATCATCATAATTATTATTATTACTGTTAGCATGTTTACTTGAACTTGGGTTCGGAAAACATTTGCTCCTGACCTTCCCTCTTTGACTTAAAAATTCTGCAATGCTTTATTAACCTCAGTTGTGCATCTATATCCAGCCACTTATTTTAACCCTAGCTCTGAAAAGTTTTCTGGCCTACTTAATTTAAATCTACTTTATTAAAATTTAAATTAAGAAATTTTTTTAAATCTTAAATAACAGCCAGTAAAAGATGTGTTATCCACGAGAGAGATGTTGGTTAATGAGAATCTCATGTCTCCAGACCTTGAAGGTGTTGCAAGTGCTGCCATGAAATTACAGAAAACAGGTTTGTAGCATTCGATTCAATCTATTTGTGATTATTCATGGTTTGTTTGAAAATTTTCAATTCATCATATGACATAAAGCCTAATGAAAACTAATTATTTTTGTTTTCTTTTCTAACAGGCTATATTTTAGAAATGCTTGAGGAACTTAAAAACTTGGTTAGTAATTATGAATAGATGATTGTACTCATTTATAGATTTATTCTTATTAGTTGTTTTGAATTGATAGTTTTAATAGTTTTGAGCTATATGTTATAAATACTAAATAGCATTAAGTTTTCATATTCTAATGCATATATAACCAGGTTTGTCTAGAGAGGCTGTAAAAAATGTGGCTCATATATATATATATATATATATATATATATATATATATATATATATATATATATATATATATATATATATATCTTCTAATGTATGTATGTATAAGCAGTAATTTGTATCTTTTAAATGTATGTATGTATAAGCAGTAATTTGTATCTTTTAAATGTATGTATGTATAAGCAGTAATTTGTATCTTTTAAATGCATTTATGTATAAGCAGTAACTTTATTTTTAGTTGCACTGACTCTTTGTACATGCATGTTTTTATAAATTTAAAACATTTATATAACTGCTTATCATATCTCAGGGAATGGTTTTCAAGCCCCACTACTTCTGGCCAATTTTCTACAAGGCAAAAATGAACAAAAACGTTGACGGTGGGAAGCATATTTGAATAAAATTTATATATAACATTGATTTATTACTTTTGTTATTTGTTTTCACAGTTATTAGATTTTTAATTTCTACAATTCATTTTTTTATGATACCTGGCTATAGAAATCTATGAGATCACCAAGTTTTGCGTAAGAAATGTCGTTCCTTCACTGAATGAACTCACCAACACCATATACGATTGGTCTTTTGAAAATCTCATCGATCTTAAAGAGGATCCTGAAGTTATTCTGGAAAAATATAAGGTTGCATTAGCTGTTTTTTTCTAATCTGGAAAGTTATAAAGTTATACGACCTGTCCTTTTTTTGTTCTATCAATCAAGAATAATTAATTTGGTTTCTGTTTAAATATCTGCATGTGTGTCATTTGAAATTAATTTCTAATCGTGTTCATTTTCAGAAACTCGAGATGCACAAAATATCAAGAGATATCATTGAGACTACATATTTGATGAAGCAAGGCAAATTTGCTGAAGCTCAACAACTTAGTTAGTAATCTATTTTCAAACATTTATACAATGCGAAGACTCAATTATCAGATTAATAGAGTTTCATAGATCGTATTGTTTTGAAGCAGATAGCCTGATTTGTTAATGTACCTGACTTGTCACCTGCACGTTATCGTTTCGATTTATCGTGCAGTGCACCTCCTGAGACAGACAATCTTGCGTCAATCATAAGGCGAAATATTGAAGCTCTGTTTTTTTTTTTCAAAATGGAAATTATCAACTTTTGTGACTTTCGGGGTAATAAATACATTTTTGCATATTTAGATTTTGGATAGAGCATGCAGGCATTGGGTGAAACTGTTTGATACTTGAGCTGTTTCTGTGCTCTTGTGTCATTAACGTTTTCTTTTATTTTGATGGTAAGAAATAGTTTAGATTTCTTTTATGAACAAAAAAAAATTTTTTTTCAGTTGAAGAAGGACACCAAGCTTCTACTCCTCTGATTAAAAGACATTTGTTCAATGAAAATATGAAATTAGATCTTCAAGATGGCAGCTTCTTCAGTGTTAGTATTTTTCTTTAAAAAGAAGTGTGCAAACTTAATTTAATAAAATTCTATAGTGGTGCTTGTTGGTCAGGAATGGTTGAAGTTGTACCCAGTTTGTGCAATTGTGGATAATCGTAACTATTTGCTTGCTTGCTGTCATTTGCATTTTTAGGATAATGATCTTGATATTTATACTATTTATTTGACAGCTATAAATAAATATTATCTTATGTTTTGTATAGAATTATTTTAAAATGCTATATAAAATTTATAAACTTTGAGATGGAGTAATTTGTAATTTTTTCCTGCACACAGCTTCTGAATAGTCTGAAAAATAGAATTGGCCTTAACTTGAGGACAAATAGTTCTTTATTCATTTCATCAATCAAAGCAGTCGAACCTGAACAAATCAATAAACTTCTCGAAAATTGGATCGATAATGTTTGTAGTCGCTTCCTTTTTTTTTCTTTTTTTTGAAATGATCGCTACAACTTTACTTGTAATGAATTTCAAACTTTACTTTTCAAGGACTTCAAGATATTGAAAAGATTGGTCCAACCAGCAATGTTTGAAGCACAAAAAAGAGGAGCTTCAAAAGAACTCATTGAAGTTTGTAATTTAAGTTTATTTATTTACATATTTAATATCGTTATCATCGTTGTTTCTCTTCGTACTAAAACTAATTTTGTTCTAAATTTTTACAGAAAATTGCTACTCTCTCTTCTACAGTGTCCCAAACTTACGAGTTTGATTCTCCTTTGATGAAAGATATTTTAGTTGCACCTTCAAGACCAATTAAAAAGGAGACAAATGAGCCTGCGAAGAAAGTTAAGAAGCAGAAAGCTAAAATAATCGATGGAGAAGCAAAAACAAGTGGTGCAGTTGAAGAGAATCCGGTAGAAATTCCAAAGGACGAAACTCTGGCTCAGAAGGCCCAGCGTTTGCTTCATAAGAGAGAATACAAAGGTACATATATATATTTGCTTTGGAAGCAGTTGCTCATTATATAGTAATACATCAGATGAAGTTGCTCCTTATACCTTATGTAGTCATGTCAGAGAAAGTTGCTCATAATATAGTCTTGTCAGATGAAGTTGATCCTTATATAGTGGTGTAACTTTTTTTAAAGATTTTAACATGTCATAAAATTGAGCTTCAGGTTCAGAATCGCTTGTAAGTTTTTTCTTCGAGTGACTTCTGTTTTGTAGGATGTTCAAGTTACCGTAATTGATTGCATGTGAAGAGCACAAGTTACCGTAATTGATTGCATGTGAAGAGCACAAATAACTGTAATTGATTGCATGTGAAGAACACAAATAACCGTAATTGATTGCATGTGAAGAACACAAATAACAGAATATAAATAAGCACAAATGGATTTTTAATAAAAATACAGGAGATGTCATGGGAAGAGTTAAATATTTATCATTTTTTTGAATTTTGTTACCATTTTCTATTCAGATTTTAAACAGCTGGTGTTTGATGTCGCTGGAAAAGGCGATGTCGATACATTGAACGCCATCAAGCAATTGAACTTGCCAAAATCTCTTACTGGATTCTTTGGCAAGAGTATGTTCTTTGCCCACTTGGAAAGGTTTGAATGAGAGTTTTTTTAATTGATGGAGAAAGATTCTTTTTTTTTATATATATTATTTCATCTTGTTCTATACAGCAACAAAACAAAGGAGTTTGTTGAAGAGCTAAAGGCAAATCCACAAGAAGTTGGAAATTATCTTTCTCTTGCCATCTTGTTGAAATTGGCAGAGAAAGACAGCGGCTCGCTGGCGGAAGGTATTTTTTCCGGATTTGTCGTAATTTGTAGCCGAGCGTTGTTCGATCGTCGACCGGGTTTTTGAGAAAAATAATTTTTAACATTTTTAAAAATTAGTTGAAGAAATGCTGAAGAAAACTGCAGCAGAAGAATTGAAAGATTATCCTTCGTATGCTAACCTTTACAACTTCTATCTCATCAAAGGAGAAGTGCAGAAAATTGATGAACTGTTCAAGGTATATTCTTGCTGTAATTTATTCAAACAAGATTTATTTTTTTTTTAAAACTGATGAGTTATCAAATTTCTAACTGGTCTTGTTTTTTTCATGGTTTATTTTTAATTTTTTATGTATGTTATATATTGTAATTGTTATTATTATTATTTTAATTTTTATTACTCAGCAATATCCTGTTCTGAAGGAGAAAATCAGACTGGGTCACATTTGCTCTCGGGCTAAGCTGGATAAAAATGTATGTTCATGTTTCTTATAATATAATATAATATAATATTATTTTATTTTATTTTATTAAGTATTTATTCATTAATTTGATTACCCTATTTTCACAAATATAACTCGAGTCCAGATGTTCCTGGGTTGTTGTAAGTGTTCGTCTTTAAATCAGAGGATGTAGATACGTAAAACCTATTCGAAATTAAATTAATAGTTGATTTGACGTAGCTTCATTGCTTGATTTAAAGTGCCACATCTTTGTTTTTCAATTCCAGACACGTCTGGTTAAATAAATAATTAAGCATTCTAAATTATTTACATTCGTGCTATCATTACGATATTCATCAAATTCGCAGGAGAAGCTACTTCGTCAAGTGATTGAAATCCACAAGAATCCTGAGAATGTAAGAAGGATTGCATCTCCTTATAACAACCTTCTACTCATCAAATGTATGTTTTGCTATGTTATTCATTTTATTTTGGGTTATGCTGGTTTAAGCGTAAGAAATCAGTTCTTCGCTCTGAAATGCAAAAAACACTTCCACTGAACAAACATGAATACAAACAATACAAATCTATACAAACAATACAAATCTATACAAACAATACAAATCTATACAAACAATACAAATCTATACAAACAATACAAATCTATACAAACAATACAAATCTATACAAACAATACAAATCTATACAAACAATACAAATCTATACAAACAATACAAATCTATACAAACAATACAAATCTATACAAACAATACAAATCTATACAAACAATACAAATCTATACAAACAATACAAATCTATACAAACAATACAAATCTATACAAACAATACAAACAATACAAATCTATACAAATGAAACAATTTCAACAATGTTTAAATTATGGTTTTAATACTTTAAATATTTTAAATTATGAAATTAATTTAATGAATTTGTATATAAAGGTGAAGCTAACGACAGCAAAGCTGCTATGGACATCTACAATGAGGGACTCAGTCAAGGAATGACATTTGACAATTTTTCCATCAGAGCACTCCGGGCTCTTCAGTCTGTTCTTCAAGGCAGCGATCAGCCACTCCCTTGGAAAGTGAGTTACTTGTTAAAGTATTCTAAAACTCACTTCCACCATCAATAAGATCCATTTAAAAGCTCCTGAAAACACATCTCTACTCCAAGGCATTTGAACGCTATCCCACACTCCTCTGAGGCTCTGCTACTGGCACTTTATTAAACGACTTATTATTGTTATTATTATTACATGCTAATTCAACGTGTTTAAGTTTGATTAATTTAAAATAATAGATACATATTAATTCACTTAATTTTTATGTTGAAATAAAGGAAGGAGAGTTGGAAAAGAAAATTGAACTGGCTGCCAAGAAGAGGGAAGAGTTGTCATCAGATTCTGAATAATTAATTTGATAACAAATCCTACTTAAGAATAATATCTTTTCATTATGTTCGTCATTGTGAGCCGATGTGACAGAAATTTAAATGAATATAAATGATTTGAATTGTTTGTTTCGTCGTTAATGTTGAGATGTTTAGAACTGAAGTTTAGGCTTTTCTTATATAATAAAGGTATGGATCGAAGAAGTGTATAGGTAATAATAGGTATTGCATGATTTCAAATTTTATAATAAATGTTATTGACAGCCTGTCTTTGGCGTGAGTGTCTCTTGTGTTGAAAGGCATTGTAGGAAAAAATAATAAAATTTTTAATGGTGGTTTTGATTGAAAGTTCGTCGGCTTGCTTATGTCGTTTCGTGCTGGGCTGCATTTCAGTTCTGCGGCGTTTTGATAGACGTTGGTAATTGTGATTGCATTCAATACGGTCTCCTTCGTCGTTTATGTGGGTCGTACGTAGCGGGGATGAGTTGAGCGGGAGTTGAAGAATGTCTTCGTTGACACCACCTGCTGATTTTTTGTGTTGTGAGGTTAGAAATATTCGATTGTTAATTGGAACGGCTTGTGAGAAGTTTGAACGTCGTGACTGAACGTAATCAAGCGCTGTTGTTGCATTGGGGATGCTAGGGATACATCCCCCCACCAACCAAAGTTCACAATTTTTACTTCAACTATGAATAAAGTTCAACTTATTAGCAACCAGCAAAGGAACACTTCAACAATTAGTACTGGTGAGGCTACCCAGCGTCGCCCGAAGTTTTTAGATGTTTTTCTCGCTCACGTTTTCATCCCTGCTTGCCCTCCTACTCCTTGCCGCTTTCCCGCTCCCACGCACTCTCGTTCCCACTCTTTTTTCCGCTTCCACTCGCTTTCCCAATCCCGCTCGCTCTTCCGCTCCCGCTTGCCTTTCCGCTCTCTTCCTTTGTTCATCTCCCTTCTAACTTTTTTTGCTCATGAAACGATAAATAGATTTGGTAAAAGTTGCTTGAAACCTTCTTTAAATTTTGTTGCGTAAGCTAAATTTGAATATGATCACGCAATAACCTTTGATGTTCGTACGCAGGGATTTTTGGCTTGGGAGGATTTTTGCTAATAAAAAATAAAATAATAAGCTGATTTAAAAAAAATAAATAGATAAAAACCCTCTCCTTAATGAGTACCATGTTGTGTCAAAATTTCGTAGCATTTGGTCCAGCCGTTCTCGAGTTTAGCGCTTAGCAACACATTTAGCGACTTATTTTTATTGATATAGATTAATTAATTATTATTAATTATCAAAAGCTTTCCAACTAACGCACTAGTTTTATCATCTGCTGACCGCCGCGTTATGCGAAATTGCTAACATACATACATACATACATACATACATACATACATACATACATACATACATACATACATACATACATACATACATACATACATACATACATACATACATACATACATACATACATACATACAGCTTTACATCTGAAATTATGTATTTTTATTATGTTGCCTAGATGTTTAAAAAACACAGGCGCTTGTACCGATCAAACCTTAGCGTTAAGATAGCGGAGATTGACAGGGGAAATTTGTATTGTGATTATATTTGTGAATTTTCTTGTTTTGGTTATTATTATTAATGATAATAAAATATCCGATGTTATTGAAATGTCCATCAGATTGCATTTTAGAAAAATCGTTTTTGAAAAACCCCAGAAGCCTGTAGGCACGTCAGTTCAGATTTTTTCTGCATGTTATATAATCTTGAGATAGTATACAAGGTCACGATCATATTAAAGTGATTTGCTTTGATGAAATTTTCATAAAAAAAATGAAAAAAATGAATGCAAAGTGCCTGTAAGAATGCCAACCAAACAGTAATAAATTTATCCCCCTCATCTCCCAAAAAATCCTGGACCGCACCTGATCGTAATCGTAAGTTTAAAGTGGGGATTAGTTATATGAAGTGAAGCACATTAACATTAAAATATTTTATTTTAAGTCAGCTATGCTGAATCAAATGTATTTTGTGGTGTTACAAAAGAGCTGGTGGTTGTGATGAGAGAACTTGATATATAGGTATAGTTTCACCAAGAGCTGGAAATAACCTATTTATCCGGGAGTGCGAAAACAGTTTCCCATATTGCAATTAGACATTTAGCAAAAATTTAACAATATTTAAGCATGGATTCGTCAGTGTTAGAGTGTCCTTACATTGTTGAAGAGCTCCATTATTTAATAACAGAGCTACCATTCAACATAAATATACAGGTCGTAACAGTCAGGCAACAAAGTGCGGATTTTGCTAAACAAAGCAGCTTCTTTACTACTACTACTATTACTATCATTACTACTTCAATATTATTACTTTATGATGATTATTTAAGATTTATGAATTACTAGAAGTGTAATTGGTATAAGGGCGGAATGATATTACTGAAGAGAACATGGCTTAAAATATTACCAATTAACATATTAAAGAGGTGTGTTTTCGATTTCTACTCTTTGTCAAATCAAATGGCTGGTGATTTATCGAAGATGTCGCTCTATACATAGCTGGCACGATTACTTGCTTTTCTACTTTTGCTGATACCGCAAGCTTCTACGAAAGAGTAGTCTTATTGAAGATCTTGTACAAGTTAATTACATTTTTAGGTTCTTAAACTATTCGTATTTGGCTCGTAAATATGTGAAGTCGTATCCATTTCTTGGTGCGACGACGACGACGACGACGACGACGATGAGATTAAATTGCGGGAGTATAACCATAAGACCTTCAGGAATAATTTTCCTAGTTGTTTTCACGCTTCTGTTCACGTTTTTCGTGCTTCTACTCAGTAACAACAGCTTCACTAAAAGTCCCAGTGAAGATGCAACGTTCATGGACGGGGATCAGTCGGATTACTTCGTGGAAGATGTTGAACGAAGGCCAGCCCGTGGTGGAAAAGCCAGAAAAATGAACGATAGAAGAAAAGATGAAAGGTAGATAATTGTTTTGCTGACTAATGTTCACGACATCGTGCGGCGTGGGAATGCGACGATTTTATATTGGGGTAATGTGAATACCTGGTTGATAGGTTAGGATTGAATTGTTGCATTGTGTAAATCTATTTTTGTCGTCGATAACCATGATTTGTGAATGCATTGGTAGATTTAGAACTTTTTTAAAATGATATATTATGACTGACAATCGTTTGATATCTTTTTTTAAACTTTGAACTTTTATCTCACACCTATTTGAAGGAATGTCGAGTCCAGGAAAAATGGACAAAATGACGACAACGCCAAAATCGATTCAAGAGTGGCCAACATACCAGACACGCGCCCACTTCTCTGCAAGTACAACGTCAACGATGGTGCCACATCACAAACAAACACCAAAAGCCCTTCTGTAACTGTCAGTCTCATTCTAGTCTTCAACGATTATCAGTTTTATGAACTAAAAAAAACAATAGAAAGCTTTCTTGTGTCGGAATCTCATCCGCTGGTCTCAGAGATCCTCGTGGTTGACGACGCCTCATCGCTGACCTACATCAAAGAGGAAGTTCAGTCATTTCTTGCTTCTATTCCTAAGACTAAGCTCTTTAAGTCGTCGATGTCGGAGCCGATGGGGATGGCAAACGCCCGGAATTTGGCGGCCCGAGAGTCAACGGGAGACGTACTCGTATTTGTGACCAGTGGTGTGATTTTAGGACCTGTGTGGTTGGAACCACTGCTGAAACAAATTAGAGAAGAAACAGATGTTATTGCCGTACCGCACATTGATCTCATTAAAGATCCAATAAGTATGGAATACGTTCAAACACCCGACAACAGCACTTATACCTTAACCTGGAGTCTATCCATCAGACCTTTTGAAATTACAGAAGCCTCTGTCAAAAGGAATGATGCACTTTTGACTCCCCTTGTCACTGATGCCCCCGCCATGCGTGGGGATGTGTTTGCAGTCAGCAAAAAACATTTCCTAAAGCTCGGTGGTTACGATTCGAACCTTGAAGATTACGGAGGAGGTGAAAACGTGGACATGTCTCTCAAAGCTTGGCTTTGCGGCAAGGGCATCAAAACCGTTCTGTGTTCTAGGGTTGGGGTATTAAATGCCTACGATCCTATGAAGGTAAGATCAGAGATGAATCGAATGCGACTGGCTGATTTGTGGTTCTCTGATGCAGAGCACCGGTCTGCAGTGTTCAGGTTGATTGGCTCCAGAGTGGATGGACCAGGCAGTGACTACCACGACTTAGATAACTCAAAAAGGCCTGGCGCGTCGTTCTTGTCATTCTTGATGAAGTCAGCTTCGTGCAACAAACGGTCACTCGCGTGGTATTTGAACAACGTGGCCATCAACATGGTCAAGCTCCGGATTGATGCAGTGGCTTACGGCATTCTGAAGACAGGCACAGTCCGATGTGCTCATTTAATAAGAGTTCTTCCCTCAACAAATAACAATACTTCAGACGATAAAAGTTTAAAGATTTATATAAAAATCAAACTCGACGAATGCAAACCGACCGTCATTGTTAGTCCAAGAACCAGAAACAAAAATTCCCTCACCAATCATTCAGCCAGCGACCTGAAAGAATCAATTTTCCAGATGACAAGAGATGGCAGAATCATCGCTGGTGACAACTATTGTGTCACTACGAAAGAAAACGGGTATATAGCCATGGAAAAGTGTCGCAAGGAGCGAGACGACAAGCAAAGATTCTATTGGAAAGATTTTCTTCTGATTAACGTGTGGTGCGGCTACTGCATGATGCAGGTTACCGATCCCGACCTGTCCACTCCAGGAGACAGACAAATCGCCATGGTTCAACCGTGTGATTCTTATTCAGATAAAGAAAAGAACTTCATGAGTTGGTCTTTTATCAACCTATGATCGCTGCATTGCAGGACAAGATTTACATCTTGTAGTAGAACAAAGGAATACAGGAATAAGCTTTATAAAATATTACCAACTGATGATATTTTCTGATGTAGTTGGAAGTCGTATTTTTTATTTTGTAGTAATTATTTTTGGACCTATAAATATTAACTTTTACTGCTTGCAAGTATATTTACTAGTGATATGAGTTGGTTTGGGTCTTGATTACTCTTGATCGAGTGACTCTTGAAACCCGGGCAAGACGTCGTCAAAATAGGGTTACCTACCGTCATTTAAAATTTCAACGAATCGATCGATATTTGACTGGCTGACTTATTAGTGACTAGATCAGGGTTTCTTAACTGGTGCGGTGACCCCCCAAAGTGGGTTGCCGTTCTAGTTTAGGGGAATGCGAAAAATGAAAGTTTGAAAAAATAAAATGTTTAAATTTGAAAAAAATATTCTATACAATTTTAATTTTTACGGAGAATAGTTAGAAAATTTTTAAAATCTTGACTTTTGGCAATGCTTGTATTTTAAATCCTTTATTTTAACTTCAACGTGTTTGTTTGCTTGCTGGAGCCATACGATGGGACCCTAAATCACTCAAAAAAAAAACTAACTTCCCGTTGTCCTATCGAGTTGAAATTTGGCGGGTTCATTTGTTGCTGCGGATTTTACATTCTACTAAATTAAATTTTTGGTGGGGAGATGCAATTTTTTTCAATTTTTGTCAAAGACTTCCACTTTTTCCTCCAAAAAAGCTAATGACCAAGGGTGGTTGTATTTTTTAGTAATTTAATTTCAACGACAGTCAATTTCCAAAAACCGGGTATTCTACCAATTTTTTTTAATTGATATTCTGTTGGTGGATGCATCCCTGGTTATCACATCATCACTTTAAATGGCATTTCAAAACTGAAAGGTGTAAAAAAAGGAAATATTCAGAAGACTGTGTTCAGTTTGGTTTCACTTCTACCACTGAAAAAGACGACACAACGAACGACCGAATTGTTTTTTATGTGACAAAGTCCTGTCAAATGACAATTTAAAATCGAACGAGCTAACAGGGCATTTCAGTACAGTGCATTCCAACAATTCCGAGTCGATTGACGTTATTAAACAGAAAAGAGCTATGACGCCGCAGCAAGTTTACCTTAACTAGGATTTTTTTCTATTATTGACAAACCATTCCTGATTGCTTCTTACTTAGTTTCTTATCAAGTTTTTAAAATTAAAAAACCCACACACTCTTTCTCAGATAGCTACCCAGCTTTGACCAAAAATGCGCTGACATTCAGGACAAAATTTTATTGCTGAAGAATAAATCCTTTTCTGATATCTATCTCCTAGACAACCACACAAACCTCATTAAGCTGCATGATCTTTCATAGTGAATGAATGACTCGTTTGAAATTCATTCGTTATTTCATAAAAATTTCCACTTCTTTCAATTTTGAAACGATTAAAACTAATTCAAGATTAAAAACGATTTTCCAGTGAAATTTCATGATTTTTCTCCGAGTAATTCCAGCCTAAATCCTAACTAGATGATGCATGTTTAGTAGGTATACATGTGTGTATGAGGAGTGAGTAAGTATGTAAGTATGTGTGTATGTGTGTGACATTAGAACCGAAAAAAGTCTCTACGCTTCCACACGTACGCACTCACACGCGCGCAGTATATATATATATATATATATATATATATATATATATATATATATATATATATATATATATATATATATATATATATATATATATATATATATATATATATATATATATATATATATATATATATATATATATATATATATATATATATATATATATATATATATATATATATATATATATATATATATATACATTTTCATTTATATGTTGCATCGTAGCATGTAAGTGAAGCAAACCATAGTTTAAAAAGTTTCAAAAACGAAAGTGTAAGTAGCAAAAAATTTAAAGAGAAAAATATTCAACGATCCACACAAACAAACAAACAAACAAATACGCTCGCACACACATATAAGGATGCGGGTGTGTCTAACGGCCAAATAAATTGATAAGTTTTAAAAAGGCGCTTGTATAAGTATTGCTGAGAAAGAAAGAAAGAAAATTAAAATTAATAAAAAATATGGAAAAATACGCGAAAATAAAAAAAAAGAGAACGAAGTTTCATGAAATCAGTTTCCTTAGCAACATGGTTATGAAATGACAAAAATAAGCTGAAATAGCATCTAACTAGCAGAACAGGTTCCATCTAGCGATCACTTTTTCAGTGCAATTTATGGTTTCACGGCATGCAATCTTGATGAAACACGCACACACGCTCCACTCTGAGTTCCAACTTTTACAAATTTCTCTCACGAGCGGACTGCGAAGAATAAGAACTTCAGTTTTTTTATTCTTAATATTATACTAATGATAATAAATAATAATGTCAATTTCATCTTTGTTTTATTTGAACATAAAATATGATGCGAAGAAAATGAAGAAGAAGAAAAACCATCGAAAGTCCCGCTTTCTTGTTTCGTCACCGGCTTGTTAGGAACCATAAAAAAAGAAGTTACGCTGTAACTTTGTGAAGACGTAATTTTGTGGAATTGTAATGTTTCAATTTCAAACAGTGAAAGTGTCAACTGCATTCATCACTTCCTTAACCAGCTAACCATCATCATCATCACCACCATTACCATCACCATTACAATCCCAATTAGCATCACCATCGCCACGACCACCACCACCAGCATCACCATCACAATCACAATCACCACCACCATTACCCCCACCATACCACCCTTACAATTACCCCACCATACCCCCCACCCCCACCAGCACCATCTTTACCACCAATCACTACCTTAATGACCAATGAACTAAGTAGCCATCCTTCGGTTTAAATGTTTTAACCACTATATCACACTGATCATTATCACGACCGACACCGCCATCAAAACTTCTACGACAATTTTTTAGATCGCCTTACAACGACTAGACTCCGCGCCGATTTCTCCCATATAAATTCATCTACATATTTCCTAATAACAGCAAATAATTATTTCTTCTCTAAAAAAAAACTTCAAAACATGTCGGCCATATTTCATGCGACATTCATTCATTGTCTCCAGCGTTTATTTTTATTTCTTCTAACGTGGAAAATAAGCATCACAAGGAGAACGATCTCAACATTGAGTTTGACTGACCTTCTCCTTTGTCAACACCATAATCATCATCATCACCATCACCATTATCATCTTTCTCCTTATCATCATCATCATCGCCACCATCACCACGTCTGCAATCATCATCACCACCACTGCCCTCTTTTTTTCTTTTTATTTCTTCGGGGATTTTCTTTGAAAACAACCGTTTGTGGTTGGATGCTGAATTTTTCTTATTTATGATGTGTTGCTGTTGCTTGCGGTTGTCGCTGAAGTTGCCCATACTCTTCCTTCGACGTTCTGTCGCCTCGCTGTCATTGGGACGGCTGCTGCTGCTAGCGGTAGTGGCAGCGGCAGTAGTAGCGGCAGTGGCATCGACTTTGTTATCGTCTTCTGAGACCTTAAATCCATCTCTAGCGCACAATTTTTCTGAGGAGTTGTGAACTCTGTACAGAGAATCAGAAGAGCCGATTCGAAATTCAACTTTCATGAGTTTATCAACTTTGTGAACAACCAATCGGTCTTTTCTCTTGCGCTCGTCCACTTCCTGTTGGTGCGACGCAGCGATTAAAAGTTTCATCTTCTCGTCGAGCTGAAATCTCTTTTGATGTCTGAGGAAGGGAACCGATATGCTGCTTCTCATGGGCGATCCCTGCCCGTCTTCGCAGCTCTTCCGCTTGCCTTCGTCCTCCGTCGAAATGATTCCGTCGGATTCGAATGTACTTCCGACTTTCTCGCTTTCTTGTGTTTTGTGAAGAAGATGGCTTGAAAGAAAGAGTTTTCTCTTGTGAGAGGAATTGTGCCTGCTAGCTGGATAGTCTTGATGATGTGACGGCTGCTGTTCCTGTTTTAGTAGTTCGACGTCTTGTTGAGGTTGATCAGTGTTGAACATACGATGGTCTTCATCTTCCGTTTGAACTTGTTGACGATGTACGTCACACGATCGAGTCTGATCTGGCTGTAAGTGCTGCTGGCAAGTTGCAGGGTTTTTGTTGAACGCGGGCATAAAACCGATATCGTTTGCTGGCTGCTGGTCTAGTTGTTGCAACAGTTGCTTCTGTTGTGGTAATTGTTGCTGGTTTTGTTGCTGCAACAGTTGTTTCTGTGGTGGCAATTGTGTGCTTTGTTGCTGCACCTGTTGAACTGAGAATTTGCTATTTCCACTGCACTTCAGCATAACTTTCTTTCCAGACGAAACGTTCTGGAAAATTCCTCGTTCGCTTTCTTTGCTCGATTTTTTCCTTACGTGCTTAGAAAACGGAAAACATCCATTTTTAGTCGGCGAAGTTTCCCGCGTCGCTGCTGACGAATTAGGCAGACATTTTTTGGACGGTCCTTGTTTGTGTGCAGTTATCTCGGTGACGCTATTTTCCGAGAGAGTTGCAGTAGTCGGTGTCGTTGCAAGCGGCGGCGTGTCGGTGTCGTTGCTTGCTCTAGTGAAAGCGCCATTCAAGTTGGACTTGTTTTTCTTCAAGTTTATCCCCAGTTGACTGACTTTGGCTTCGTCCGTCAAGTTTCGTTCGGAAACGCTGCTGGTTTTCTGCAAGAGAGGATTTGCAGAAGGTGGTCTCAACAAGCGGCTACTCCCGGGTGCAGAAAGCAGTTTAGTGGATTCACACGGATTGGAGCTGCAGTGCGCTAACGGCCCCGCTGTGTTTGAACCCTCAGCTGCAAAGTTCGGCGTGCTCCTTCCCGGAGACTCGGAAAGTCTCGAGAGTCCGCCGGCTTCTCTCAACTTTAGAGTGGGAGTGTGAGAGGGGGTCTTTTGGTGGTGTGGCGAACCCGATTGAGATGATGGAAATAAAAGGGGAGTCACAGGGACGTTGTTGAAGCGGCCTTTCATGGACATTGTGAAGCCCATGGAGAGACTTGCTATAGAAGAGAGACCCATCGACGTGTTCATCTGACTGCTCTGGAAGGCTGTAAATGATTTTCATAACTATAACCACCACCGACCTCGTTATCACAATGTTAATTATTTTTATTTATTCTATCATCATCTATGACCATTCTGATCATCATCAGCATCATAAACCATTCTCGTAATCTTCATGCTCTTCCTTCTAATCATAATCTTTATTATCGACAATAAAGACAACAAATTATGAAAACAAATCAATAAGAACACCAAAGACAACAACAACAACAACAGCAACAGCAACAGCAACAACAACAACAACAACGACAACGACAACAACAACAACAAGATATACTGCTAAATCAAGACAAATTCAATCTCACCGCATCTGGAAGGTTTGCATTGGAATAGTTCCCTGTCAGTCGCACCTTTAATGACGCACAAGTCTTTCAGGTTTTGCAACTCTTTCTGTTAGTTTACAATAATTACAAAATGATTAAATAATAATGTATATATATATATATATATATATATATATATATATATATATATATATATATATATATATATATATATATATATATATATATATATATATATATATATATATATCAACATACATATGTCTGTATGTCTGTATGTTATAACTTTGCGTGACGCTGTTAGGTGGCGCTGCAATCGCAAAATTATATATGATATTTAAAAATTCCGTCTGTTTTTGACGGGTTATTTTAGTAATGTAATAATATTTTACAATGTTTAAAAATGTTGAATGTACTTAGTGTTACAATGGTCACAATGTCACATGGTATTTATTTTAATGACCCTGAAAATGGGTGTAAGGCCGAATTGACCCATGAACACGAAAGCTGTGCAAGGAATCAAGCCCATGACATTTATGGCTAAGTGCCATGTTATGTGCGGTACGACTAAGACCAATGTCCTTCAGTGTCTTTAATATTTGAGTTCATAACTAATTAAAATCATATTTAATCATTATATCAAAACTGCAAAACACAGCCATACACCAAATTCTCGCCCATACATACATACATACATACATACATACATACATACATACATACATACATACATACATACATACATACATACATACATACATACATACATACATACATACATACATACATACATACATACATACATACATACATACATACATACATACATACATACATACATACATACATACATACATACATACATACATACATACATACATACATACATACATACATACATACATACATACATACATACATACATACATACATACATACATACATACATACATACATACATACATACATACATACATACATACATACATACATACATACATACATACATACATACATACATACATACATACATACATACATACATACATACATACATACATACATACATACATACATACATACATACATACATACATACATACATACATACCTACACACATACAGACACACAGACATACAACTATACCCTTCTCTATCAACTAACATACAAACCTTCTTAGCACTTATGTCACTCTCCATCACTTCCAATTTCTTCTCCAGGCGCCTGCGTGCTTTCTTCTGAAGTTTCAGTCGAAACTCGTGTCTCTTCTTGGCGGTCACCATCAGTCCTGCAATGAGACGAAAGAGATGTGCTTACTGGATTTTCTACAGGGAGGGACGGTTCCATTAAATAGCTCCATCTTATTTTCATTATAAAATCTATATAATAAATTGTATTTATTCTTATTTGATAATTTGATGTCTAAAAATAACCAGGTTTTTTTAATTGTTGATTTTTAATCCTTTATATAAACTTTGTTTTTAGTGCGCTCCGACATAATTTTTAAAGGACTTCATAACCCACTTTATGTTAAGAACGTACAGACTAGAGTACTTCAATGGCACATTTTTCACGACTCGACCCGGCTCACCCCTTTTCATAGGCGTAAATTCCGGGCGTGCCCTGCCCGAACCGTTAAGATATCTATACTTGGCAGAAAAACTTTGGCCCGGCTTGTTTAGATAACCTTAAAACGAGGGCCCGGTCTGTGCACTACTTTATACTTATACTAGTATGTAATCTAGTTATCTTTACTCAATGAGCGTGAGTGAGTGAATGAGTGAGTGGGCGAGTCAGTTATCATCGTAAATATGTATATAGCATAACAATCAAAAATATTTATATGGTGCTAAAATGAGAGTCTGAATCACAAACATATTTGATAGCGTTATCAGAAAATATCTACGAATAAGGATGATTCCATACTTTGAAAATAATTTATAAATGAAATAAAAATTCTGGTGATCAATTGAGTGGTTGATGATGGCAAGAAAAGAATGGAGATCAACAACAGCTTTTTTGCATCATTCATGCCGAGCAGATTCACAACAAATAAAGAATTGCACTCCCTGAGGAGGAATCGAGAAATCCTTTTTTTTTTTTAGAGCTTTTATTGATTTATTCGCAGCGAGAGAAATCAACAAGGAATCGGCACGAGTTTGATTCCTTTTGGAAATTGCACGTCGAAAATTGATTCACAATAAATTCTTTATGTTTGTCGTAGATTTATTGGGGGGGGGGGGGGGGGTGGGGCGTGGGCGGGGTCATGGCCACAACAGTTTAATTCCCGGTGACCGAAAGATTATTATAGACCTTAAAAACCATTTTCATATAAATGTACAATGTACATGCATGTACGAGAAGAAACAAGTTTTTGTCAGATCGAATTTTATCTTCTACTTTAGTATCTCAAAAACATTTCATCAATATAGTGTAGAGACACCAAAGAGTACGCAGTGCGTTTAGTAGGGTAGAGACACCAAAGAGTGGGCATTTTAAAAACTTTTATTTATTAAAAAATCAACTTTATCATTACACTTTGTACTTTTTTTCATGACTTGTCTCACTAACAAGTAGCAGTTGTATTGTGTCGTTTCAAAAAAATAAAAGTATACTAAATGCACTGCGTACTCTCTACCCTTTATAAGTGTGTTTGTGTGTGTGTTCGCTTATAAAATTCAAACCACTAGAGCAGTTTAAAATAAATTGGCAAGAAAATAGTCTTCTTAGGGAGTGAGGCTTAAAAAAAGTTTCGACTCCGTACCCCACTCACAAAGGGTAAGCTAACTTTAAAGTTAGGGCAAAGGTTTAGTCTAGGGTTACGACTCGAAAAAACACAAAATAGAAAGAAAGTGAGAAAGAAAATAAGCGAGAAAGAGAGAAACAATGAAAAAACCCCTAAAAAACTCGGGCAACGCCGGATAACCCTGCTAGTTGTAAATAAGTGAAAGCTAAATAAAAGTTCAATTGATTAGAAATGTTTTTCAATTGTTGAAAAGAAGAAGAAAAACAAATACAAATACAACAGCAGCGAAAAAGGCTCATGTCCCGCAATGGGGGCATAAATAAAGATAAATAATTAAAGAATTGTCTCCATTTGAAGGCAGAAGTTGCTTTCAGGACTCTAGCTGTGTGGCAATTAGGATTGAGGTGACTTATACACACACAGCTGAGGTCAGTTATATTAGGGGTCACTCTTTTTTTGTTTTTGTTTTTTTTTGTTTTATAGTTTATAGTCCTTTACACTAGGTGTTATAAGACTCTATTAGCTGTATGTAGGAAGCACTTAAGTATTTCCTGTCGTGGATCAGAATTTGATCCTTTTTACTTTTCCCTCCTCCTTTCTCCAGGCTTGGGACTGGCTCGCAATTAGCAAGGCGGAGTTAGGGGTCACTCATGTTAGGGGTCAGTTATATTAGGGGTCAGTTATGTTAAAGGTTATTTATATTGAGATGTCACTTATGTAGAGTATGCACTGTGCCTAGGGCTTACGAACAATTAGGGGCCTACGAAAAATCATAAAAATAATTTTTTTTCCATTTTTTATTGAGTGATTGAAAATAGAGAAAAAGCCAAAAAAAAACAAAAATTCAAAATTTTTCACTTTTATAATTAGAAACGTTTTTAGTAAAGTTGTTATACACAGTAGACTAAATTATAGACTTAACTATATAAACTTTGCGGCTCTTTGCATGAGCAAAATCACAAATAACATCTTCAAATGACATTTCCAGCATTAAATCGTTTTCAATTGAAAGAAATGCAAGAAAAGACAATCATTCTTGTCCCATCGTGGCCGCAGATAATTTTTGATAAATTTTAGTTTTGAAAAACATCGTTCACCTTCACAACTTGATCCAAAAATTGAAAGATAAATTCGAAAGGCAATATACATTTGGAAAATTTGTGATCAACTTATTTTCTATTTGGGCCTTCATCATTTCAGCAACAGATTTTTTTGTCGGCGAACATTGTATAAAACAAAAGCAACTCATCAGCAAATACCTCTTCCAGATCTGATGAATAATTAATTTGTTTGATTTTGAAACTATTTCATCACTTTACAAAGATCTGTCATAAAGAAAACTGAACCTGTAATGCAATATTGCGTAAGCTGCTCGCTGTTTTTCCATCTCAATGATAAGTCTGTCTATGGGCCTACGACGACCTTAAAACGGCCCTGGATGTCACTTATGTGGAGATTTCACTTATGTGGAGATGTCACTCATGTGGAGATGTCACTCACGTGGAGATGTCACTCATGTGGAGATGTCACTTAAGTGGAGATGTCACTTATGTGGAGATGTCAGTTATGTGGAGATGTCACTTATGTGGAGATGTCACTTATGTGGAGATTTCACTTATGTGGAGATTTCACTTATGTGTGGAGGAAATTTATAGTAAGGACTATAATGACTTTTATGGAGAGGTCATTTATGGAAAAAGTTATATATGTGACAAGTTTATTTATGTGAAAAGCAGATCATGTCAGGAAAATGAGGTTTTGTATGATGAATTTCTAAAGTTCAATTAGAAACTTTAAAGTTTTTTTTGAGAATAATTTTATATGAGTTCTCTGCCTCTTGATCAAACCTGCATTTAGAACAAATTAATATGCATACATAATAAGTTTGGTATTTATTACATAAAATAATAATGACAGTTTTTTAATAATGTCATATTTATCATTCTACTGGTTAGTAATGTTATTGTCATTAACGACAAAACACTATACAACCGACCATTTCGTCTTATATAGTGTCGAATAGATAAAGTAAAAGTTCATGAAATAACTGTTTACTGTTCTCAATCAAATCTCCATAAATGTTTTTGCTAAATTATTCAATAACTCACTTGCCATACAATTTTTTTTATTCCTCGACACCAATTTTAAAGAATCTCAAAAACTCATTCATTCATTCACCCCTCAGTCAATCTTTTATCTAACTAACCACTTCTCACAAAATCACAAACAATCACTCTCATACTACCAAATTTGTCTAAATCTTTTTTTATACCCTACTATAAATTTAATTACTTCATTATTTCCCATCAGGCCACACACCCACCCTTCTTTTCATTATGGAGGAGGTGCCCTCTACCGTCCGCGCGTGGCCATTGTAGATTTTCGCCTGTCGAAAGAACATATTTTTAATAAAAAAACAGAAGATGAAGAAACGGTACACGAGGAAAAAACTTGAATATCCAGATTATATATTTTTTATAAACAGCCTGCATGGACAGCCTTAGAAAAGAAGCAATAAACAATTCCTCGGACAATTAACGTACCCCCTGTCGCGGATCATCCCTTTTGTCACCCCTTCGGGATTGAAAAAAGTGGAGAACACAGCACAATCTCACTTGATTTATTACCATTTTTAAAGGAAAAAAAGATAAAAAGGTTTGTTATTCAAATGAGGTTCATGAAAATTGTATGAGATGTATGATCGAAACTTTGTTCATGAAAGTAAAATAATTTATAAAACAACACAAATAAAAATAAATTAGTCTCGTTTATGTGCAACTGAAATTGGAATGATGTATAATGTCATATAAGCCTGACTGGAATGTATGTAGGCAGTCAAAGTGAACGGCCACATGTTAAATAACGGTGATGTAATCAGTGGAGTGCCGCATGGGAGTGTGGTCGAACCTACGTTTTTTTTCATTTATATAAATGATGTTACTGACTCACTCAGAATTTATTGCGCGTAGGCGTGTAACTATTATAGTTGTATAACACCATCAAGTTTAAAATATTTGGAGATGATATAAAACTCTACACTAAATCTTCACCAACCCAAACTATTCCTTGCAAAATGATGTTGAGAGGTTGGTACAATTGAGCAACAGATGGCAAATAATAACTCCAGAAAAATGCATTCAAATTTCCATCAAATCTGCCCGTACCAAAACTCAACCATGCAACTATTATAGTTGTATAAAACAATCGCCTCATAAACCCTACCTACAATAAATAATATCCGTAATCTTGGAGTTTTCATTGACAAAAGACTTACCTAAATAGCTCAGATCAGCACCATTGTACATAAAGCATTTATTATGTTAAGATTTCTCCTCAAATGCTTTCGTTCAAAAACAAACATTTACTAGCCAGAGCGTATTGCACATACGTCCGACCTATCCTCAAGTAGGGGAGATGGGGGCTTTTTGATCTCTGGGGCACATTGATCTTTTGGCAATAACGTAATAATTTTTAAATTAAAAAAATTGTTTATGGTTTGTATTTGTTTCCGTACTATTTTTAGTCCTATTTCCTTTTCAACAATCCGCCGCTGAAAGTTGATAAATACGAAAGTTTGATTTGACCGGAGAAAAGTACATCTTCACAACAGTTGAGTTTCTGTAATTACAAATTAAATAAACATTTTTTCGGGAAAATTAATTTTGGATTGTATAAACGCATGTCTAAGGCTTATTTTATGGCATACTTTAATTCTCAAACAACATTTATTGATGAGATATCGCCATTTATAGCGTGGTCCATGTCATAGGGGCTCTTTGATCTGTACCAATATGGGGTACGTTGATCTGTTGATCAAAGTGCCCCTTGTACTAGGATACTAAATGTACGCATTCTCCGGGCATTGGAGGTTTAGTGTAGTCCTATAATTTGATATTTTCATTTGTGCAAATGATGACTTATTCCAATTTGAAAAGGATGATATTGTTTGTAGACTTCCAGACCCAATTCATCATGGCGGGACTGCTCGAGCCAGTCATCACTTGGTCTTTGCAGGAGATTTATCCATTTTTCCTCACATGTGTTGAATTTATATAACTTTAATGATTATTATTATTAATAAAAGCTATTATACCTGTTTTTATGTGTTTTTTGAGAGAACTGGATGTGGGATCGTACTGAATTTTACCTAGGATCAATGTGCCCCATGGGGGGGATCATAGTGCCCCATATGCGGGGCACTTTGATTTTTTTTAGGGCTTGCACCAAAGTTCAATTTAAAAATAGTTCTCTTACATTATAGAATGTCAAACTTAATTGAATACATAGAAGAGATGTTCCTCTCTGTAATTAACAAAAAAAAGTAGATTTTTTGAACGGCTTGACTGTTATCGCCAAAAAACCTCAAAAGAGATCAAAAAGCCCCCATCTCCCCTACTGTTCTCCAATCTGGAGCCGACACAGCAAGCAGCTTTTAACAAAAATAGAAAGAGTCCAAAAATATTTCACTGCCATTCCTAGTTTCAGGGCGCTGACCTATTCAGTCAGACTTCGACGACTAAATACTCTTCAGCATCGTCGTCTTATAAGCGAAGTTGGTAAAAAGATTATTTATTGCAAAGAATATCATGTTTTTGAATTTGACAGTCCCTGTACTGATGGCACTTTGTGTGGACTAAAATTTAATTCGGACCCGTATCTAACAAATATACTCAATTTAATAATAGAAATTGTAATTTGTTTTTCACCAATTATAAATATTTTTTCAAATTTCTGTGTCTGTTGTAAATATGAAAATAAAAAGAGATGTTGCATGCACAAATTTTAATTTCATAACCGTAATTCTTTACTGGAATAAATTGAAAAAAAAAACTTTATAAAATTAAGATTACGTTTAGCCTAGTCCGTTCAAGCCCGCTCTAAAAAATTTATAAGTATTAAAAAATTAAAAAAACTAACAAACTCTTCGTTTAGTTTATTTAGTCATTAATTGGTTAAAATGTATTCCAGGGAAAGTGCGATATTACTCCAGTTTCTGCAGCCTTAACCACCAACAGCACCGCTAATGACACCTCTACCGCTAACAACACCACTACCACCACCGCTAACGCCACCGCTAACGCCACCGCTAACGCCACCGCTAACGCCACCGCTAACGCCACCGCTACCGCCACCGCTACAGCTACCTACACTGCTAGCGCTACCGCCGCCACCACCACAACCATCATGATGATCACCATCACAATCACCCCATGATCACTATCATCATCATCATCACCATCATAGGACTTACAATCATCACAATCATCATCATCATCATCATAGGACTTACAATCATCACAATCATTATCATCATCATCATAGGACTTACAATCATCACCATCATAGGACTTACAATCATCACCATCATATGACTTACAATCATCACAATCATCATCATCACCATCATAGGACTTGCAATCATCACAATTATCATCATCATGGCTCCCCAAAGAAACTTATTAGTCTATAAAAATAGACATTCAAATCGTCTTAAACACGCAATAAAAAAAAATGAAAAATAAATTAGAAAAAGAAAAAATAAAGCAACCGTTGATGACTCTGAGAATCCTCCATAGAAGAAATGTGAAAATAATGGCGATGGCTCCCTCACCTTCTGTACTTGCAATTCCATCTAGGAAGACGAGGTCCAATGCAAAAGAGGCAATTATTATTATGGCGTCGAACACCTGTAATTCAATTGAACCGTTTTAACGCCGGGCGATTTTAAGAATGAGGAAGATGTTTCATTGCCCTTTACACCCCCCTCTACAATATTCCATTGACCTTGACAACTCCATCTACAATGGACGGACAAATTGATTTTCAGAATGTGGCACCTTATTTTGTTGCTCAAATCAAATTTAGATTCATTTGCCATGGGGAGTTAGTGCCAAAAAGGAAGAATATTTATGGAATAAATATAAAAGATTTCATTAGTTGTTGAAAAGATTCAATAAAATTATTGGTCAATTATTAATTACATTAATATTGTTGTTTTTGAATAAAAATTGTATTATTTTAAAAAATATTAATATAGTAATGTTTTAAAGTTCAAAGATCAAGAAAGGCTTATTCCGCCTTCAGCAGATACCGGTGATCGCTAATTAGGCTTTGTAATTAAACCTGTTTTTCTGCGCGATGGTTGTATCAAAATTCTAAGCGTGCACTTAACAACACATTTTGTTGTTTAATTATATATTGATAATGAATACGTATAACAAACAATTTAATTTTTGATTAATTCTTTTATTGATCGAAAATAATTGTTTTTTTTTAAATTTTGTGACAAACATAAAATTTGTATTGTTCACTCTCGCTTTTTAAATTTAATATTTGTCTCGTTAAATTGTTGACCAACCGTTAAGGCAGGTGATCATCCTACTATTTAAATGGGTTATTAGAAGTCGTATTAAAAGTGGGTTTATTACTATGAGATATCAGTTTCATTTTGAAACCAAAAACACCACACATCTAAAATTTTTAACGTCATTTATATTAAATACAGTTATGTATAAAGGAAATACTTAGGTGCTTCCTATATGTAACCGTTTCAGTCTTGAAACAGCTAGTGTAAAGGACTATAAACTATTATAAAAATAGATTTTTTAAGACAAACGTTGAGGCAGGAACAATAAATCAAAATTTAAAACAAATTGCAACTCTAAGACCGATCGCTTGTATGATAAGGACACCGATTACAGGAAAGAAGAAAAATCCGTTTTGCTTTTGCAAGCCAGTTACAAGCTTGGATAAAGAAGGAGGGAACACTTATAAGGATCAAATTATGATCAACGACAAGAAGTACTTCTTTATATCCTACATGCTGCTACATCAGTCTTAAAACAGCTTGTGCAAAGAACTATAAGCTATTATAGAAATAACTTAGAAGAAACGCATCCAAACATCAGTTCTAAGTTAATTATTGCCTGGATGCCACGATAAATAAAATATTTTTTTTTATTAACGAAATAACACATGAGCGCAATCATAGAGAAATGGCTTCCATCATTTCCAGGCTTTATTACATCACCAGAGAACCGACCACCACTAAGAGCAGCAGCAGCAGAAGGCAGGTTGGCAGACCACGTGAAAGGAATGATTAAAAGCCGTAAAGTCTCGTAAGAGGGTCTTTTAATGGTTGGGTCGTGCTTTATTGATATCGAAAATTACCGGGAACATTCTCTGGAACATTTGTGCTGGCATGGATTGGATGGTGAGGAGAGTTTGAGAAATGACTTGGGGGTTTCTATTCGATTTTTTTCAATACAATTTTTTCAGCACACTTAAACATTTTTTCTTCTCTTTATTCTCTCTCTCTTTTTTCTATTTGTTTTTATTCATATTTTCCTTCTCTTCTTTTCTTTCCCCCGTTTTATCTCTCTCTCTTTCTCACTTTCTGTCTTTCTCCTTTTTCTCATTACTCTTTCGGAAACATCAAAGTTTGTAAGTTTATTTCCTCAATCTTGTTCTCTTTCCACCTTCCAATCTGAGCATTTTTATAGTTGCAATTAATATTCACAATTATAGTAATATACATTTTTTTATTGAGCTACAAAACAATTTTATAAATATAATGACTTCATTTTTAATTGCAAGTCATAAATTTTTCGTTTACAAATTATAGCATTTCTCATCGTTAACACGCACACAACATTATTCGTGTCGTTAGCTTTATTGCTGGGAAATTTCTGCATTTTACACAATTTTTTATAATTTTCAAAATAATATTTAAATTTTTAACTAAATTATATATATTTATATATATTTTAAGTATTTTCATCTATGTATATAATTTCCAATGTAAGTATGTATGAGGGGCTATCTCTTGTATACACGTGTTTTACTAAATTGTATATATTTTAAATATCTACATCTATAGACATTTTACTTGGTTATTTAACTTTTAAATATTTACATATATGCATGTTTTAATAGGTTGTGTATATTTAAAATATTTACATAAATAAATATATAATAATTCTAAAATTAAATTGAGTAATTTTATGGATTCATGACCAAAAATTTACATTAAACAAATAATTTACCTCAAACTTGTGGCGGAAGAATTCAGATCCAAATCCGATGACCCGCAGAAGTACCTGTAAAGAAAAAACATGATAATAATATTTACTATGGCGCTAATAATCATCATCGTTGTCATCATCACCATCATCGCCATCGCCATCGCCATCGCCATCGTCATCGTCATCGTCATATCATCATCGTCATCATCGTCATCATCGTCATCATCGTCATCATCGTCATCATCGTCATCATCGTCATCATCGTCATCATCGTCATCATCGTCATCATCGTCATCATCGTCATCATCGTCATCATCGTCATCATCGTCATCATCGTCATCATCGTCATCATCGTCATCATCGTCATCATCGTCATCATCGTCATCATCGTCATCATCGTCATCATCGTCATCATCGTCATCATCGTCATCATCGTCATCATCGTCATCATCGTCATCATCGTCATCATCGTCATCATCGTCATCATCGTCATCATCGTCATCATCGTCATCATCGTCATCATCGTCATCATCGTCATCATCGTCATCATCGTCATCATCGTCATCATCGTCATCATCGTCATCATCGTCATCATCGTCATCATCGTCATCATCGTCATCATCGTCATCATCGTCATCATCGTCATCATCGTCATCATCGTCATCATCGTCATCATCGTCATCATCGTCATCATCGTCATCATCGTCATCATCGTCATCATCGTCATCATCGTCATCATCGTCATCATCATCATCATCATCATCATCATCATCATCATCATCATCATCATCATCATCATCATCATCATCATCATCATCATCATCATCATCATCATCATCATCATCATCATCATCATCATCATCATCATCATCATCATCATCATCATCATCATCATCATCATCATCATCATCATCATCATCATCATCATCATCATCATCATCATCATCATCATCATCATCATCATCATCATCATCATCATCATCATCATCATCATCATCATCATCATCATCATCATCATCATCATCACGCTAATCGTCATGCTTTTCGACTAGTAGGTTTTAACCCAAAATAGCTTCGTTGTCATAACAACATCTTTCAATGAAGCGCATAAATAATTATAGAAAAATCCATTTTCCGACTTTTAAATAAAAATTAATTTAAAAAAGCCTTATAAATGGTACTAAAATAGAAAAAAACTAATGCGCACACCTGGGGAACTCACCTGAACTACGAAAATAGCCAGGATGATGATGCTTGCATAATGAAGCAGATGGGAAATTTTTATGAGCTTGTCAGACCAGGCATCGTGAACTCTGTAGACCCTTGGCTTTTCCATTTTTACAATACCTCCAACGATTATCTTACTGTTCCCGCGATCATTCGTGGTTTCAGTTTCGTTTCTGATGATCAATTCTCTTTTTGAGATTCTGATGGCATGGTCGGGGTGGCCACCAATGGGGGTACCTGCGTCAGTCAACCTGATGATTCGATGGTCTTTAATTCGGGAGATTCGCAAAGAATGTTCTTTGAATTGATTGTGCAAGTTGGATTCTTGTGTGCTGACTGTTACCTCGCCAGAAAAAGAATGTTCATCCGATTCATCCGTTTTTATGGCTTTGCTATGTTTTTGAAGAAGCTCATCTGTGGGTTGATTTTCAATGTTGAAGGTTTTGTTGTTGTTGTCGGAAAACTTGTAAATGTCGTTGCTTGTGCCGTTGACGTAGTTGTAGTAGGTCTCGTATTTGTGAGTCAGGTGGCTTAGAGCTGCTTGCACAGTGTCATCTTCAAAACCTTTCAAGAACAGAATTTTTTATTTTTTTAAAACTTTATTTTTAATGCTCAACGTTAAATTAATTTTTTATAGATTTATTTTTCTTTAATTTACCAACATTGCATCGACCATTTGCATACGTTTTTTTTTTATTTTTCTAGGATGCAAAGAAAGAACATTTTGCCAAAATTATTTTCGTCTGTCACATTGATCGTTATATTCTAAGAAGTTTGCTCTGGTGACAGAAAAATTCTTTTCTTTCTTTCTATAGAATATTGTGCCAAGTATTGTCTACAATGTAGATGTTCTAATCATAACAAAACGTGTACTTTTGTAGATCAATAGAATGTACTTTTTTAGATGAATACTTTCTTCTTATACGGATCAAAAATCTCTGTGGAAAGTTGTTTAAATTTTTCCACAAAATATTCGGCTTCAGTGAGAGCTGAATTTGATGTTGGTATCACTGGCATCAGAAACGAAGACAAATGGCAGTTCCAGTGCCATAGTCAGAGGCGTTTGCATCAATAACCCCAATAAGGAGGGGTGGGATGTGATTATGGAACAAATACGACATAAACATAATATACATTTATGCTCACTGCGCAAGGAACATGGAATGCATCAGAGCATGAGGAGCTTGGGGAGATAAAAAGGACCAAGGCCAGTTTCTCCTCAATAACAACAATACAAACAGTGACGGATAAAAATAGCAACAACTCATTTAAGATATTCTGCGTCCTTTTCAATGCATCAATCGACAATGAATCGCCAATGTTTTGAAGTCTATAAATAGCTCTATTATTTGGAAAAAAAATACAAAAGACTATAAAACAAATATAGAAACATAGAAGTACTATTAATTTTTTAAACATTAATATTATAATTTGTTAACATATTTTTGTCCTTATATATATATATATATATATATATATATATATATATATATATATATATATATATATATATATATATATATATATATATATATATATACACACCGTGCCATAAATATGCGTGGCATTTTTAGAAGCAGCATGTATTAAATCAATCGTTGCCTAAGCGAATATAACTTTTCTATACGCGTGTTATTTTTATAGCACGGGGTTAAAGGTGACTGCCGGAATAAATTAAAAGACATCTTTTGGCATCGCTTGTGAAGCTTCAACGTTTTTTTTCTATTTTTATTTATCCATCCAGGCCATCTGCCGATGATTTTTTTAGGAAAGAATTGACAAATTGCACAATTCATTTTCGAGTTTTTGAGTCGTGAAAATTTGCTGCCCGATTTGGATTATTTATTGCTACGGTGGTATTAATATTATTAATGATTATTATGATTAAAAAATAGCGGTGGTGATATTAATGGTGGGGTAAAAGTGATGATGATGATGATGATATGGGGGTGAAAGTGATGATGATGGGGCTTAGTGATGATGATGATGATGGGTGTATAGTGATGATGATGATGATGATGATGGATGTATAGTGATGATGATGATGATGGGTGTATAGTGATGATGATGATGATGATGGGTGTATAGTGATGATGATGAAGATTGTGATAATGATGAAGATTGTGATAATGATGAAGATTGTGATAATGATGATGGGGTTCAGTGATGATGAAGATTGTGATGATGATGATGGTGGTGAGGGTGGTCGTGGTAGTTAATAGAATGACGACGAATGATATTAATCTAAGTAATTTTAAAATGATATAATTACACGATTCCCACCAATCTTGCTCCAGAAGCCGCAAGTCACGACACAGAAGAATCACGCAATCTTTAATCTCCCCAACCTTATTACTTTTTAGCCGAAGCTGGCATTCAGTTGACTGTCCTTGAAAAAAAGATGAAAAACTGAACGGATATCAGGACGGCAGCGATTGGGAAGAAAGGAATTGAACCCATGACGTGATTGTCGCATATCAATCACGTTAACCATTAAAATAATTATGACCATGCTGGTAATAATTAATTTGCAACCAACCGTTGAGATCAGTTGGATATTGATTCCAGATGAAGTCCATGGCGTGGTGTAGACTTCCAGTGGCTGCGTTTTGTCGGCCTGCAAGTATTTATTTTTCAAGATTTAAAAACATTATTATTAAATGTATAAATGATTAATAAAAAGAATGATGATGATGATAATAATAATAATAATGATGATAATAATAATAATATTTATAATTAAAACAATAGCCGCATACATTGATAAATTTTATTTAGTTATTTTTTAAGTTATTTACTAACTTACTATTAAAGTAAAGCAAATCGATGCACAAAACGCAAAAAACAATTGTGCTGATTGTTAATTGATAGTTAGCTAATAATTAGTTGATAGCTAATTGATTGTTAGTAGATAGTTAGTTGATAGTTAGTGAGTTGATAGTTAGTTGATAGTAAATAGTTAGTTGGTGGTTAGTTGATAGTTAGCTGTTAATTTGTTGATTATTAAATGAATGTTAATTGATAGTTTTTTGATAATTAGGTAATAGCTAGTTGATAGTTTGTTGATAGTTAGTTGATAATTAGACAAATAGTTAATCGATATTTAATCGATAGTTAGTTGATAGTTGGCTGATAATTAGATAAATAGTTACTCGATAGTTAGTTGATAGTTAGTTGATAGTAGTTGATAGTTAGTTGATAATTAGATAAATAATTACTCGATAGTTAGTTGATAGTTAGTTGATAGTTAGTTGATAGTTAGTTGATAGTTAGTTGATAGTTAGTTGATAGTTAGTTGATAGTTAGTTGATAATTAGTTAAATAATTACTCGATAGTTAGTTGATAGTTAGTTGATAATTAGACAAATAGTTACTCGATAGTTAGTTGATAGTTAGTTGATAGTTAGTTGATAGTTAGTTGATAGTTAGTTGATAGTTAGTTGATAGTTAGTTGATAATTAGTTGATAGTTAGTTGATAGTTAGTTGATAGTTAGTTGATAGTTAGTTGATAGTTAGTTGATAGTTAGTTGATAGACACTTTTTAATCAAACGGGAAAAGGTCTTCATAGCCGAGAAAAATACGTCAATAACGCCACCATAAATCAACGTGCAAATGACAGCGGTAGATGCTCTTTAACGAATATTTCCAATTCCTCCATTTCCAACTTTATCTCCGCTAGCGAAATATTTGTGAATGGCTCTTTTATTACTTTTTTGTGTATTGTAAACTCTCCTATTTTTTACAAATCTACCCACACATTTTCTATCCAACTACCATCTCATTTTTACGAACCCACTCTTTTCTTTTCAACCAGCCCACCTACACATTTTGTATCAACCCATTTATTCATTTTATACTCACCCTCTCAATTTTTACCCACACACCAAAACATTTTCTACCCCACCAAAACATTTTTTACTTTTTTA